>JADMNL010000037.1:35892500-36240000 GCA_016271365.2 Neoceratodus forsteri | reverse complement strand
GGTCTAGCAGCCCTCCACCCCGAAGCCAGATAGCACCCATTATAGTATTATAAATTAACTCCCACTTATCTGGTGGTCTAGTGGTCCCCCCCCTCCTCGATCCCTGACAGCACCCATTAGTGTATTAGAAATCAAGTCCCACTGACCTGGTGGTCTAGTGGCCCCCCCACTCCAGCAGGTTGTGCCCACCACCCCGGCCCCACATCCCAAAACACAGCCGGCGACCAGCACAGCCCACCTCACACCTCTGCAGCCTGCCGCCAGACTGAACTGCCATTGAGCGGCTACTGTACAGTGTATGCTCGTATACAGTAGCCGCTCAATCACAGTTCACTCTAGTGGCCAGCCCCAGAGGTGTGAGGTGGGCCGAGCCAGTTGCCAGCTGTGATTCAGGATGGGGGCAGCAGGGTGGTGGGCACAACCTGCTGAGGTGGGGGGACCACTAGACAACCAGGATGGGAGAATTCATTTATGAAACAATAACGGGCACTATTGGGGATCAGGGAGGGGGCCACTAGACCACCAGGTCAGCGGGACTTGATTTCTAATACACTAATGGGTGCTATCAGGGATCGGGGAAGAGGAACCACTAGACCACCAGGTCAGGGGGACTTCATTTATAATGCACTAACGGGCGATATAGGGGATCGGCGGGACAACAGCACAATGCCGCACACTGCCCAACTGTCCCAGAGGGACATATTCTAAGTACCCTTAGATCAGCCCTGGCTGGTCTAACAGTATTTAGAAATGTGCCCTCAGGAGCAGTTCTGTTAATCTCATTTTGAGGTATGTAGCAGCTTGCGTCAGCTGCATGCCCCCTAGAGCCACAGCGCAGCCAGTTTAATTAACAAGGCTGGGCGCTAGCCTTTTTGGTACAGGCAGCCTGCGTTTGAAGCAGGCTGCCTTTCTGAATATCTCCAGGGGCATCTTTTGGTGCAAGGTACCACTTGAGGCAGTTATGTTTGGCGTAGGCACCTTGTGTCCTTCTGGGGGCTTTGTGAATCAGGCCCCTTATGTTTAACTTTCACGGTTTCTAGATTTTGTTACTTACTCTTTTGTTATTGGTCTAATTGTTTTCAGACAATGCAGTACTTCTTTTAGTGAGTCTTTCAAAAAGTAACAGACTTGCTTCCCCCTGACCTCAAAATTGCAGGTTGTGACATCACAGTCTATTGTTTTAATGTCATGAATAACAGCAGTAAATAAGGCCAGTTGGGAACAGTCCAATACTTTTTATACACACGTCTTAGAAAGGTTACCAAGATGTGCTGTAAAACCTGGAAAGGAAATCTGAAGTCCCAAAAAGTGTAATGTCCAGTCCATCACAACAGCTGACACATTATCTGTATGAAAGTCTGTACTGAAATAGATGCCTGCTCTTTAAAATTACAATGTCATCCCCTTTTGGATCATTATTTCTAGTTGAAAACCCAGCTTTTATGATTGCTTACCTTCTCTAAAATTCACTGATGTTGCTGGTTACTTTATCTGCTTCTTTTCTTAGTAGAACTGAAATGCATGGCGATGATGTCATTATACCACACCTTGTTTTGCTTCAAATCCTTGATCAACTCTTACTGCATACTTCCTGAACATCATGAAGTACCCCGAGCACTGCAACCACTCATGATGCAGTAGTCTCCTCTAATCCCACTGCATCATGAGTAGCCAGACTGTGTTGGGGGTGTTCCCAAGTATAGAAAAGATGCAGTGGGAGCTGATCAAGGAATGTAAACAAACATGTTTTTTGTGTAGTAATGCCAGAATGGTGGGCAGTTCACAATTATAAAGAAAAAAAGAATCAGAATGAAACCACCAGCTACACCCATAGTCTCTACAAACTGTACACAATTATAAAATGCGTCTTTTAAACTAGGGACAAATTGAGGCTAAAGGGGGTTGACCGTGTCACTTTAAGTGGTTGTGACTTGAAATATACTAAGCTGCCCTACTGTCTAGTCTCTGTGTGATCCCATCTGAGCCCTCCTCCACTTCCCCTCAGTGTTTAAACCCGGAACCAAGGGACTTAAAGTCTGAATTCCGGGGCGTGTTGCTTTGATGATACTGATGATGAAACAGTGCTGCCCAGTATAAGCACAGCGCCCCATGGTTTGTGTGGAATTATTTGGTTTCATTTAAAAGATTTACATAAAAATGTTGATGACATCCGAGAGGGAGAACATTAAAAAACATGCACATTTTCTCCAGGTATCCCACAGTGGATCCTGTGGGGGAGGGGAGGGACCGCAGAGTCCTTTTTAGAGCTAGTCCCTAGCTGTACTGCAAGGATACCAGAAGATATTTCTGAATCTTCAGTTATGCCACAGGACCAGCTTTTAGGAGCACCAGCCAAAGCCTGCTCTGATCTGCACAACTATTGGTTGAGTGAATAAACATATTCCTACAATATTCCTCTTCTAATAAATAGGTCATGAAAACGCTGGAGTGTAGGGGCATGCCCAGCAACTGGGAAGTGGAAAGGAATCGCATGGCTAGCCCATCGGGGGCAATTTACAATCCCTTCTCTTCCTTCGGTGGTATATAAAAAAAAAAAAAAAATCTGCCAGTACCAGAGAGTGTCCTTTTATTTGTCTTCAGTTTTTTAAAAATAGCAAGAAGGGTTCTCTTTAAAGCAGGAGTGGAAAAGCACTAGAACAGTGAGCCAGACTGTCCCCACGGGACAGGAAAATGTGGGTCAAAACTGAAAACTGTGTGACATTTGTTTCAACCCCATACTCTGAAATAAACACTGCAGGCTCCCCCTCCCGATAGCGAGGATAATGTTTAACAGTAATTTACTCAGTGGGATGGGACCCCGGGGTGGGGTGGGAGGGTTATGCTTAAGTCATCTACCCACACACACCAGCAGTTCAGATACTGTACTGTATGTGAGGCTTTGTAACGCAGCACCTAGCAACCAAGATAATTAACAGTTTTGACACCAAGGAAGCAGCTGATACAAGACTACTGACAATTTAATAACTGTGCTAGTCTCCTCGCGGGCACATTCGGCTATGTAGGCCTGTCTTTCATTCATTTAATGAGATTTTACTAGTTTCTCATGCACTCTTCAGCTCATACAAAAGTCAAGGTTAAGGGAAGCTTTCATTTCACAGTGGTTCCTTCTATGACCATAAGAAACTAGCTGCCTAGAAGGATTAATGCAGCAATTTGTTAATCAGAATTAAAATATGGTAATTAATTTCCAATAACCTGTTTTATAATGCAGGCAAGCTAATTATTAAAGTAAACATTTTTTTTTTTTTTTTTTAAATCACACAACAAAATATTAATATTTTCTGGCCTGCTGGAACCACTAATTGGGTCACCCTACAACCCCAAAATTCAACACAACTATCTTGAGTCTTTCATCAATCATTTTATTTTCTGCATTTCGATACCATTTTAAAGTAGCAGTCCATGAAGAAAAAGGGAAGGGGGTGGGGGGGAAATCACAACACTCCTACTCCCTTCAACCACTGTTGATCTTATTTTCCATGTGATCTTACCAAGTTGAAACTTTGATTTTTGTGGGTTGGAGTTGCAGGAATACATGGGATTCACAATGGCCTGACTCAGAACATGTCATTTATCATTATGAGTGAGGGGGCAGGACTGTAAGTCACGAGTCCTGCCCCTCACAAGTAATAAATGGCATATTCTGAGTCAGTGCCTTCTCTGAAGCAAAGGAGTCTTAGTGTGTGAGCGTGGCGGGGGGGGGGGGGGGAGAGAAAGACTATTTGATATTGTGATGATACTACTAAAGCCCCGTTTACACTGACCAAGCTGTTATATACCAGTGTTTTGAAGTCAGTGGTGTACACCATTTAAGGATGCCGGTTTGCACACCACTGTCACAACAATGTAGTGTGAGTGCATTGTGGGACCCATCCTCCTAGGAGTACCCTGGCTCACTGTGGTTCTAAATTACCCTCAGGCAGTGATGTGCAAATTGGCCACCATTTACTCTACACGTGAAAACACCCACACCAGTTCAGCTCCTCTGCCTGGGAGAGGTGCAGAACAGCCACACCAGTTTGATGCCCACACAGACAGCACTCACAAATGTACACCAGAGTAGAGATGGCCAGTGTAAACAGGGCTAAACTGTCACCAAAGTTAGCAGGAAAGTGAGGGGAGCTGTGAGTGTGAGGAGAGCCACGGTAAACCATTTCAGTGCAGCCTTTGAAAGTTTAAAACCCCCAATGTCAATTTCTGAGTGTAGGACTATCCCAAATATTATACAGTTTTTAATTTTGTTGCAGTGTACTGGGTCTCCTTGCTGCCTCTGTCAGGCACTGTATTGTAAAGCTACTGCTCATGACCTGTATCATGAAACTTTAATATTTCTAATGTCATTATATATATATATATATATATATATATATTTTTAACTGTATTTGTACTCCATTGCTCTTGTAACTGTACTCTCCTGGTCGTACTGAAAATAGTCATTTTACTGTCTAGCGCACTTAACCCGGTAATCAAAAAACAAATAAATAAAATACTTTTGACCCACCTTGTCATCTCCCTTGGGGACAATCTGGCTCGCTGTTCCTGCAGTTTTACACTGCTGCTTTAAGAATCTGCACATGGTTGGAACTACGTAGCTATTATTTATTTTATTTAATTCCTACTTCACATAGCCAGTGGGGCAGTGTCCTACATAGGCAAATATCTGACATGAATCCTGTCATCCCACTGTTCCATCCCTATCCCATATCATAATTACTTTATGGGTTCAGCCCACTTTCTCCATCCCTCCCACGCTAGAGGCTGTAATCTTCAGCGACCACAGTGCCCCAGCTGATCCAACTGTACAAAAAAAGCCTGCCAAAAGAATGCCCTTTTACCACAAATATACATGGGCTACTTATGGAATTTAAATTTTCTGCGAAAAAGCGGATGTTTCTTTGGAGGAAGTGATGATGGCATGCAATAATGTTTAGAAAGTAAGTGAATGAAAGAAATTGAAAGAACATTAACCAAAATTTACCTCGGCTTTTCCCATGATCAAGCAGGAGAAAAGAAATTGTGGAGGTTTGAGGCAACCCACATAATATAGGTTGTGCTGATGTATGTCAACATAGACGGCCCCAGCAAGGCCAAAGTTTCCAGATGTTCCTGACACAGGCAGCTTATAGTTAGAGGTCTGACTCTGTGGAGGGAGATGTCCATGAGAAAGATCTATAAACCATGTCCTCATAGTCAAATGCCAGGTGGGTCATCTTGACAGCATACACACAACAGAATTAGGAAGTCCAGCTTGTCCTTATACTCTGCTTTGCCAGGTGTAGCTGAACTCCTTGCTTCTATTCCACTTTCAAGGGAAAAGACTCAGTAGCAACACTTACCTCCCCTAGGTAGACAACAGGGCAAGCTGCCTAGAATGTGGGGCCATCTTCTGCCATCCAGTTTCTATGCTTCTAACATATTTCACACCAATGTAGTAAAACGTGACACAGAAAAGGTCTTCTATGCTTCAGGCGGTAGAAAATTCCAACTGACTTTTTCTCCTTTTTCCTTACTTAGTCTTTGTCTTCTATTCTTCAGCCAGTAGAAAATTCCAGCTGACTCTTTTTTTTGTTTTTCTTTACTTAAGTCTTTCTGACCCCTCACACCAGCCCTCCCCGACCTCCAGGCCCCTCACGATATCTCAAATTCCACCAATCACGGCCACTCACCTCCATGGAGCCTTGGCTTCACCCCCAGGTGGGGTCAGGACGGGAGTGGGGGCCCCCCCCCCGGACATCTCATTGCATCAGGTGGGGCACGTGGTGGCTAGACAGGGACCCGGATCGCACTGGGAACCATCATGTCGTAGAGGCACAGGGTTGCAGTATTTTTCTGTGCCAGTAGTTCCCCAAGGAAGTCACATGCAGGACATCAAGGTATGTGCATGCGCACTATGTGGGTATCTGCACCCTGACGTCGCAACATCCCTCCCTTACAACTGACTCCATTTGCACTACCATATGTGTGCACCCAGGTGGCAGTACTGCAGCAGGACATGGAACCCTCCCTCCCCAGAGGAGGATAAATGTCCTGTGGGATGCTCAATCCTCCTTCCCCCAGTCAACCTCAGAGTGACCTAGGATAGGCACCGAACCCGGGTCGCCGACGTGGCGGCAGGTGAGGCATGGATGTCTCTGCCCTCTGTACCACCATGCCGCTCCCAGTTGACTTTCAGTCAGCATGGATTCTGCAGAATTCACAATATTCCCACAGAATTCTAGTGGGGTGATTTCATGATTAGAACAGCTCTGCACATTTACAGATCCCCTGACAACACTCATGCAGTTGTAAGAGTGGTTGTATGTTCATGCTTCTGGTGCTACTGAAGGCCTGTTTACACTAAGCATTCTGCACCAGTGTGAGTGGTTCAGTGTAGCTGTCTACTGCCACAGGATAAGTGTACTGTAGACACATTGGGGAGCATATCTGTTTCAGCTGCTGCGGAACTTTCCAGTAGTGGTGAGCGAAAATGGGCAGGAGTTTGAGATTCCTGTGTGAACACTCCACACCACCTGAAGTGATGCACTTGCAGTGCTGGAAGTCAACGGAGAAGCATTAGGCCTGTTTACACTACCTGATTTGCACTGTTGCAAGCAGTGCAGACAACCTGCATTGGTGCAGATCAGGGAGTATAAACAGCAAGAGGCGCATTGCAGATGGCGCCGTTGCAGTGCAGGACGATCCCCCGGTTTCCTGGGTTTGTGTACCGTTGCAAGTGTTTTTGGCTGGCATGTAAACACACTGCTCCACCTGCAACGGTACAGCCCCATGATGCACCACAACAAACATCACATTTCATTACATTTTTAGCTATTACAGTGCCGACGTTTTTAAAGTTAAGAGCACATACAGCTTCAGCAAGATTTTCTTTTCTTCAGGGACAGATTCACTATACTGTGCATAACAGTTAAAAAATATTTTTTTCGAGGATCACCATTCGACTTCCATCATCTCTCACCACTAAGAAATGTATATGCCGCCCCCCGCAGAAATGCACAAAAAACACAGGAAGTCTTTCTGCAAAGATGCATACCATCAGTATGTAGACACAGCTTGGCAAACATTCTGGGTGGAGCGGCAGCTGAGTGATGCAGACAGTAGCACACTAGTGGAGTAAGTTTACTTGGTTTTTTTTTTTTTTTGACCGGGTAAGTGCACTAGACAAATGCTGCCTATTTTCAGGCACGACCCAGGGAAGCGGGATACAGATGAATGCCAACCGACCTTGAACCAGATTAACCTGTTGGTATTTTTAGTGAATGGGGGAAATTTGGCCAGGACACCAGGGAAACTTCCCCTACACTTTTCAAGAAGTGCCATGGGATCTTCAACATCCACCTGAACTACCACCGGTACAAACATGCGTATACATAAAGCACGGGGGACAGGGGAGCCAGGCCACTTGCAACACTTCCATACTGTAACCTAATATCTCTCTGTATGGGTTTTGCTGACTTGTTGTCTGGACTGTTATTGCTTTGTTTGCTACTTCCCATCCCCTCTCCCCCAGGATGCACATGGAAACGAGCAACTGCTGCTCGGTGTGCTTTCCTGGTTAAATTTTAAAATAAATAAATAAAACTTCTGCACCACTCCACAGCTCCTGTGTGTGGATGCACTTGAAATGGCTTCAGCTGTGCACTTCACACAAAAGGTACAGTAACAATGCTGAAATTCAGCACGTGGGGATAAACACGCCATAAAGAGCTAGCATGCTGCTTAAAATCAGTATAAAACGTTATAGTGAACTACTACTTAATCCCTTTCTCTCCTTCATTTGAAATGAGAACACTGTAATCCCCAAAACTAGGAAAACAGCTCAAGACAATTAAAGAAATACAAAATCACACATACCACCATACTGCAAAGCATTGTGGGCTGTATATGCAAATCACCACAAAAAATTATGCTGGTTCAACTTTAAGATAGTTACAGGTTTCTACTTTCCTGGTCAGAGGCTACCTTCCAGATATAAGTACATTTCAATAACATTAGTCAAGGAACTTGTTTCATGCTGGCATAGCTGATTCACAAAAGGATTTCTAAAAAAGAATGCAAGATTTAACTCCCCTCCCCACCTACCCCCAACCGAACACCACCAAAGAAATCCTCAAGACATGAATAATACACATTACACCTGCTGGGAAAGAAAGGGACAGTCATAGCCCTGAAGTAACCCACCAGACAATAAATATAAGTCATCAAAGCAGATGAATGCCATTTGCAACAATGAAGGTACTCACTGCAGTCACGGACCAAAAAGACTACAGAGCAGACCACTTTTTAACCAATTTTCTATTTGTAGAGTTACATAAAAATGTAATGTCAAAAGGGGCTCTAGGACCATAAGATCCCAGCCACCACACTTTATAAACAGGGATGATTAGGTATGCTGTGCTAATTAGTACTCATTATGGGGATAACTCCCCCCTACTACTACCCAGAGTACTCTATACTTTTGGTAATCTGAAATTTAGTCTGTTTAGCTTGGAGGCTTGTATTGTCTTCATTTTGTTTTTGTTTATTTAGTATGCTTTTTGGGTGACAGTCCTCCGAAAGCTCAGCCCCCTGGTCCCTCCGACCTCTACCCACCCCGGACTTACTCGGAGTGGCAATCCACCCAGTTTTGCCCCTCTGGGTGGGGCCTTCAGGCAGACACGGCTCCCTTGGAAGATTGTACAAGGTTCTCGGCAGAAGAACCACTGAGAGGCCTCCCTGGCTTACCCCCTCAAGGCAGGGACGTGCTGTAGACAGATACACTTGCTCAGTCATTGACCAAGCATCACGGAGGGTGGTGTGGGGGCTGGAGAGACAGGGCATCATGAACAGAGCTGGTAGCAGTTTTTTTTTCCAATAATGGGAGGCGTGGGGTGCAATGAGGTAGTGTGCAACACACGAGCGTCCGGCACACCTCCCTGACAGTTCAGCTCTGACAGCCATATTCCCCCTGGCCACTGCCAGGGGTCACTCACACATCAGTCACTCCCCCCTCCCCATGGAGGAAGAGAACAGTCCCAAGGACGTTCAATCCTCCTCCGAGGGCTGGCCATCCGATGCCTTAAGTCTGGTCTCAAAACCTGGTCAACTGCCTTGCAGACAGAAATCCAACCTCTGCGCCAGCAAGCCAGCCCATGTACTGTCTTCAGATTCAATGTCTGCACTCGTACTTTGTTCATAGATTCACCATCCTGTGGGAGAAGAAGTGCCTCCTAATGTTACCCCTGTACTTGCACCCCTGAGCCACGGGACATGTTCTGTGCTGGTCAAGTGCCACGTATAGCCATAAAAGCTAATGGTTAATGACAATCAAATGTGCCCAATGAAAAAATACAATTCCAAAGCCTGCAATCTGCAATATTAGCTCAATGTTTTCCCACTAGTGCTCATCAAGCAATGTACTGGTGCAACACACCAGATTGAAGATATCAGTACCCTACAGTATGAGGAAAAACAGAGATCCTGTCCCCTCTCAGCCTTTTTCTCCAGGGTGAATGTCCGTATCCCTGGTAATTTTGATAACCTTCCACTGCATCCTCCTGTCTGCCTCAATGGCCTTTTTGTATTTAGAAGACCAGAACAGTGTATGGTGGATCGCTGTTCTACCTGGAAATCCATGCCTAGAACAGTGTTGTGCTGCAGTAGTGATGCGGCGATGCTGTTGTGCTGCACTAGTGATGTCACTACTGCAGCACAACAGATTAGAACACTTTTGTGTGCACATAGTACATGAACCATGGCTGCCATCATTAGCACTGCCACAACGTCTTGTCAATCACAGTCAGCGCTAACAGACCAAAGGTAGCCGTGGGTCACTTACTAACAGCATAAGAAATGGGAAACGTTCATCTCCGTGCATACTATAATTGCCCATACACTACAAAAGATTGTGTATGAGCGATCAAACACATACAAGACCGAGTTTTTATCTCAAGATTTCCATAGTAACAAGAGACCTCTCGAGCTCCACTCTTGAGGTCTACTGTTACCACAGAAACCTGTGTGTTAAAACACAGCCCTGTTGCATATGGTTGCTCATACACAATCCTCTGTATTGCATGCAATACTCCAATGCACTGTATTAATTTTTGCTAAGCCGAATCTGAATCTAATTGTAACTGTGCTTGTTTCTGCCCAGTCTTTGCCACGCAGGTGCTTTTTCCTAACCCTGACTTCTCTCCTTTGGGCCTGAACCACCCTCCTCCTCGCCATATTTCTCTGCTTCCCTCTGATTCTACTGTCTCTCCTGCATACTCCCTTTCTCAGCCTTGCTAAAGTTTCCTGTTTCTACCCTCCCCCTGTGGTGCCAGGAATAGCTCCTACTCTACATTTGTCTCTGGCAGCCAAAACACCCCTCCCACCACTGTGTCTGCATTCTCTCCCTTTCTGATCTACGTCCCCCAATTTAGCTCCTGCGTCACCATCCATTGTCTCTCTCTCTCTCTCCCCAACTATCCCCATCTCCTCTCCTTCCTCCCTCCAGACTCACTGCCCCTGACCGGCAGCCAAGCAGCCCTCCACCAGGCGTGGCCACGACTCCAGGAACCAGCCGCTCTGCCGCTTCTCCATCTGCCTGCCCAGGGAACTGCAGAGCTGGGTAAGGACTCCTGACTGACCGGGGAAGTAGCGAGTTGTCGCTATTGATCCAATGCTCCCCGCAATCAATTCCGATTGGACCGCTGCTCCCCTCACTGCTACCTGATTGGCTGCTCCGCTTTCTACCAATTTTCTTCACTGCTGGGCTGTGCGCCCATAGACTTTTGCTGAAAAGCGGTTGAAATTTTACGCCTGCCCCCCAACCCTAATTAAACAGAACCTCACCACGCCCACCTCCATAGGGACCCTCCCATACTAGCTCCCACTGGTCCAACACCTAGTTCCCATCTCTCCCCCATTTTTTTTCCCTGCCTGCTCTACTCTTTGACCATTACCTACCTGGGCCCTGCACTTGCAGCTCTCTCAGTTTCACTATGCTCTTCCTCCCCTACTCCCACCTTCTCCTTCTCCTCCCCACCTTTTCCCCACTCTTCACCCCCAAAATCCTCCTTCCCCACCCCTCCCTCCCTCCTCTACCTTGAAATATTTAAAGCATATCATAACCCTGGCATCTCTCCAGAACTCTCTTACCTTGCCCACTGGGGACAACCTCCCACAAAAAGGTAACTCTTACTGACTTCAAAACACTGCATTCTCATATCTGCCTACCCTGTAACTCCATGCTGAACTTTCACACCCATATTATGGCACGTGCCTGCTAACATAAAAAACGTAAGCTCACCCTTAGGGAACTGCACCTATGCACCCTAAAGCTTCTGCTACTTCTCCTACTGTTGTCAGGTAATGTTCACCTGAACCCTCGCCCACCATCCTGCAAAGTCTCCTCCCAAAACAAACCTTCTGGCACTCTCTCAATCATGTGCCTGAATATCTGCAGTCTACTTCCTAAGCTTGATTCTCTGCAAGCCTTCGCAACCCAATATACTCCTGATGTCCTGGCAGCTGTTGAAACCTGGCTCACCCCTCAGGTCCCAGACCAGGCAATCACTATCCCAGGCTACAACGTCTTTAGGCACGATCAAAAAACAAAGAGATGGAGATCGTACATTGTACCTGAAAGACTCATTCTTGGGCCATCAATTAGAAGCTGCCCCCGTGACCTCCCCTGCACAGATTCTCCCCATCAAAATCCTACTAGGTGCTCACGATAAGGTGCTTACAGTTGTTACTGTATACATTCCTCCCAAGGAACAAGGACCAGGTCTTACCGCTATCCTGGACCTGGTCAGGTTGCAACCACCTGACTCCGAAACCATCCTGCTTGGGGACTTCAATATAAATTGGCTCTCGAGTGAGGCAGGTGCTCTTAAGAACTCCGTCCTATCAGCCAACCTAAAATATGCTGGACTCCCCAACTAGAAAAAAATATAAAAACAGGGACCAGCACCCTACTGGATTGGATTCTGACCAGTCGCCCTTCTCGGATATCAAACTCCTCTGTCCTTCCTGACTCACTCAGTGACCATTTCCCCATCAGCTGTACCTGGTCCAATACATTCCGCAAACCACCCCAAAAAATAATCCACAGCAGAATTCTCCAACGTGGCCAGCTAACCCACCTCAAATCTCACTTCCTCCAACAAGACTGGACTCCAATCTTCCTGGCGACTGACACAAACTTTTCACTGGATCAATTCATCCACATCTTTAAACAAAGCCTGTAACCTATTTGCACCCATCAAGAAGTGCAAAGTTAAATCTCTATGTAACCCTTGGCTAACAGTGACCTCCTAAAAAAACTAAAATCCAGAGACCAGTTATGGGCTTTGGCTAGATCCACCGGGAAATCAGTCGACATCCAAAACTATAAGCAAGCACGTAATAACTACACTAAAGCCATTCGGAAACAGAAATCTGACTACTTCAGGAAAGTTCTCACTGACACCTGGGGAAACGGGAGAGATTTCTGGTACAACCTAAAAGAAATCACTGGGAAACAACCCAAATCTACGCCGGCTATGCTCAAGATTAATGGGAACACCACACTTGATCCAAAAATCATTGCTGATACTTTCAACACCGCTTTCATGGATCTCAGTAGTGTTCTTCTCCCTAATTTCTTCAATGATGCCGAGGCCTCCAAAACCCTCAACTCCTTATCTCCCAACAATCACCTTCCTTTCCACTTTAAAGTAGTAAACAGAAATGATGTCCGAAAGTACGTCACTAATGCCATAAGCAAATCAAGACCTAGCAATGACACACTTGACCTCAAGCTTCTGTCCCTCACCTTAGAAGAGGTGCTGGGGCTTCTTACTAAGATTTTTAATCTCTCCCTTACACTCAGCCAGTTCCCAGAAAAATGAAAGTTAGCCACTGTTACCCCATCCACAAAAGTGGTGATAAGACTGCCCATGGGAACTACTGCCTAATCTCAATCCTGCCTCCCATCTCAAAGGCCCTGGAATGCATAGTATCAGACCAGCTCACCGAATATCTGGATAAACATAATAGCCTTTGCAAGCAACAACATGGCTTCAGGAAAGACCACAGCACAGTTTCTGCACTACTTGAAGTCCCTGGAGCAATCCACAGCTCTCTGGATAATGGGCAACTCACTGGTGCTATTCACATCAACTTAACCAAAGCCTTCAATACTGTCCATCACCGCCTTCTACTTGTCCAGCTACATAAAGCTGGACTCTCCCCACGTACTATTGCATGGTTTAAAAGCTACCTTTAGAACAGGTCACAATGTGTAAAAATCGCTGAAGTGCTCTCTGATGCCAAACCTGTTCGCTCTGGTGTTCCACAAGGGTCCATTCTGGGGCCACTGCTTTTCAGCCTGTTTCTCAACACTTTACCGGATGCCTGCCCTGAACAAATTATACTCTACGCTGATGATGCGGTAATCCTAGCCGCACACTAGGATCCGTACCAGCTGCAAGGAAACCTCCAGCGTTGTTTCTCCACTGTTGAGAACTGGTTCACTCGGCATAAACTGATCCTTAACCAGAAAAAAACCAAGACTATGATCTTCAGTAGTTCCCACAATAAACATAAGCACCACCACCTTTCCATTAACACCAGTCATGATGGCCCTCTGGAGCAGCTCCAAACTTTTAAATACCTTGGGATCACACTTGACTCTCACCTCTCATACACTGACCACATTAATAACGTCGCCAAAACTGCCAACTCCAGACTTGGTCTACTGTTCCACGACAGGCGACACCTTACCTCTGAAGCCCTGGCAGTTGCCATCCAGTGCTCCATCGTTGCCACCATTGACTATGGCCTCATCATATATGGCTCTGCTACTGCACTCAAACAAGTAACCATCTCCATCAACAAGGCTTGTTGGCTCATGATGGGCGACCAATGCCTTACACACACCTGTGACCTCTACTCCCAAACCAACTGGCTGCAACTCAACAAATGTATAAAATACCAAACCTGCGTATTCGCAAAGAAAATTCTGATGGGTCTTGCCCCTCCCAGAGTCTCTACTTTCCTACAACAAAATAACTGCAGCAGAACCACTAGAGGGTCCAAACCCTTGAAGCTTCAAATCCCCTGTTGTTGCACGTCCCAAGGTCAAAGAGCTTTTTCATACTGGGCCGCCAGCTGGCTAAATGGTCTCCCCAATGACATTTATTTAGGGATTCGGATCATACCTATATCTACATCACAACCATCCAAACGCTAGGCACCTTTAAATCCAGGCTCCGCCACTCACTGACTGCTTCTAGCACCTGTGACTGCTATCTCTAACTGTACCACCCTTCTCCTGGACCCCCACGATGATAAACGTATCCTTTGCTCCCTGCTCCATTGGCAGTAGGCTCATTGAGGGCCACACAGCCTCCTAGCACTTAGCCCACTGCCCTGCCCAACCCTGGCACCTCCTGTTCTCTGACAATGCCTCTTGGCTGCTGCCTCTCCCTTCCTCCACATCCCGCCCCTTCCCCTTGTCCCACCCCTTCTGCCATCCTTTCCACCTGTCCTCCTCCACCTACCTCCCTTCCCACTCTCCCTCTACCACTCCCATACACTTCTGCTGCCTACTTTCCTCTTTGTTTCCCTTCTAGTTCCTCCTCTTTATACCCACCCACCTTATAATGGTCCTGTTAGCAATATTTACTGTATAGCTCTCTGTATGTACCTCCTAATATGTTTCAAACTGTGTTTATGTACTGTCTTGTTGTAATCCATGATGTGGAACCTTTGTAAAAGAGCCCTGGGTCAAAGGTATTTGTAATCCTAGACCTGAATAAAAAATAAAAAAATAAGATAAAAAATAAAAATAAGAAGAGCCTCACCAGGGCTTTGTAAAATGATATGACTACCTTCCCCTGCTCTGCAGGTCACCTCACTGTTGATACAACCTAGCATTCTGCTTACCCACTTTACTGCTGCTACACATTGCTTGTCACGATTCAGCCCATTGTCTACTATGACCTCAAGGCCCATTTTCTTTTCCACCGCAGTCAGAGAAGCACACACACAAGGTGTAGGTAATACTTCGATTTTCCTTTCCAGCTGCAGCATCTTGGATGTGCCTACTCTGAATCTGAGATTCCAGGAGTTGGTCTGTCACCCACCTTGCTCAGGTAAAGTAGTTGGTAATCATCGTGCCAACTACAGTGCAGTACAGTACACATGAATGCGGGCAAGAACTCACAGTGTAATGCAGCTTTATCGGCTTAGTTTTCAGCTTATAAGAAGTACAGTGAAAGGGAAAGTACTGAGCTACATTGCTAATATTAGTTAGCAGCATGCTGGTTTACTATTAAGACTGTGCGCACTGACTGAAAAAAAAGAAACTGCATCTCTGCTGTTTGGTACAGGTTTAAGGGGTAGTAAGTTATGCCTAATCCTGTTTTGTACAATTGAAACAAAACGTTATTTGCCCAGTGCTAACGCTCCTCATTAATAAATAAACAGTATGCTTCCCTGGTGTTTATTATAAGGGCAGATTGGGAATAGGGAGGAGGGACCGCTAGACCACCAGGGAAGCATACTGTTTATTTACTGTGGAGCAGGAAGACTGGTCAAATAAAAAGACATTTTGCCATAATTGTACAAAACAGTCAGGATTAGGCATAACTTTCTACTCCTCAAACCTGTACCAAACAGCAGAGACACAATTTATTTTTAAAGTCAGTGTGCGGAGTCTTAATAGTAAAGCAACATGTTGCCAACTAATATTAGCAATGTAGATCAGTACTTTCCTTTTCACTGTACTCCCTATAAGCTGAAAACTAAGCCTGTAAAGCTGCATTACACCAGGAGTTTGTGCCAGCACTCTATGTACTGTGCTGCACTGTAGTTGGTTTGATGATTACTAACTACTTTTGATGTCACACTTTGTGTACCGCTGCCAGTCCAATTAAACAGCGGGAAAAATAAAGGCAATCGGGAAGCAAGCCGGCACAAATAGCAAACACCTCTGATTTTGGCGGAACCAATAAAGGACTGAATAAAACAGGATTGCAAATACCAGAATCTGCCCAGCCACCAGACTTCGCTAGTGGCTCTTTAAGCTGTCCAGCTTCCAGATCGTTGATGAAAATGCAGCACAACAGTGACAGCAGCACCGAGCCATGAGGAATGGCGCTAAATACCCCTCTCCAGTTGGACTGCTCACCCTTCCCAACTCTCCGCTTCCTGCCTCAAACTAGTTAGCAATCCACTTTGTGCATGTCTTGTGCATACTTTATTTTTTCTTTTAGTTGTTTTGGTTGTTTATTGTGCATTCTTTTACTACCTCTGTATGTATGTTGACCCACATCCTTTGACGTGGAACCTTTGTAAACAAGCAGTTTCTGCTCAAAGGTATTTGTAATCTGAGAATTTAATAAATAAATAAAATAAATACTGCACAGAGGTACTTTGACAGAAACCTGTTACACACCACAGTGTCAAAGGCTTTGCCGAGGTTCAGATAGACCACTACTACTAGGGCCTTGCTCCTTTCCAGCGGAAAAGAGCACAGGAATTTAACCTTGGTATTTACAATGGAAACACTTGGTTTGGGGTTTTGTGGTTGTAGGACAACTGAGCAAAGAACGAGTAGTTCCCTAGTTTGAAAACCACCACAGCCACTGGCTCACTGGGTAACCTTAAGCAAATTACCTGACTCCATGACCCAAGCCGAGAAACTGCAGGACCCTACTGAAAAGGAGATGCTACACTTTGGCTGACCAAGTCTGGATGGAGACAGACATTCTAAATGAACAGTAGCACGGACTATCTGTCCTGAATTCCTATCCATGCTAATTCTGTTGACAGCCTCATGGGTTAATATACTGGATAATATTTGCTGGCATCAAATATTTGAACTTGGTTAGCCACACCTATAAAAACTTTACTTGCAAGTTATGACTAAACCATGTTAAGACACATTACTAATATTTCCAGAGCATTTATGCATATTCCCACACATCATGAAAGTTTCCAATCCCACCAGGGTTTTGGCATAAACCCCCAAAATGTAAGACTAAAGGACAACCCATTCTGAACTTGATGTCAGTTAATCAGTGCCCGTGTGGCTATACAGACAGATATACCTTTGCTTACCTCGTCAAAGGGTAAACCTTTTATTATGCCACCATAAATATCCAGGTAGTCAGTGTCTACATACATAATGTGGGAAGAAGAGGCAAGATGTAAACTTAGATATTGACTAGGCCGGCACATTATTTAGCAAGAGAATCAATGCCCAAATTACTACATTTGCAGTACCCAGATGACTCTGAAGAATGCAAAAATGTAATAGACCTGGTGAATGCAGACTACACAAGACAGGGTTCTCAATACAGTTTGCTCCTTGTGGGCCTGGAAACCCAAAAATAAAATATCTGGTGATGGGGTCCAAGATCAAATTCTGAAAGCCTAACAGAGGCCTTTTGTAGCCACTTTGATGCATCCTACATCAGTGTGCGTGGGCACCAGGCAGCGGCATGTGCACCCTGAAGTGCCTGGCAGCACATTCCAGAAATGTGCATCCCAAGAAGCTGCCAGCACATCAAGGACACCAGACCCTGTGTCCCTGAGAGCCCTGAAAGAGCTTCCAAAGTAGCTGTGGGGCAGCTGGCGTCTTGTTTAGTCTGTCCTGCTCCCTAGCAAGGGCTATTACAGAGACAGGTTGAATGACATATGGAGGTGGGGGCACGGGGAGGGGGGCAGGTCTGCTTAAGCGAACTGGATTTCTTTTTTTACTCCACCTCGACCCAGTCTTCTTTTTTCTAATTAGTCCGACAGATACCTGAAAAGGTTTCTAGGAGCACACATTACAGGTTTTGTAAAGGCCAGTTGAGATTTAAGCACCAGAAATAGGGCCATTCCATATAAAATCTAAACCTCTTAATGTGTGAATCTGTTGCTGATGTAGTGAGTGGCAATGCAACAGTTACACTACTAGGCCAGCCTTGTCTTACCATTCTAAAATCACCTGTAAGTGTGGGAAGTACCTAAAACCACATACAAGACTTCCAACGATTTCCAACAACATAAAACCAAATCTAGGATGAAATTAAGTACCAGAAGGTATTTTGGTTTAAAGAAGCACTTTCAACCCCCTTAGGCCTGTAACAGCCCCTCGTTTAAAAAACACATGTTATGATTGTTCACATCCTGTAGAGACTACCGACATAGCTAGCAGTTTTATTCTGAATACTTTTTTCTTTTAAAAAAGTGAGAAATAGACTGCCCACCATAATGGTGTTACCACACAAAAATATAATTATTTGTATTCATTGATAAATTCCCACTGCATTTTTCCTGGATTTGGGAACACCCTCCCCCAACGCAGTCTAGCCATTAATTATGCATTGAAAGTAGAAAAGACTATTGCATCATGAGTGGCCATATTGTCTGGGGGGCGTGCCTAATGTTCACAAAGTATGCAATAAGAGTAGATCAAGGATTTGAAACAAAACACGGTTGGGTATAACTACACATCACCATGCATTTCAGTTCTACTAAGCAAGAAGGCAAATACAACAACCAGCAACATCAATTATTTTTTAGAGAAGGTAAGCAATAATAAAATGTGAGTTTTCAAGTAGAAATAATAGGATTTAAAAGGGATTGACTGCGTCCCTTTAAAGTAAAGTAAATTGCTAATTCTTTTTTTTTTTTTTTAATCAAATTCGGCTTCATAGCCCACTACCTTAAGGTAGCACTAGCCCATTCCTGGCAAAAGTTGAATTTTTAAGCATGTCATCTGTGGGAAGGAAGGGATCATAACCGGAGCCGAACTTACAGCCAGCCAATCCTTTCCACTTCCTTGTCCACCCGCCCTGCACCAGTGCTCAGAAATGTTGTGACATCTTCTGAGCAAGGAGAGCATGGTGTCGTGCCCCACACAACAAGTCTATGGGGACATTTTTCAGTGCATATTTCTGTATGTTTAAACAACCCTGCAGACAAATGACAGCCATGACTTAACTAATAGGTGCCCCATTAGTTGAGCGGTGGCATTCCCTTTTTACTTCTAGACATGTAGTAAGATTTTTTTCCTGCATTTTTTTTTTTTTTTTTAAACTTTCTACTTTTCCCTTTTTGTCACACCGGCTGACCCCCCTTCTGCTTATGGCTCCCCCAATCCCATCACCAGGACTTATCTGGGCCTACCTTGTTCCTCCACAGATTACCCTTGGTAGGACCACTGGGGTACCCTAAATCCCCTACAGCTGTCCATTAGGTCTTATGCCTAGTAGCCATATGGGATCTGCTGGAAACTGTCAGTGTCAACCTGCTGCAGCCGCTGTGTTTTTCCATTTTTTCATGCCCCATCCACTACTATTCAGAAGCAGCAACCCGACACCCACAAGCTAGCATGCGGATGCCTTCCATCGGGGGAGCGCCCAACCCTTAGCTGCTTTTGCCTGCAGTGCTACCAAATGTCAACCATGTGGCAATGTTGCCCTCACTTCATGGAGGTGAGCGTCCTCTGGGACGCTCAATCCTCATCCCCTCCCCTGCCTGGCCCCCTATGACTCAGGTCTGCTTCCAAACCCTGGTTGCCAGCGTCACAAGCGGCAGCGCTACCCATGTGCCAGTTGTGTCGGCCTCCACAAAGTACTTTACCGCAAATGGTACAAATATATCATGTTTCTATCAGTCTCCATTATGATTTTGACATTTTAGTGATTTCTGCACTGGGCTAGCAGAACGATTATAGGACTGGCAGATTTTGTCAGTCACTAACCCGTTGACTCAACGCTGAGAAAACCGATTTTGACCCCATGGCAAATATTCCACTTATTGGATGAGTGGATGCCAGACAAGCCTGAGAGGTGAATGAAGTTAACCCTATTCCCACCTGAGTAAGAAAAATGAAAACAGACACTCCAGATTGTACACTGTTGTGAGATTTCAACACAGCTCATGTGGTTTAAGGAACAGCCCTACTAAGGTGTGCCTTTGTCTCACAACACACACACCCTGTTGCATTTCTCAGCATTCTTCCCCATTCATTTTCTCACACCTAAATATACATTGCCAGTGTTAAATCACAAATGAAGTGGCTTTGCTGAAAGTGATCTGTATTTCCTACAGTTCTCATTTCTGCTGATTACTTTAGCATTTACTGTTGGGTACTCATATCTTTATGTTTGCAGACTTATAATTAGCAAGGGTGTTCCTGCTGTTCCCCAGACCCTCATGAAAACAAGAGGTTAAGCGATCTAGAAGAGCAAAACATGTAAATAAAAAATAATAAATAAATAAATCGATACTCCTGCTTACCTAACCCAGGTTCTGGATCATCCTTTTGCCTTAGCCAACCTATTGCCCGTAACTGTCCCAAAGGCCACACCAGAGCTGGATCAGGGACTGATGCTGGCCACCATACTCAGGCTTGGAGGCATCCCCTCAGCATAACCCTTCCCAGAAATGTCAGTACACAGGCGCTCAGTAGGACATCCGACAAATGTTCTTCCCCATGCTGAATGACTGTGTGTGGCTACAGCGCTACTCCCTTGGGCCACCAGAGACATGCACTGTCTTAGTCTACCCTCTTACCCTGACGAACAGCATCTTCTAGGATGCTGCACCCTCCCCCCACCAGCTAGTCACGGCAGTTCTGGATCACAGGTATTAGCCCAGGTATCCTGCTTCTACCTGGCACTGCTATTAGCTACCACCAATGCCAGGCCATCCCTTGCCACACATATTATTAAAAATAAAAGAGGTTCAACCTGCGGTTCCATAACACTCAACATAAATCTCATTCTGAGGGTCCGGGAATGGAGGGGGGGGGGTCAAGAATAGGATTTGAGAGTCCTGGAGGGTACCTACTGTAAAAAGTGCCAAACTGTGGGAGAGGGACATAGACAGGAAAACATTCATGTCCTGAACAGCTGGCTTTGTGTAAAGGGCTCAGGTAGAGCCCTGAGCGCAGGGCAGTGGCGAGAGTCGCACCAGGCCAGGAGGACACTTTCCTACTGATAGAGTGGAGTGATCTGCATGACTCACTGCCAGCACCTTTGCACTCCTAGTTGGTCAAGGGAGAAAGGCTGGAGCACATTATTCGCATGGTGGACATCGGAGAGTGTGTCCGTCAGGGCCTGCCTTGCTGATGCTGCGAAGGGGAGGTTGAAAAAAATTGTAATGGACAACAGTAGCTTCTGACTGGCTTTTCGACTGCAGAAAAAGGCTTCCCAGTAACAAAAGGAGGTCCTGATCACCACAGGCACACTTCAAAAAATAACGCTTGCTGGTACCCTACTTTTGAAACAATCCACCCTCATCATTATATTGCCTGTGATTTGCATTTTATAATGCTAGAGCAAGCAGTTGGTTTTAGAAGTTGCATTAACTGGAGTCACACAGCAATTAGTTACATTATTTCTAAAAAACTGACAATCATTTTTCAATGAAAATGCATTCATTACATGCTATATATAAATGTGTGCTGAATACCAAAAAAATGCTAATCGCTGTGAAAAACTAATTGGAGTTTTGGGTATAATGCAGCTAAGAGCCAGATACAATAGCATACATCAGGGAGGGTGTTAGTCTTATAATCAAAGTGGGTGGCATATACCCAACTGAGTCATTAACAGTCAGCTGCCCTTTTAGTCACTCCAGAATTCTTTTTACAGTTAAGGTATGTGTTTTTAGGTATGCAAAGAACTTCTAACCATATCATTATTACCTCAATTGTAACGTTTTTGCATGTCCCATGGTGAAACACAATGCAATGTACCCTAAAAATAAGCCTTCCGAAGACAAAAAGCTTAGCCAAACTTGCTTTCTTGTATATGGTATGTTTGCTTGTAGTACTTTAATCACTGAAAACGCTTTATAAAATATTTTAGACAAAAAGGTATGCAGTGCAGCAAACTTAGTCGAACAAGAGTGAGGAGTCCAGTGGTCTCATGACCGTTTTGCATGAGAGGTCAAGTATGGAGCCTGAAGAGTGTAACATTTTCTTCACAATGAGTTAGGAGGAGAAACCACCAGAGTGGAATGGTTAATTATTGCTAGGATAATTAAAGGCAAAAACAAGCAGCATTCATGCACCCAAAGTGTTAAGCACCCATCAGAATGGCAATACAGTATCTGCCTTTAAGAAACTGCAGGATTCATTAAAGTTTTCTGTTCTGTACAGTAATCATTTAAACACATTTGCACAAGTCTAAAGTTCATCACGAAGCAACTACAGAATAAGCACTCATGATCCTGAGGCAGTAAAAGGCTTTGACTTCTCTAGGAACAAACCTGTATTACAAAAACACTTTTAAAAACGTAGACTTTCCAAGAGCAGGGACAATGACTTCTTGCTACCTTAGCCAAAAGTGCCCAACAACCATATTGCCAGAAGTTCCTGAAAAGCAAGATCTGTGATGTACGGCAACAGCACATAACTACAAGAAAGCATTTTAAGAAGGTAAATATAAAACACATGACTACGCTGAATGCCCTTTCTCTTGTTTTACTTTCTACAAGCTTAAGTGTTTTTTTTTTAGTTAATACTGAATGTTACTTACTATAGGATTTGAGTTCTGATCGATTCACTTCTTGATCTTCTATGGATTAGTGAACTATATAAGAGCCCAGCTTTTGAAGGGAAAAGCAGTGTGCGCCGAGAAAGCAGCACAGGATCTGTGCAAGCTCTTTTGATGTTAGCTGTTCTTCTCCAGGAAACCGACTGAGTCAGCCCTTTAAAAAAATCCTTTTATAAAGGGGCAGGATGTGAGGAGGAGCTGAAAGCAACCTCTTCAGGTCAGGTTTTCCTTTGTTCATGGACACGGACGATACACGTCAGTCACTTCTTTATCAAACACAAAAAAAACTTTATAATAGTGTGTTTCTTTAAAATAACCTCAGGAATCGCAGTTTATAAAGAAATACTAAGAAACATGTTAAGGTCACGTCATTCTGTAGCCTCCCACAGAAGAGGAAAAAAGCTCCACCCTTTGCCATTCAGAATGGCCTGGGACAAAATCCATAGCAGATGGAAACCTGGATGACACCCTGTCTTTTGCACCCCCACCCCCCATGCTGACAATTTAGTGACCACAATCAACAGAAGACTGGATGCTCTTTACCAAACCTGGAATAACCGGAGGAAGCTAGACACCTTATAGTGGCCTGTTCCACCCTGACATTTGTAGATTATGGTCTCTCTGTACATGCAGCTGCCTGTGACACAGTGCTAAACAGAGAACAGCTGATCTGCAATAAAGAATGTTGTTTTGTACTTGGTACAGATAACTGCACCCATACTTGCACCCACTACCTAACTAAAGGAGGCAGTATAGCATAGTGGTTAAGGGCACGGAACTGCAAACCTGGATTTGAATCCACCAGACCCCACTTGCATAGTGTGTGTGACCCTGAACAAGTCACTTAAATACAGAAACATAGAATTTGACGGCAGATAAGGACCGCTTGGCCCACCTAGTCTGCCCATTTCCCTACCCGATGGGTAAGCTGCAGACTGTAGTTAAACAGCTTATTTCCTCCTACCCCCCACTAGAATTGCCTTATGTCTGTTCCATGCACTCTTGAATTCTCCCACTGTTCCCGACTCCACAACCTCCTCAGAAAGGCTGTTCCATGCATCCACTACCCTCTCTGTGAAAAAATACTTTCTAAGATTACCTCTGAGCCGCCCCCCCTCTATCTTTAAACTGTGCCCCCTTGTTCTTGCACATCTCTTTTTCTGAAAGATGCTACCCTCTTGTACTTTGTTAATTCCCTTGAGATACTTCAAAAGTTTCTATCATGTCCCCCCTCTCCCCAAGGGTATACATATTAAGCTGCTTTAGTCTCTCCTCATATGTCTTCTGGTGCAGACCCATAGAAAAATAGAATTTGACGGCAGATAAGGACTGCTTGGCCCACCTAGTCTGCCTTCCTTGTTTCCAGGTGCGAACTGGAAGTACAAGTTCTGGCTTAATGTGCCTTTCCTGATTAAATAATTTCCCCTTTCCCTTTCCAAATAGCTTCCACTACCCCACAGAATAAAGGTACAGTCCTGTCTGCTAACCAAAAAAAAAAGCACTCCAGGGTCTCACTCCCCCTGCCTTGACTAACTGTCCATGCACCGTTTCCAACCACTACATCACCAGGAGCGTGATAGTGGCTGCTCTAGAACCTCCCTTCCAGAGTACTCAGCTTGACAAGCAGTCCTTTGCAGACAAGCAGTCCTTTGCCGATAGGACTGCAAAGTGGCTAAACAAATTGTCTGATGAACTGATAGAACTTGGGTAGCTTCAACAGGGTAAGAAATCTCCATGGTCCTCCCTCGCAGTCCAGTGCAGCTGCAACCTTCAACTTCTAAACTCAGCTTTCCTCTGCACTTATCCGGAGACCTTGTTGCACGATGTGCTGCCTTTATTTGCACATTCCTGCATGTAACTTGCTACTGTATTGTTTAATATGGACCAGATTCGACTACAGCCCACTGGAATTGCCTACAGTACTTGAACTGTCTTCTTGTGCCTGTACAATCTGATGTGGAACCTTTGTAAATGAACACCTGCTCAAAGGTACTCTGACTTATGCAATAAATAAAAGAAATAAATACAAAAATAAACACAGCAAACACAAATGCCTCACATGCCTGGAACAACAAAAAACTTTAAAAGCCAACACAGTTGCCAACTCAACTTATGACATACAGCTGTACATAGCTAAGATTATGAAGCAAATGTTTTTTGGTCTGTAACTGTACTAAGACGAAACACAGTGTAAACTGAATGCCTGGTGTAGTGAGGACAGGTAAGCAGTGTGGCCCCTTTAAATTTGAAACAGAAGTTGCAGGAAATCATACTGCTAAGAAGCGCTTGCTCAACTAGAGAGAGTGGCAAATGCCTGTTCCAGGATGAGGTTACCAAAACTACCAGACTCCACCCCATGCCACAACTAGAGTTGCCCCTCCCTGTGACATTGTTATACCCACCCACATTATCCTGCCTCCTTCCTCTCCTACACTCACTAGTCCCACCCAAAACTGCCATTTGGAGAGTCCTTCAGAACAGCAAGCAAAGCAGCAGTGGAAAGCCGAGGAAGGAGTGGAATTTAGAAGGATCCCAGTAAGGAAAAAAAAGAAACTTTTTCCAAGTACATTAGACGTGGGGTTGCCGAGATGGATGGACCCCTTTCATCACTACAAAAAGGTGTCCTAATGTCAGAGTTGCTGACTGCATGTAATGGGATGGCTTCCTACTTCATACTGTCAGTAAGCCTGAAAGCCTGAATCTACCACTGTTACATTACACTTAAAAAAAAAAAAAAAAAAATGCAAGACTGGTTTTCATACTGATTTCTGCTGAACCGTACACCCCTCTCATATTTTAGGGGGTTTGCTGCTATTGTTTTAAATGCACTTATTTCTGTACTTCCACACAAACTGTATATTTATTTACTGAAAACTTTGGAGTATAACCCCCCCAACCCAACACATCCAGGTCACATTTAGAAAAGAGCCTTGGTTCAGTGTACCTCTCCCGATTACCAATCTTTAAATAAATAAAGCACTTGAAATTGAAGTTACACACAAAAATTATAAAAAAAAAAAAAAAAAAAAAACAAACAACGTTGTGCACTGGGTTTCTAGTTCTCTGAAGGTACCTGCCATTCTGTTCCTTGGTTCTGTGGCAATGTTGTTTTTTTCACTTTTCTCTGCCAGTTTTATGGCCCCTGGGGTAGCCATACATGATTCTTTTATTGCCTTTGAACTCCTGGAGTTTTCCCAGAATGCCTCTTGGAATGATGTCAGTAAAACCTTGCACTAGAACTAAGAGCCCAGGTGGATCCTAGGTAAGTCACAACATCTGACCGCAAATGTTTGTACAAGTTAAAGGGACACTGTCAGCTTATGCTAACTGTTGTGCTCCACTGCAATATACAAGCAGACATCTTTATTACTGAAATTAAAAAGCACACTTACTCATTCAGTTGAAAAGAGGCATTTTTTTTTTTAGTTATTTCAGATATTCAAGTACCGCAATGGAATCAACAAAGCCCAAGAGGGTAGCATCTTTCAGAAAAAGAGATGTACAAGAACAAGGGGGCACAATTTGAAAATGGGGGGGGGGCGGCTCAGGGGCAATGTGAGGAAGTATTTTTCCACAGAGAGGGTGGTGGATGCATGAAATAGCCTTCTAGAGGAGGCAGTGGGGTTAAAAACAGTGGGGGAATTCAAGAATGCATGGGACAGACATAAGGCAATTCTAGTGGGGGGTAGGAGGAAGTAGGCTGTTTAACTAGGATCTGCAGCTTATCCAAAAGGTAGGGAAATGGGCAGACTGGGTGGGCCAAGTGGTCCTTATCTGCCATCAAAGCTCTATGTTTCTATTTTCAATATTTACTGTCTTGAAAGTCCTGCGGTCTGCTCTCAATGCTTGTAACTAGTAACGTGACGCCCAAGCACCTGTAATCTCGTGCACGTAACGAGTTTGCCTTTTTTCAAGTAGTGTAACGAAAATGCATTTTCTAAGAGAAGGCAGTTCCCAGAATGCTCTAAAGTCAGTGTCTTCCAAAAATGAGTGCTCTTTATTGTGTCTGAAACAGTAAACGTGACTGAGCATGTGCAGTAGCAGCGGCACTACTGCACACGCTCAGAGTCACGGCTTACTATTTCAAACACTCAAAATGCAATGTAGAGCACTCATTTATGAAAAACACTGACTTTAGGGCATTTCAGAATATGTATTAAAAACAGCCCCCCAAAAAAAAAAAAAAAACATCCACGAATTTCATTTGTTGCCTTTTTTGCAACTCCCTGTTGCACACCATTATTCTGGGTTTTCCTAGTGCCCCCTCCACCCACCCAAATCAAACACCAATGCTGATCATTACCATCAGACACCCTAATTCCTTTGCCATCTCCAGCCATCTGGTGTATACCTGCTGGGGGCCTCCACCTGAAAGATGAAGCACTTGAGAGACCAAGCTGTTGGCTGGGGGTGGGAGGACATTCACGTGCTTGGGGATTGAGTGGTGTGTGGAGGGCACAGGGACTGTCATCCTACACACAAGACAGAGCAGTGTTTTCCCCCGTTCTCCCCACCTTCTCTCAACTAACCTCCCACATGGGCACCCACACCACAGTGACCTGCGGGTGCACAGTTGGTCACTCACATTAGGCTATGGATGTCATGGTATGAAATTTTGATGACATTCATACACCAAGCCACCGCCAGGAGCTACTTTAAGTGCAGAGTGCCACCACCAGCAGCCACTCAAGGAGTGGAGTGTGCCACCACCAGGAGCCACTCTAAAACCAGAGCGCACCATCATCAGAAGCCACTCTAAAAGCAGAGTATGCCACCACCAGAAGCCACTCTAAAAGCAGAGTATGCCACCACCAGAAGCCACTCTAGAAGTGGAGCGTGCCAGCACCAGGGGCCGCTCTGGGAGCAGAGCACCACCACCAGGGGTCACTCTGGGAGCAGAGCACCACCACCACCAGCGGTCACTCTGGGAGCAGAGCACCACCACCACCACCAGCGGTCACTCTGGGAGCAGAGCACCACCACCACCACCAGCGGTCACTCTGGGAGCAGAGCACCACCACCACCACCAGCGGTCACTCTGGGAGCAGAGCACCACCACCACCACCAGCGGTCACTCTGGGAGCAGAGCACCACCACCACCACCACCAGCGGTCACTCTGGGAGCAGAGCACCACCACCACCACCACCAGCGGTCACTCTGGGAGCAGAGCACCACCACCACCACCACCAGCGGTCACTCTGGGAGCAGAGCACCACCACCACCACCAGCGGTCACTCTGGGAGCAGAGCACCACCACCACCACCAGCGGTCACTCTGGGAGCAGAGCACCACCACCACCAGCGGTCACTCTGGGAGCAGAGCACCACCACCACCAGCGGTCACTCTGGGAGCAGAGCACCACCACCACCAGCCAATCCATCATCTCATTTTTAGGGCATGAACTTAATTTGACAGCATGCCAGGACACCAACCACTCTGTGCCATGAAGCTGGCGATTTGTGGCTGTTTTTAATTGACATTCTGAAACTACATTATTTCTGCAATGCTAGTTCCAGGCTTTGTGCTAGAAATATTTGTAAACTGAATCTCATTTAAAATGCATAATTTACATCCCTGTATACATTACTTGGAGGATGCAGTAGACACTGTATGAATGCTTCCTTGCGTGTTCCTTGGGGTGAAAGAACGGCAAACCAAAGTTCAACAAGTGCGACACTCTAAGGTCCCGATCCACAAAAGTTTGGATTACACACCATCCGCACGTCTCCTAACCATGAAGTCACACACCCCACTGCCTGTCCACACCGGATGGTATCCGCAGCCCCAGTCCACTGCTCACCATGACTGCGGGACTTTACAGTACACAGGAGGAGCTGAGCAGGAAACCAGGCATCCCCAGGCTGGCACTGCAGGGAATACTTTCTTCCACACGGTGCAGGGGAAGATGGGATATGGCAATTCACCATGGACTGCCATATCCCCGCAGAGGACACCGACTGTGGTGCAAAACTACCAGACTGGGCCAGAACAACCCCAGCCCTCCTTACCAGCACCAAGGACAGGTGGACTGGAGTTCAATCAGACCCCTGCAGATGTCCTGAAGCTGGGCAGAGGAGGGAATATAGCGCTACAGCATGGCCATGCTCCACACAGTCTGCACCCCATCTGCCAGCACTCAGAATTGTGAGAATTCAGTCAGGAATCTGGCACTGGCACTCTACCACCACCTCGCCTGCCCCCAAACCAGCTGCCTACTGTGCAAGTGGCTCAGGATCAGGTGCAGAGGGGGCAAAACATTATACATATTAGCAGTAATAATATACAAGGAGGCAATCAGATGATAGAGTATAAAATCTTAGCTATTTACATACTAGAGGAGTAAAAAATGCAAACATGCTGAGACAGTTCTTGTCATAAGTGCTGCAGGTAGGGAAACAGAAGTTTCGTTTTTATTGGATGGTGGGCCTATAACCAACCAGCGCCTGTTGAGAAGGGCAGGAACTAGAAAGGGAGGACTAGGAGGTGAGGGGGTGTGATCAGAGGGTGATGGGAGTGACCAACAGAGAAAAACACGGGTTGGGGGAGCAGAGGGGTATGGGTGGATTTACAGAGGGGTGGGCCTTCGCTGCATGGTATCTGGCTAGGTGGAATCGAGGGGGAAGGGGAGGGAACCATGGGGAGAGGAGGACCAATGGGAGGGGGAGGTGCAGAAAAATAAGGGGGGGTTGTAGGGGAAAACATGGGCAGTGGGCTTCCGAAAGAGAGATGGGGCATTATATTATGTTCACTGGTCACAGCTTACTGGTAGCTGTAATACAACAAACAATAACAAATACTGGTTGAGGAATTATATATTATGCATAATAGCCACAGTCAATGGTTGATGTAAGCAGGGCACGAAGCTTGGTTTTGAATAGACAGAGTTTGGTTGCAGTCAGGATTTTGTTGGTCAGTGTATTTAACCAATAGGGTGCCAGATATTCGTAAAATCATTGGCCTTGGGAGGTCCGTTTGAAGGGAACCAAGAAAGATTGGCTGTTATTACCACTAGTATTCCTACCATTGTTAGACTTGCTGAGTAGTTTCTGAACACCCAGGGAGTTAAGCCCATTGTGGATTTCATGGCCAGTAGACAAACCTGGTATTTTATCCTGCTATCTAGGTTTAGCCAATTGGATTGTGCATAAAGTTGACAGGTGTGCGAGAGGCGATGAGCTCCTGACACAAGTCTGCATGCCTTAGTGAGCATCATTTTTATACACTTGAGGGCGGAGTCAGTTGCGGCACCATACACCACCAGTCCGTAGTCTATTACAGACAGAACTGAACTAGTCACCGCTAGATTTAGTGCTTCATTGGTGAAGCACTGCTTGTTCCTGTAGAGGACTCCTAGTTTGGCATTAGCCACTTTGGCAATGAGATTGAAATGCTGGGTAAAAGTGAGAGCAGTCTAGTGTAACCCCTAGGTACTTGAAGATTTGCACCATTTCAAGTGGTTCATTACTGCAGTTTATTACATTCAGATGTGATGTGTCCTATTTCTGCTATGAGAGGAGGTGAAAAGCATTTTTTTTGTTATTGTCAAGCAGCAATTTTCATTTTAGAAACCACGCTTCAATCGTGGAGAAATTGGATTGCATTTGATTTTCTAATGCTACTGGCTCAGTGTGGTGTGAGTATAGTACTGCATCATCTGCATACAGTAAGATTTTGTTATACATATGTTTCAAATGTCTAGTTTACTATATATTTATGTCTGAACAAGTTACACTGTTGGGGGAGTGTTTCCAGTAACATGGCGGTTTGCTGTGTCCCAATATGACCCCATTTTAAATAATAATAAAAATCAATGGTGCAGTTTACAAAACATCCCCAGATGAAGTTTTAACGAGGGAAATGCCGAGGTGCTAAGTCAGCTACTCCAGGCTAACTCAGGGTTCACATTTGCACTTTTTACAGCTAGGGGAAAGACGATTACGCATCCCAGAAGGTGCTCTCCTCATGGAAACATAAAAACAGATTTTGTCTGCAGAAAATGATCCTTAGGCCATCCAGTCTGTCCCTTGTCCAAGTCTATTCCATCATCACTGACCCTGGCTAGTCATAGGTGTCATTCCCTCCCTCCATTCCTCTAGCCAATACGCCCATGCTTATCCCACACATGTTTGAAGCTCCCCAGTCTTTGCCCCGCTACCTCCTCTGGCAGACCGTTACAGTCATCCACCACCTTTCGTGTAAAGTAGCATTTCCATGCATCTCTCCTAAACCCCCAAACGTTACTGCATATCCCTTTGCTACAGTGCCTTCCTTTCTCTGAAAAAGACCCTCCACTTGCACCTTGTTCACTCCTGTGGGGTACTGGAAGGTTTCAATCGTGTTCCCTCTTACTTTCCTCACCTCCAGGGAGTATATGTTAAGTTCCTGCAGCCGTTCCTCGTAAACTGTAGCTTTTCATGCAACCCCTCACCATTTTGGCTGCACTCCTCTGTACTGCCTCCACCCTCTCAATGTCTTGTGGAGGTGCAGCCTCCAGAACTGGATACAGTATTCCAGGTGGGGCTTCACCAGTGAGTGATACAATGCAGCACCACCTCCCTCCTCCTGCTAGAAATCCGTCTCACAATGCACCCCAGTATCCTGCTAACCTTTCCCACTGCTTCGCCACACTGCTCAGCTACCCTGAGGTCATCGGATATGGTGACCATGCTAGGTCTCTTTCTTGCTTGGTAACTGTAAGCTCCACTCTCCCATCTTAAAACACAGCCCCTGGGCTCCGCAGCCCTAAGTGCATAACTTTGCACTTTTTAGCATGGAGACCCAGCTGCCACCCACCTGACCAGTCCTCAAGTTTCTTTAGATCCCTTTGAATTCTTTCCACCCCTTACTGAGTGTGAACACTGCTGAGATTTTTATATCATCCGCAAAGTGATGCACCTTCCCCTAGAGCTCCTCTGCAATGTTGCTTACGAAAACATTGAAGAGGATCGGTCCCAACACTGAACCCTATGGCACCCCACTAGTCACTTTCCCATCACCTGAGCAGCTACCATTTACCAACACCCTTTGCCTCCTATCCCTTAACCAGTTTCATACTCACCATGTCACTTTCTCCCCAACCCCAGGTTGCTTAGTTTCATAACTAGCCTCCTGTGCAGCACAGTGTCAAAAGCCTTACTGAAGTCCAGACACGCAACACCCACTGCTCTCCCCGATCCACCTCCCTGGTAACTCAGTCACAGAAATTTGTAAGATTAGTCCGACGTGCCTCCCCCCTGTGAAACGGTACTGCCGGTGGTCCTGCAGTCCTTTTGCCTCAAGGTGCCCCATGAACCTTTCCTGCCATGGTGCCTCCATTCACTTCCCCATCACTGATGTAAGACTGACTGGCCTGTAGTTTCTAGTTCCTCCTCAGGGAGTCAGGGACCACAGACTCTGCCATACTACTACCACCTGGACAACCACAGCCAGAGCTGGAGATCAGTGGAGGAGGGATGCCAACAAGCTCCAATGCATGCTCCATACATTAGGTGCATGCATGTTACTGGGCCCTCTGTCAATATCAAGGAGAAAACACAAGATCGACCCCCCACTGAAAAGCAGCATGAAGTTGCCTTCGCACCACCATCCGATGCACTCCCCCGGTCACACTTCAACTTCATCGGGGGAACCCAGCCCATACACTGGCAGATACTGTTGGAACAGCAGACCTGGCATGCATCACTGAGACCTGGCTTGATGACAATGCAGGCCCCATCTTAGAGGCAGTGGCCCTGGCCAGATTCTCGGTGATACCTCGCTCGAGATCAGACAACAGGGGCATGGGTGTAGCGGTTTATTTTAGATCAGAATTGGGCCTTACTGGTGTGCTAGTTGAAGTCAGATCATTTGAGTTCACCGTTGTAGCAGGTGTGGGCTGCAAGATCGTTCTCAGCTACCAGCTACCGGATGCAAGAAATTGTTTCTGCAAGAAGTAGCAGACTTCATCATCGATATGGCATTTGAGTCACCCAGGTTGATGGTCCTGGGCGACTTTAACGCCTAGGCCAACGATGAACTCTCACAGTTTTGTCAAGACTTCCTCCAACTTATGAATTAGTTGGGGTTCACACAGGTAGTTGCCTCTGCTACTCATAGCCATGGTCACTCACTTGATCTGGTCTTCCTCCTGGGGATCGAGACCTTCGACTTGGTGGTGGAACCAGTCATGTGGTTTGATCATCACACTGTAAGGTTCAATTTCCAGGCTCACCCTTATAGGTCTGCCTCTGTGAAGATGGTCATATATCGCCCACTGAGGAATGTGACCCTGGAAGGCCTATTGGCAGTATCGGATCTATAAGGATTCTTAGGGTCAGGAGAGGATCCAGAGAGTTTAGTTTAAGCCTATAATAAGGCTGTTACTGAAGCTCTGGATTCTATCGCCTCAGTCTGTGTTCGCCCCGCCTCAGTTCATTTGATGGGACTTGAGGGAGTTGCGACGAGTGGGACAAAGACTTGAGTGTCGATGGCGGAAACAGACTCTTGATGCCGATCACCTTAGATTGATAGATCATTATCAAAGCTATCAATCAGCAATCATAGGTTCGAGGTGCTTTTTCGCAAATTAAGTGTGATGAGTTTGTGCAATACTTTGCGGATAAGGTGGCTGACACCAGGGCTGAGATCAGTCCTGTGCTCTCTATCGGGGTTAGCAGTGGTCAGTGTGTGGTCACTTAACCCCGGTTTTCTTGGATATCTTTCGACTGGCTGGAGATCGTGCAGATTGTCCAGAATTTGCAGCCAACATGCTGTAGTTTGGATCCAGGACCTACACGCCTATTATTGGGGTGTATGGAGTCCATCGACCTGGTCCTTGCAAAAACTGTGTGCTGCTCCTTAGATTCAGGTGAGTTTCCTAGCTCCCTGAAGGAGGCAGTGGTGACACCGCTCCTTAAGAAAGCTGCTTTGGACCCAAACTGCTCTGCCAACTACAGACCCATCTCTAACCTTCCCTTTGTTGGGACGGTGATTGAGAAAGTGGTTGCACTGCAACTGAAGAACCATCTTACCATCCACGACGTCTACGATCCTCTCTAGTCTGGTTTCCGGAAAAGACATAGTACTGAGACCGCTCTGGTTCGGGTGCTCAATGATGATCTGATGGCGAGAGATCAGAAGTGCTGGTCCATCTTGGTGCTTCTTGTCCTCTCCTCACCGTTTTGACACTGTGGACCATGGGGTGCTGCACGAGCACCTGAGGGTTATCTGCGGCCTGGCTAGTCCAGTTCTCAGATGGTTTCAATCTTTCCTAGCCGGCAGATCCCAGAAGATGTTGTCTGGGATTTTTTTTTCCCTCTGACTCATTCTCACTCTCTGCCGTGAGGGGTCCCTTAGGGCTCAGTGCTGTCCCCCATGTTGTTTGCAGTGTACATGCTGCCTCTTGAAGACATTGTAAGATGAAATGGGCCGAGGTTTCACTGCTGTACTGATGATACACAGCTCTATGCCTTTTGCACCCGACCAGAACAGTGTGGTCTCAATGTTTAACAGCTGTCTGGTGGAAATCCATGAATGGATGAAATCTAGCTGGTTGAAATTGAATTCTGGGAAGATTTGAGGTATTGGCGGTGGATCCAGGTCACCGGATAGAGAGGTCGGTAGTGGGTTTACCCTCTGGGCTTTGGCTTGAGGGTGTACAGCCATCTTCCTCTGAACAGGTGCGTGATCTGGGGGTGGTTCTTGACGATGGGCTGACACTGCATGCGCAGGTGTTGGCAGTCATCAAGTCCTCCTTTTATCATCGTAGGAACATTGCCAGAATTAAGCACCTCGTTTCGTCCGGTGATTTGCATACGTCGATCCATGGCTTTTGTGACTTTGCGTCTTGACTACTGCAACTCCCTTTACCTGGGGCTGCTGTGAGTTGATATCTACCGCTTGCAACTGGTGCTGAATACTTCGGCATGTTTGCTGACTGGGACTTCTCGTTCTAGTCATATTACTGCAGTGCTGCGCAATCTGCACTGGCCGCCTATACAGTGGTGGATCACGTTCAAGGTCAGTCTTCTGATTTATAAAGCCCTGCACAGACTGGGTCCAAGCTACCTGCAAGAGCTCCTGACTCCCTACAGGCCTAGCAGGCATCTCCACTCAACTGATGAGGGGTTGTTAGAGGTTCCCAGGGTGCGGCTGAAAACATCTGGGGCCCTAATTTTTATGCCCCATCCCTGTGGAACTCTCTTCCTCATCAGATTAGAGAGTGCAGGACCATGGAGAGGTTTAAAACATGCCTGAAAAAAATATCTGTTCAAACAGACATTCAGTATTTAATATGGGATCTTTGGATAATTTTAATTGAAGTATTTAAATTGTACTGCAAATAATTTTTTAAGCGAGCGGTTTTGTTTTTATGATGTTTTAAGTATGTACAGCACTTTGATTTTAAGAATTGCACCAAATAAATAAAGCATTATGATTATTATTATTATTTCGGTTTTACCACGTTAGTGCTTTGCACTGTGTTATTCATGGGCATCAACATGTCTACTGTTGTTTACAGGGATATGATACCACCTGTAGTTTATAGCATAAGTTTCTCTGCTTTACTATTTTGTTGAAATGGATCAACAGAAACCCTTAGTAGTTGCTTCACGAAACCTATACAAAAAGTCTACCTTGCCCTGGGGATTTCCCAAGACCACTGAAAAGGCTAGCATTGATGGACTTGTTAACTGGACTTATTAACTTCGCTTCCACTCCATTCCTATTGTGCATGGTTACAGAGTGGACTACTTTGCATATCAAATGTTCTTGTGTTCGTGTACAAATGTGTATACATTCCTATTTCCTGTCACCTTGTATGAAGATGTAATTCTCTTTTATTTTAAAAATAATAAACACAAATTTTAAACAGCCCCAGGAGAAGTCAGCGGCATGCACAAAGCTGAAGTCTGCGTTCCCATCTCCATACTATCCCCAACCCCCAGCACTGCAAACTGCTCGGAACTCCCCGCTCTCCTGCAGAAGAGCAGGAAATGTATGTGACCAGAGTCTTCCTTGGACTGCCATAGGGGGTCACAAAGGTAGCAGCATGGCAGTGCCCCTTCTCTGACGCAGAGCACAAGCATCAGCAGTACTTGCCTCTGGTGTGCTACACAAGCTCCCACGTTGGGCGATTATATTTAAGGTTATTACTAACTAGTACTGAAACAATTTTTTGATGCTAACCTTGATGTGTTATTTCTCCAATTGTCTCTTGAGATGTGCTTAGTTTATAGCTATGATATTTATCTCCGACTCCCCAAGTTGTGTTTTGTATCCTATTGCTTGACTGCTTGCCTTACCACGTTTGAGCATGAGCTGTACCTCCCACCTGTTGGAGCCTGCGGCTCCGGTTTGTTACCTCAACTCTGTATTACATTTACTGTATGCTATGTAACTCTCCCAGATTGCACCTGAAAATAGGCACTTGATTGTCTAGTACGCTCACGTGGTTAACAAAAGCAAATAAAGAAAGAAATAAATAAATAAGCAGGGACCTAGATTCACTTCCAAATCGGAGTCATCTGGACCACTGGGGAAGTAACCCCTCCAACACTCGACTAACAGTCTTTGGTCTGCGTCCCTTCGATCTAGTAATAATTTCTTTGCACTTACTAGCAGCTAGTAAGTATCCAGTCAGACTGCACCATTTGGAATATGAGGCTGTATGAGGCTTCTGAAGTTTGTTTTAGGCTCATTGCAGTGCCCCCCCAATCATAATGCTCTCCCAGTAGTCAACAGGTTCTGTCCAGCTTTAAAAAAAAAAAAAAGTTAATAAAGCAAAACAAATTTGATTTCCTTTTTAAATAAATAATTCCCTATCTCAAAAGTAGCGAGTTTGTTTTGAGCTGAGCTCAAAATCTATATGATCAGCTGATAATCTGGCTACCAAGCCAGTGAATTCGGTTCTAGTTTGAGTTCTTGCATTTCAGGTAAAATTACAATACATGAGAGAAAGACCCTGACTGTCGGTGGACTTGTAGAGTGAACCTGCTTGAAGTACAGCGAAATGGGGTGGGCATGCTTCCTTTTTGTGGAAACCAAAGAAAAATGATGGGTGGAAAGTTATCTTTAAGCAGGCTAACAGTAGGTTACTGTGCATAGATTTAGGATGACTAAATTTGACATCTCTGCCATATTTTGAGATCTTGAGTTAGGGACAAACAAACCTCAACTGGAAAAAGTAGTCCGCATTACACAATTTGCACACGATTGCTTGCCTGGCAATCCAGAAACCTAGAATACAACAGGGATCTGTTTTACCTTATCACCACTGAAGATCAAAGTTGAGCTGAACATAGCAAAGCAGTAGCATGCCTACGTCCACTCCGAGTTGTGTCCTCTTTACTCCAGCTACTAGTGACTTTAGTCTCGGAACACCTCCACACCCCGCCCCCACAAAAAAAAAAAAAAACATCTTATCAGGGCCAGATTTAATACTGTCAAGAAAACAGCACTTTACAAGGCTCACATTCTATAAGCTGAACTCCCACACACAGTTTCCTAAAATAAGCACTCCAGAGAACGCCGAATCAGGTCAAACATAGTTCTTCGTTTACAATGCAATTAAAACGTATCTGAGAATTTCGCTCTTTAAATGAACCGCCTAAGTACAACCTTCACATGTTGTACACATTGTTACATGCTAGCCCCAATACCAGCAGGTCGGTGTTACAATCAAGTAAAGAACAATCGACTCCAATTCTTGCTTTTTCTTATCCCTGTATTGAGGCAGACCTCAGATGGCACTATCGCATTTTAAGAAATCAAATAAAAAAATTTAACGGACGAGTTTGGACTCTTGGATTGCCTTATTCAGATGACAGACGAAATCCCCTCCATGTACATGAAATCAAATATGCACATCTATCCTTATTGAATACAATGAAAAAGAAATTAGCCGCTACATTAAGGGCGACTTCAGCATTCAACACGTCGAGAGGAGCACATGTAAAAATGAAATCTACAACACAAAAGTCAGTGTTTTCTCGGATCGCTCCAGACACAAAGCCATGAGACCAGGCTTGGAAAATACTATCAGGCACAAGCTGTGGAATGGAAGCAGGGATCCGCCCTTCTCATTCATAAGGCAGCCGAGACAAAGAGTGTTGTACTCCAACCGTGCAAGGCGGACAGTACTCGGGCAGCCTAAGGCACAGAGAATGCACTGAGACGAGCCAAAAGCCCCCAGCGCTCCAACTCGCTTACCTGGCAGCAGGCACGGCTCCTCGCCCAGATCCGACAGCCTCCCCAACCCATCCGGTCCCGTTAGTCAAGGGGTGGAGCTTCGCCATGACGTTTAGTATTAACCCAAAAAAAAAAATCGTCGACGTCGCCAGTGGGGGAAGGGGAAAGGGGCCGGGCCCTCAATGTCGGATCCAGGCTCAGCTTCCCGCAGTAGGTTCAGAATGGGTAGACCCCGCCTCCATAAGGTCACTAAAGAAGCCCTTGCTCTGACGTCATATGCCCGCCCACCTCAACTTACATTGCTCCAGACACAGACACGGAGATGTGACCACACAATGTTAATTAAATTAGTAATAAAAAAAGTAATCAGGTGAGCCCATCGCCACGCGCCTCTCCATCCGCACCGAGTGCTTGTCCTATTTGTTTCCCAGTGGTCACTGTACTATCAGTATGTGTGTGTTTTTGAAATTCCTGCTAGAGGGTCTGACCTGTGACTGCAACTGAGCTCCAAATCCCAGTTATCTTCCCCTGTTCAGCCTCTCTCCTCTTTTCCGAATTGGTTGGATCCAAATAATGTCCTTGCTGTAGTTTATTGACTCAAAGTGCACTTCTCTGAGTGTTCCTGTATGTTACTCGACTCTAGGATCGCTTACCCCTTAGAATATTCTTACAGTTCTTACCAGACTGGGGTTATACCACCATCTGACATTTTAATTTGTAACCACCCTTCTACCTACTCAGCATACATTGTCCTCTAGATTTACGTCATTGTTAAAACCTATAATTAACTGTAAATATTGGCTGTAATATTTTCTTCTAAATTGTTCTGTAATAATTGACGTGGAGCATTTGCTAATGAATCTATGACTCAAAGGTTTGTAATTCCCGATTTCCTTAATAAATAAATAAATCAGCCAGCACTGTCTACCACTGGTTCGGGGTAGAATCTGCACAGCAGCACCTCTCTACCTTTATGCAAGCATGCCCAGCCTGTGCAGACTGTATATAAGGTTCCAGCCTCTGATGGGGCAGCCACAGGCACTGTACTTATTATGGTAGTTGCCCCTATCTCCAGCGCTGGGCCTACCTGCCTGGGGCCCACTGTAAACATTTTTGCTGGACCCATATCAGAAGTTCGGGAGACCCTAAGGAACATCCTCTTCCCCACCATGGCCTCCTTGTGTCTTCATTTTCAGCTAGTTTTCTGCAATTTTTGCACTTTTCTGAATTTGAATGTAATCTCCAAGCAATGAGGAAATGTATACATCAGCAATAAATTCTGGAGCAATTTGGACAGAGACACAGTGGACCAAGAAGAAAGGAGGCCATCTGGACAGCTGAGGCTTTTGGGGGGGCCCCTGTACTCTTGGGGCCCTGTGATTTCAGTAAGGCTTTCAACACCGTTAGACATAGGAGACTAGTAAGCAAGTTGGGTAGCTTAGGAGTGGGTCCAAAGGTGGTAAATTGGTTAGGGGATAGGCGACAGAGGGTGGTGGTAAACAGAGTTCACTCAGAGGAAAGGAGGGTGACCAGTGGGGTGTCTCAGGGATCAGTGCTGGGACCAGTCCTCTTTAATGTGTTTATAAGTGACATTGCAGAGAAGCTGGAATGGAAGGTCTGCCTCTTTGTGGATGACACCAAAATTTGCAAGAGGGTAGACACTCCTTGGGGGGGGGGGTTGAAAGGATGATCAGAGACCTGAGAAAAATAGAGGAGTGGTCTAGGGTATGGCCGCTCGGTTTCAATGCGAAAAGTGCAAAATAATGCACTTAAGACACATAAACCCAGGGATGAAGCACAAAATGGATGGAGTGGTATTGATGACCACTAAGCAGGGAAGAGGCCTAGGGGTAATCATATCAGATGACCTAAAGGTGGCCAGGCAGTGCGACAAGGCAGTCAGGAGGGATAATGGGATGCTGGGGTGCATAGAAAGGGGTATCATCAGCAGAAAAAGGGAGGTAGTATTGCCTCTGTATAGCTTGAGGGTAAAACCTCACCTAGAGTACTGTGTCCAGTTCTGGAGACTACATCTCTGGAAGGACATGGACAGAGTGGAGATAGTCCAGACAAGGGCAACTAAAATGATGAAGGGTCTGCATCAAAAGCCCAACAAGGAATGACTAAAGGACCTCAGTATGTACACCCTTGAAGAGAGGGAGGAGGGGGTGATATGACAGAGACCTTTAAATACCTCACAGGGGTAAATATGGTACAGAAGGGAAGTATGGGAAGTATTTTTTTTTCCATATTCTGTTTTTCCCTCCTTAAGGCCAGAATAGTCTGGGCTCCCTTCAGCTCTGCCTCACTGATCCCACCATCATGCACCTCCTCAGGTACTTACCTGAAAGCTGGAGCACCCCCATGGACCCTCCCCCACCCGTGGCAGGGTCAAGATGGGAGGGCCCCCCCCCCCGAAGTACAATCCAGTTTTCCAGGCCCAGGGTCCCCAATGATGCAGCTAGTGAAGCTCAGCAGGCAGACTTCATTAATGGCTGTTTTGCTACCATTTTCCACTGTTTTTTTTGTCCCGTCCCCATGCTGTTGTACGCTCATCAGCATACACATGTGGAGACACGTGCATGCTGTGGAGTCCCACAGCACCTCCCTGTTTCTGCCCTACTCGACCATTACTGCCAACAGGTGGCAGCCATTCAGCGGAGTGTGTAGTCCTCTGTTCCCATAATAGGAGAGCAGCCCTGTGGGCGCTCGAGTCTCTCCCTCCCTGACTGACCCCTGGCAACTCGTGCTCATTACCGAACATGCGTCACCGGTGTGGTGAGAGGTAAAGCACTTAAAGCGCTGCAGCCCTTTGTGCCACTGAGTTGGTCATGACATTTTAATGAAACATGCAAAACCCAATTATATGGTGCCTCTTTCCTTCACTGTGGAGGGATTTTAATGTGATGTTTAAACCCTCACACTGCTAAATTACAACATTATTCTTGCTAACCATATGGGGTTCTGATTATGATTTGATTCCTCACTCTTCCATAACAATGCAGAACTCTCCGTGTTCTCGATGCTGTTGTTTGGATGGCCCCACTGTTTGTGAAAAATATGCATTTGTACATGTGCAGCTATCACTTTAAAATAAATATATATATATATATATAGTTTTAAGACTAGCTCATTTAAAGCAAGGATCAGCTCAGTGAAACTGCAATAGCACTGGGCATAGCTAATCACCTATTCTGTTACTTAAAAAGGACAGAGTAGAATCCTAACATGCCTGCCCCTCGGGATCCCAGCTGATTGTTGTTGTGCATTCAGATCAGCCACCAGCATCTGCAAGCAGCAGACTGACTTCAGGAAGAGGGAATAACAACTCTTTACAAGCAGCAGGAAATAAAACTGACATCAGTCCTACCACTCTAATGTAAACTTGGCTTTAAAGAAAAAAAATGCAGACACCCCCCCCCCATAGGTCCTGTCTTGTCAGTAGCGCTTCAAAGTAAAATAAATTCCTGTTTTTTTAAATATGCATGAGTTTGGTATAAGATTGAAAGTGTAGCATGTTGCAGTTTGATACATAGAAGCATAGAAACATAGAAGTTGATGGCAGATAATGACCGCAAGGCCCATCCAGTCTGCCCATTTCTTTTTCTACCTTATAAATGTGCCATTGGCCTTTGCTCTGTCAGTGACCTATCTATTCATACTCATCTGTATTGCTCCCTTATGCCTATCCCATGCCTGTTTGAAGCCCTGCACTGTATTCATAGCCACCACTTCCTGAGGTAGGCCATTCCATACATCCACCACCCTTTCTGTGAAAAGAATTTCCTCACATTCCCCTTAATTGGACTCCTCTAGTCTCATGCTGTGTCCTCTTGTCCTGCTATTTTTCTTATATTTAAACATGTTAGACTCTTTCACCTTGTTAATGCCCTTAAGGTGTTTGAATGCCTCAATCATATCACTCTCTCCCTCCTTTGCTCAAGGGTATACATATTGAGCTCTGTTAATCTGTCCTCATATGTCTTCTGATGCAGTCCCTGCACCATTTTGGTTGCCCTTCTCTGGACTGCCTCAATTTGGTTAATGTCCTTGTGAAGGTGTGGCCTCCAATACTGCACACAGTACTCCAGGTGGGGCCTAACCAATGTCTTGTAAAGAGGGATTATTACCTCCCTCTTATGACTTGTGATACCCCTACTAATACACCCTAACATCCCCCTAGCCTTACCTACTGCTTTAGAGGTCTACTTGGATGATTTCATGTCATCAGTGATGATGATGCCCAAGTCTCTTTCTTCCTTTGTGACTGCCAGCAACTCCCCTCCCAGCCTATAGGTGGCTTCAGGGTTTCTCTTCCCCATGTGCATGATCTTGCACTTCTTTGCATTAAAATCCCAGTTGCCACTCTTCTGACCATTTTGCTAGTTTATCCAGATCTCTTCTCATTCTGCCCACCCCATCTGGATCATCTACTCTGTTGCAGATCTTGGTGTCATCTGCAAACAGACAAGCCTTATCCTCTAGTCCATCTGCAATGTTACTAATGAAGATATTGAAGAGGACTGGCCCAAGGACTGATTCCTGAGGTACCCCACTTGTGACTTGCATCTCTTCTGACTGTATACCATATACCACCACTCTCTGTTTTCTGCCCGTCAACTAGTTTGCCACCCAGTTGACCAACTTCTGACCTACCCTGAGCCTACCCAGCTTATTTATCAATCTTCTATGTGGAACAGTGTCGAAAGCTTTGCTGAAGTCAAGGTAGGTGACACCAACTACTCCCCCTTGGTCCACCACTCTGGTTACCCAGTCAAAGAAATCTATGAGGTTAGTTTGACAGGACCTTCCTTTTGTAAACCCATGCTGTCTTGGATCCATTGCCCCTATGGATTCCAGGTGTTGCACTATCTTTTCCTTAAGGAGTGCCTCCATAATCTTGCCCACTACTGAGGTAAGACTGACTGGTCTGTAGTTCCCTGCCTCCACCCTGCTACCACTCTTGTGGAGCGTGATCACATGAGCCCTTCTCCAGTCTTCTAGGACCTCTCCTGTGCTCAAAGACTCACTAAACAGCTCTGCTAATGATTGTGCTGGTTCCACCCTTAGCTCCTTTAGCACCCCGGGATGTATGCCACCCGGTCCCATTGCCTTGTCCACCCTGAGTTTAGCAAGCTCTTGTAGGACCCTTTCTTTTGTGAAGGGAGTAGTGCTCACCTCCCTTCCCCCTGTGTCCATGGTGCTGAGCTGTGGGCCCTGCCCTACCTTTTCTTCGGTATGTACTGAGCAAAAGTATCTATTTAGGATAAATGCTTTTACAGGGTCCTCCTTCTCACATCCCCCCTTTTTTGCTTTGAGCTTAGCAATACCCCTTCTGGACTTTCTCTTTTCACTAATGTATCTATAGAAAGTCTTGTCACCTTCTTTTGCTGTTCGTGCTAGTGTTTCCTCAGTTTGGGACTTTGCCTGACTTACTGTCTTCCCTGCTTCCCTTAGGGCAGTTTAGTATGCCTCCCTATCTTCATCCCGCTGTGTTCCCTTACATTTCCTGAAGGCCAGCCTTTTGGCTCTGACCTTTTCTTCTACTGTATTTGAGAACCAAAGTGGATTCCTTCTTCTTTTGCTCTTCCTTTTCTGTCTAACACAATGGGATGTTGCTTCAAGTATTGCATCCTTAATGCTTGCCCACTTTGCCTGTACCCCCTTCCCTGTGTTTCTTTTTGCCAGGGCTAGCTTAACTCTGTTGGCCATCTCATCAAAGTCAGTTCCTCTGAAGTCCCAGATTTTTGTCTTGGAATGGGATGATTTAGATGTAGTGGCTAAATTGAACCATACCATGTGATGGTCACTGGCCCCCAGGTGACCTTCTACCTGGAGATCTGTGATCCCTGTGATGACCTCTGCTGCTATGCTATTTACATGCAAATTACAGTTCCATATGGCTACATTTTATACAACTGAGAATTAAAAAGTTTGTTTCAAGGAAGCAAACTAAAAGCAGTATTGTTTGCACGAAAACTATCTGTATGCAATTTGCTCCTTTCCGATGCACATGAGACAGTTGTATTCTGTGAAGAGTGTCACACATGCAGCCCTGAATTCTGCCCCTGAATGTCTCTGATGTCTCTAATGACTATGTCTGCTTAGACTGTTACCTGCTTTCTCTGTGTATTTGATGGCTATATGTACTGTTGTGCATTGCTCCTTCTGTTTTGTTTTCTCCCAACATTGTACTACATTCTGCAATCAGCACGGTTATCTAGCTTTCGCTTTGTTATGTACTTTGCTTCTCTTGTTACTGCTGTTGTTACTACAAATTTTGTACCATGCATTCCCTCTGTGCTGTGCTTTGAATCTCAATTTTTCTAGAGTTGTTACTCCAGTTATTGTTTCCAATCACTATTTGTTTGTTATTTTATTTACATTTGTTATTTTATTTACATTTCTGTGCTTGTAACCTGTTCTCTCTGACCTGGAGCCTTTGTAAATGAATCTCTGACTCAACAGTTTGTAATTCTGAGATATAAATAAATAAATATGCAGCTGCCCTGGAAATGGGCATGTCTGGAGAAGGTTTTAAAAAAATCTTAATATATTATTGATTGTTCTCAATAAATACTATATTTATGTGGCCTTCAAGGCCACTCTTGCAGTTGTAAGAGTGCTCTCACTTACATCAGTACTAGGGTATCAGAACCATTCACCTTTGATTTGTGGTTTGCATACCCTAAGAATGCACTTGAGGCCACTCTTAGATGGTCTAGGTGTCAGTCTTAACATATAGTACTGGCTATCCTCTCTCCGTTGGATGATGCCACTGGCCACATCTGCTCTGCTTTAAAAACTGAGGGCCAGATACCCACTAAAGTGCTCATTTATTACCCCCAGTGGGAGACTGAGGAACAATGTGATATTGGTGATACTTTCCCACCGAATGTCAAGCCCCCCCCACACCTTCTGCAGAAGAAACCTCCAGCTAAATGCCTGTTGCTGGCCGATCCAATGTCTTACTTTAAAACAACTGCTTTTCCCACTTATTCATCATTATAAAATAGATAAGAGAAATCCTAAAAGCTGATTGGCTGAACCAGTACGTGGCCCAGGGTCAAAAGTGCTTGTCAGGATCAGCCATACCTCCGAACTGATTATCCATTTTATAATTGCAGTAATGCACTCCAGAGATGTGAAATGGTACATCATGGGATATTGTCACTTCTTGGGTGGTTGAATATATAGTACATTGCTTTTCCTCAAGGCTCACAACTTACCCAGTGCATGACAATATCCTATGATATACTACCCCTGTTGTGCACATGTCACAATGTATGGGTGACTGTGGAACTTGCATTTTATTTTACATACCCTAGATGTGTTTTGCCACATATACCATGAGTGTGAGGCTCGAGTGGCTTATAAAGGCAAAACAAACTGAGGGTGTGAAAATAAAACATGAGCAGTAACTTATATATTTATAATATCTACTAGGGTCTGCTTTTAAAGTGCAAGTAAGCTGACAGATGCTGTCACAGTTGTTTTCATGTAGTGTGACAGCATAACAGCTTCCCAGCTTCAGGTGATTGATCAGTTACGGCTTTCTGCATATCAGCCTGGTGTGATATCACGCCAGAGTTATACAGAGACTAGAGGGTCTGATTTCTGGTTGACATCAGGCCCCCCTCAGTTGTTGTTATTTTTAGTATTATTATGGCTTAATTGTCTGGGTAAACATATGACTATCTGGTAAAATTACACACTTTGTTATGGAGATAAGGCACAGAAGAAAAAAACAGACTAAAACCATTTTAGTAACCACTAGTGATACAATGAGGGGATGCACATTCCTGTGGAATATACCAAAAGTGGTCATGGTGAGCACAGAATAGCCGGTTATGCTTTGGAGGGAATTATATTGTACGTTCTTTAAAATATGATTGGCTCTTATTTCTGTTAGGTGACATAGGAAGTATGGCTTAGAAATACAGAAACATAGACAGTAAGGACAGAAGAAGACTTTAAGTTCATCAAGTCAGCCCTGAGGCCCTGCCATATGCTAATTTCTAGCACTACTGCTCCTCACCCTCGCCACTGCTCTTCCACCAGTGATTACGTCTTGAGGTAAAGCACTACACTGTGAACCAGAAGGTCCCAGATTAGACTCCCATCACAGTTGCTTTACTTAAATATGCTCAGCTTCAGTCCTCCTCTTAGCTAAAATTTTGGGTATAAGTATTATTTATTTATTCATTTAAAAATTGGTAACTGGGAAGGGCACACTGAGCCGAGGCTCATTTCCAGGTGCGACCGGGGTACAATAGAGGTAAAAAGATAACATTGCAAACAACAATGATTGCAGTATGATAATAATATACTGACTCAGATGTAATGTCTGAAATGAACAAGGCCTCGGTGCAGCTCAACTGGGCAAGCGGTATATGGAGCATTGAGGCAGGAGCAAGGAGCAGCAGGTAAAAGTTTAAGCAGGTGCTTGAAGGCAGGGAGAGAAGTAGCTTTACTAAGGGTAGGTGAGAGTTGATTTCAGAGGGAGGGGAGATGGTAGGAGAAGGTGGATTGACCAGAGTTTGAGTTGGGGTGGGGAAGGGGAAAAACGGCAGGAGTCCCTCGCGTGGAGTGGATAAGAGGACGGATAGGTGGGGGACTGGAGGGAGGAGAGAAAGGATGGGAGGGAACCAAACCAGTACTTTTCGATTAGTGTCAAGGAGTGGGTCTGGTGATGGTGGGAGAGTGGAGGGATAGATAGGACTAGAGGGAGCAATGGTGTGTGCAGAAAGGAGAGCTTGAGGCGAATCGACAAAAGGCATGTAACGGGGTATCCAATTTGGCCAAGGAGGAGGTGGGAGCAGTGCTGTAGATGGTGTCTGCATAGTCGAACACTGGGAGAGTAGTTCTGATTACCAGCTCCCGGAGAACAGAAATGGAGAGGCAATCTTTATTTCAATACAGTACTCCAAGCTTTGGGTAGAGTCTGGAGTGTAGGTAGTCAATATGGACGGAAAAGTCAGGATTGTCATTAAGCTAAACCCCGGGGCATTTGAATGCTGGGACTGCTTCAAGGGGTGAGCCATCTGGGGTGACAAATAAGGGAAGGGACATGAGCTTGGCCAGTTTTTGTCATGCCCCAAATGTCAGTGTAACAGTTTTTTTGTTGTTGACTCTTAGCTGATTTGCCTGAAACCAGCTTAGCATATTGTTAAAATCATGATGGAGAGGGGCCTCCACGTCAGGAGTAGAAGGACTAGAGGTGTAGATGATAGTATCCTGGGTCGCCCCTTAAAACAGGCATTTGTGCCTAGTGGGCCTCACCCGGTTAACAAAGACAAAATAAATAAATGTATTAGCAGCATACATGTGGAGTTGGGAGTTTGAGCAAATAGGGAGGTTGTTGATGAAAAGGGAGAAAAGGACTGGGCCCAGGATGGAGCCTTGGGGGAACCCGGCAAGAATGGAGAGAGGGAAAGACAGGGTGTAACCCACTTGGACTGACTGACGCCTGTTAATGAGGTAGGAGTGGAACCAGTTCACTGTTGGTGCCACCAGGCCAACTGAGTACAGCTTATTTAGTAGGAGTGAATGGGATACTGAGTCAAAAGCCAATGTAAAATTAGACCCCCCACCACCACACACCGATTGTGAGTCTGATGTAAGAAAGAAAACCTTCCCTCCCTGGTGTCTGGTGGTTCCCCCTCACTCACCAATCTAGGGCTCGATGTAGAAAGAAAACTCCCTGGTGTCTAGTGGCTCCCCTACCTGCTGATCATGGGCCCGGTGTAAAAAACAAATTCCCTGGTATCTAGTGGTCCCCCCACCCACCAATCACAGGCCCGATGTAAACAAATAATAATAATTCCCTGGTGTCTAGAGGACTCCCCCTTCCTATCCCTGATCCCCTTAATAACAAAAGAAGCAGTCCAAATCCATTATTCCCTGATGTCTAGCAGAACCCCTTCCCTATACCTGATCCCCTTAATAAAAAAATAAAAATATAAGGCAGTTCAAGACAAGTCCATTATTCCTTGGTGTCTAGTGGAACCCACCTCCCTATCCCCAATCCCCTTAATGAAATAAAAAAGCAGTCCAAGACAAGTCCATTATTTCCTGGTGTCTAGCGGAACCCCCCTCCCGATCCCCCATCCCCTTTAAAAAAAAAAAAGGTAATCCCCATTCCCCGGTGTCTAGTGGACCCCCATCCTGGCAGGTAATCCCCACCACAACCCTGGTGGAGTGGGTGACCGGCACAACCCTCCTCTCTCCTCTCTCTCCTCTGTTGCTGGCCACCCACTGGGCTGTCAATGAATGAGCAGGTACTTGTACAAGCACACGCTCATTCATTGACATTCCAGCTCCCACTCATTGAGTGTGAGACAGCTCTGTGGGGCAGCAGACAAGAGTGGAGGACTGTTCTGGTGGCCAGCGGGGGGGGGGCCAGGATGGGGAGGAATGGCATGGTGGATGGGGGTCCATCACACTGTTTCCACCTTGACCCCTCCACTGGCCACCAGAATAGCCTTCTGCTCTTGTTTGCCACCCCACGGAGCTGTCTGTCTCACACTCAGCGAACGGAAGCTGTCAATGAATGAGCGCATGCTTGTACAAGTATCTGCTCATTTATTACAGCTCAATGGACAGCCAGCTGTGGAAGAAAGAGGAGGGCTGTGCCAGTCACCCGGTTGCCTGGTCACTTGTGGTTGGGGGGGAGTGGGCTGGTGGGAGACTACCGCGAATAATGGACTTGCCTTGGACTGTCATTTTTTTTTTTTAAATTAAGGGGATCGGGGCTAGGGAAGGGGTTCTGCTAGATACCAGGGAATAATGGACTTGTTCTGGACTGCCTTTTTATTTTATTAAGGGGATCGGGGATAGGGAGATGGGTTCTACTAGACACCAGTGAATTATCTTTTCTTTTTTACATCCATCACACTGCTATTGGTGTGTGGGGGGTCTCTAGACACCAAGGAGTTTTTTTTTACATTGGCCTCATGATTGGTGGGTGGAGGGGGGGCCACTAGACACCAGGGACTCCAGGACATCAGGCCATAATTGACAGGGAGGGGGTTAATATATTAAACTGGGGAAAAAAGCTGAAGAACTGACCACTGACAGTGATCAGTTCCATGGAATATTTGTCCTGCAGTTTAATACATTAACCCACATTCCATACTGTCACACAGATTCCGCCGGTGGAATTTTTTTTTCACACATCTCTAACTATGATGTCACAAACATGACTGTGACTTCATCAGAGGCTAGAGCAGGAGAAACTGATGAAGTCTGGGCACCATTGATCCTATGTTTATGTAGATCTCCTCATTATTAAAGAACGAAGGGAGAACATTTCAGAAAAGTCATTAAATATGAGTTGAACTGTGTCTGATTATTATATTTCAGAAAGTTTTCCTAGGTACTGGAAAATTGCTTTCAGTGCTAGAATTCTACCCTTGCTTATGCCATGTAACCATCAAAGCCACTTTCCCCCTGGAATTGGTCTAACCCTGCTTAGAATACTTGAACAGTGAACTCTTGCCAGAAGAGGTAAGGAGGTAGTAGCTTTAGGTTCTTCTAAAGCCAGCATTCTTTGCCAGACTTATTAGGTTAACTGTGGTCTCTCGAAGCCCAATGGAGAACTGGCCTTGTACTGTCAGATCTGTAAAATTATAACTGGGCCCTATAGTTCAACAATATATATAGCTCCTCCTTTCCAGAGCAGTCATCAAATGAAACAATCTGGTAATTTAAAGACATTCCCTGGTGTTTCAAATTCCCATTTTTCTAATGCTCTCAAAAAAGTTTTCAAGGTTGGTTTTTGGCACAAGTACATTCTTAAATATATGGAAGCATTATTAGAATAATGATTTATCCAATTATGTCATGTCCAGCTAAGAATATATACTGGATGGCAGCAAGGTAATTAGCTCCCACAATTGCAGCAGCAGTTGATATCATTCAAGGCGCTTTACCTAAATACCTGTTTGTCTTTGGTTACACACTGTTTATTTTATGTTACCGTCCTTGCCATTCTGCATATAATTTTGAGCTGTTTGAACAGCATTCTTGCAAGTTTTATTTTTATTGGGATGTTTCAATTATTTTTGTCCTGAGCCAACCACCTCAGAAACTGCAATTTTGAAAGCAGTTATAACCAAAAGAAGCATGCCGACCCTTATATTTCTTTCTGTTTCTATATTCATAACCATATGCTACATCTATCAAAAAGGTTTTATAAAAATGACATGGGTTTGAAACGGTTTTATGTATAAAAACATACAAATATTTCCCCATTTTGGGGGGAATATCAGTTCAAGTGGGAGCCATAGTATTGGTAATTTAGTCTTTATTTTTGCATTTGTGAAAAAAATGACTTGATTGAGGTCTTCAAGTACCTCAAGGGAATAAATAGGGTAAACATGGAGGGGTTCTTTAGACTAAAGCAGGGAGGTATCACCAGAGGGCATGGTTTGAAGTTGGAAGGTGGAAGGGTGAGGGGGGAAAAGAGGAGGAGGTTTTTCACTGAGAGGGTGGTGGACCCTTGGAATGCACTGCCTGGCGAGCTGGTTCAGAGATCCACAGTGCAGGGCTTCAAGAGAGGGTGGGACAGACACAGAAAATGGATGTATCAGATGATGGCCTGGCCCAGGGGGGTGGGGATGGATGATAGGGGTTTCTGAAAGACAAGGGTGGGGAGGGCCTGGCACCCAACTAGGGATCTGAGGTTCGAGCAGACTCTACAGACTGTAAGGCCTAATCTGCTGGCAATTAGTATGTTAGTATGAAACCAGCATCATGACAAATGATGTGCCCTTGTTACACATTTTCTTTCACACTCATATTGACATCTAAAATATGTTATAATCACATAAAACAATCTGACCCATTTTGGATTTTTTCCATAAAGAGAGATTAAAGACTCACCAATGTAACTTAAAAACAAGCATGGCAGTCCACGTTTTTTGTTGTGGATTTTAAATGTTTAGATGACCATCAAGTACTGGGCCAAAAATTATGACTGTGACATGGGGTTGCTGAAACACCAAAGAATTTCCTTAAGGTGTATGGCAACTTAATTCATCTAGCTGAGTAAATAGGGAGCAGTTAAAAAGGACATCAGCCTGGAAAGACATCATATAAAACAAGAAAGAACACAGCAAGGGACGGAGCGAGCACAACTGCTGGTGAGTGGCCACTGACACCCTATACACTGTTGCAATGGTGTCTACAGACATTGAAAGAGCATAAACAATGGACTTTAATTTAAAGGGATTTCACAACTGCTCTACTAGGCTGACTTTTGTGGAAATGCAAGAAGCACATGATTCTATACATAAACTGTTTTCTGTATAATTGCCTCTGGAAGCTATTTTGGGAAGTCAGAATCTAGGTCATAGTCAAGGAGAAAGTCTCAAAAAGAGAGTGATCATTCCTCTAAGAAAGACTGTCAGAATACATTAGGAGAGACACATGTACTTTGACTGGTAACACAGCTAGCACCACCATCAATTATTCATCTCGAAGTGCATTGCCAAGGCTGAGCTTCTGAGATTTCTTATTTTATGTGACAGTTATGTCTTTTGAAGAGTGGAATTTGGCTTTTATTTTGAAATTAATTTTATAAATGGGGCAGTAAATATAGGAGGGGGCACACATTGGTGTGCACCTAAAGATTAGGAGAGTGTTTTAAGGCTGGAGTTTGGGGGCAAGCTAAGCCCTGCTTCAGTTTCTGGGGGGTACGGGACTTGCAGTATTTGGTGTCTGTACATACAGTACTAGTTATTATAGAACAAAGCTAATTGTTGGTACAATATCAAGCCTAGTTTAAAAAGACACCTTTTCCTTCTTTGGATTTAATCCAAGTTTTTTTTAAAAACCTGTTATAAAACAAACAAGGATACTGTCATATGACTGAAAGGTGCTTTGTTTAATGTTGTTTCATTATGGTTCAAATGCATGTTCAAATTTCAGCATCGCCACTTGAACTTCTATATGAACTCACGCCATGATGTGACGTTTATGCTGCGGTTGCTGGTAGGGGTAGTATAGTGGTGGGCAATGATTTGCTGTGCAAATGTTTACCATTATAGCCAAGACTGCTTCCTCTCCCCCAAAATGCTTCTAGTCATATTTGCTTGCCCCACATCTGCTGTTCATTTCAGACTGACTGTAATGCCTGACAGTTATAAAGCTGGCTGATTTTAAACTATAATCTCTTACAGAAAAAAAGACTCTCAGAGAATGTCTTCAGAGTATGAGCTCACTATACAGCTTTGAGTGTCTTTTTCCAGTGACTAAATTGAGGAAAAAAGAGAGATTCTGCTCTCACCAATTCTGATTGCATCATTTTTGTAAGAACTCTGCTTTAAAGCAGCAGTACAGCAAAACTGGGCAAACAAGTTGGTCTTACTTTTATATATTTGTTTCTTTGTTTATTTATGTTACTGAATGTTGTTGAGTGGGTGGGCCCACTGAGACAAATAGTTCCTTCTTCAGAGGTGACCTGGAATTAATTACATGTATGGATACATCATGATAAAACAACACATATCTAGAGATGCAGTGAATTTAAATTCCACCAGCGAAGTGCCCGCGAAGTGGGCACTTTGTGTTGTCACTCCACTACACAAAGTGGCCAATGCAAAAGGCTCACTTAACCTTGAGATTATTACTTTGCATTATCATTCCACCTTAACGCGAAGTAAGACGAAGTGACAACAATACTGGCAGCCCTTCACACATACAGTCACCAGAATTAATGTGCATCCCCAAAATGCTCATGTCTTGTGTCCAGAAAACTCCCCAGTGCTGACGAAGTATAATGAGAGCACAAGAAATTCAGAGTCTCCCAAAATTAATGGCGCACTCAGACATCATGAGTGCAGTAGTCACACAGTCACCAGAATTAATGTGCATCCCCAAAATACTACGGTCTTGTGTCCAGAAAATTCCCCAGTGCTGACAAAGTGAAATGAGGATGTAACAAAAAATGCAAAGTTTCCCAGAATTAATGGTGCACTCCATAATGTGCACAACGGTCTCACACAGTCACCAGAAATAATGTGCATCCCCAGAATTCTACTGTCTTGTGTCCTGAAAATTCCCCAGTGCTGATGAAGTAAAATGAGTGTTTAACAAAAAATGCAAAGTCTCCAAGAATTAATGGTGCACTCTGTCATGTGTGCAGTGGTCACACACAGTCACCAGAATTAATGTGCATCCCAAAAATGCTACTGTCTTATGTCCAGAAAATTCCCCAGTGCTGATGAAGTGAAATGAGAGGTTAACAAGAAATACAAAGTCTCCCAAAATTAATGGTGTACTACAAATGCACAGATGGATTGAGATTGCGCTGTGCACTCAAGAGATGCAGACACAAAGGCACAACAACACCTAACCAGTGCTCACAAGTCACAAATCCAAATCTGGAAAATAATACTTTTTGCCGTTTTTTTTTTGTTGGGGGGAGTACACGGCAGTAGCAGTCCACTACCAGTAAAGATACCACAAAGCAGTATAAAAATGTCATGCAGGTGCAGTGGATAGCAGGTTCACACTGCTGCAATTACTCTGTGGCACAATAAAAGGCATCTGATTTAATGGCATGCATCACACACACACTCACACACACTATAAGTAATACATAGCAAATTGAAAACCTTAAGTAATATAACCAAATGTTTTAAACACACTGAAATGATACACTGCTACACCACAACAATCAGCAAAAAAAATGTCAAGAATTACTGAAAATATTACTGTGTGTACATTAAAACAGTTATACAAGAAAAATATAACTAAAACAGAAAGACTGCCTTTTTCTCCAAGTTAATCTACCTACACCACAGATACGCCCCTCCCCCAAAGCACACTTCACAGTACACAGACTGACTGTTCTAAATTAACATTAAAATCCACACACAAACAATAAACACTCAATGATATGAGCACAGGAGGGTTTCCTGCAATCGATGTACTAAATTTTGAGCAAAAAAATAGCTCAAAAAAGGCTTTTTTAACAGCTTTTAGAGGATTTAAATCGCAGAGCTCTGAGAGGAAACTGTCTCCAAATTCCACTACACACACACTACACAGAACTGAGGCTGTGCAGAACAATCTAGAGCCCATGTGACCTGCAATCCTATGAAGCACTGAAAAATTTGCCTTTGGAGCTCAAAAACAAGGCGAAGTATTGATTTCAATGCACTTTGCCTTAAAATTAGTGGAGAAGTGGTTTGGGGAAGGCGGAATAACACAAAGTCATTGTTTTCAATGGACTTCACGTTCCCTCTTATAACGCGAAGTATTCCACTTTGCATTGCGAAGCACTTCGCGGATTCCGCATTACTCCGCGAATCACTTCATGGAGTGAATTTTCACCACTTCGCTAACCACTACAAATATCACAGTAAGCATAGTTTGTAGAGAACAATAGACAGAGGGTAACGGACTACCACTTCACTCATCAAATTGTGAAAAAGATTTAGGGATATATGTTAATAATAAACTTACATCAAATGATCACTGTGTTAGAACTGCTTGCATGACCAACAGACTTTTGAGGCAAATAAAATGCACTTTTGTTAACCGCACTGAACAATGCCTTATTCCATTGTATAGGGCATACATTAGACCATATATAGACTATGGCTCCCCTTTCTGGAATCCAAACCAAAAAAAAGACATAGCAATTCTTGAACAGGTTCAAAGAAGAGTGTAACCAGAATGATTCCAAGATTAACAAACTTGGATTATGAGAACAGATTAAAAGCTACTGGTCTCTTCTCTCTTCAAACTAGAAGATTAAGAGGTGATATGCTTATGTTTTTTAATTTAATAAATTCATCAGATCTAATGGAAAAATGTGATCTAATACTCTCCAAAAGGAGACATGTTCCGAGACTGCATAATAAAGAAGATTGACTCTATACAGACCTGGGCTCTACATGCATCTCCTGATTTCTTCATGATAACTGAATCCTGGCTCACATCCTCGACCCTGAACAAATCTAGCAACGTACCCAGATATATCATCTACTGCTGTGATAGACCGACTAGAGGGGGCGGGGTTGCAATATATGTCAAAAGTAAATTCACAGTCACAGTCTTTCCAGCGAGAAATTAATCCTTATGGCAGCATGCTACCGACCACCGTCTGGTGGCTGGGGACTTCTGCCACACCTTCAAAACCTTCTTGACTCTGCTAATACTGAATGTATTCTAATGGGGGATTTCAATCTAAATTGGAACGATGACAGCTCTAAGAAATTGAAGGATCTATGCGATGTTAATGGTCTGTTACAAATGGCGACTGCTATAACCAGACCTAACAGAGAAAACCCTGAGCGCAGCACCCTCCTGGACCTTATGCCAGTAAACAAACCTCATAATATCTCACATACTGGAGTATTCTTCAACGATATATGCGACCATTGCGCTACTGTCTGCATCAGACATCCTTCCCAAATAAAAATGGCCTCCAAATTCAAACTGAAAAGATGCCTGAAAAAGTTCTGCCACTACACTTTCCTAAAAGATCTAAGCAACATTCGTTGGCAGGATTTCTATCTAGTCCCCACCTTTAACGAGGCATTTAACATCTTTCACAGCCTCTTACTGGGGCTAATAGACAAATACGCCCCACTAAGACTGATCAAATCAAAAAATAAAACTCCTGGCTGGTTTTCTCCCATCCTGAAGAAAGCACTTAGGGATAGGGACTACTGGTGGAAAAAAGCGAGGAAATCCCACCTGGAGGCTGATTGGTTAGCATTCCGTACCACTAGGAATGGTTGTACCAAGCTAATTAGGTCAGAAAAAGCTAGGTACTTCCAAAGAGAACTAGAAGACAATAAAAACAACTCTGCCAAATTTTGGAACATCCTCAAAGAAGTTGAAGGTCAGTCCACTGCAACACCCCTTCCAAACAAAATTGTGTCTGATGGTACCACCTATACGGACAAAGCTGATATACTAGAGAAGCTTAATGATCACTTTGCCACTGCAGGGCTTGCCTTTGACACCTCATCTATCAGCAAACTTAGCCTGGCAAGAGACTACACTATTGGCTTCACTGATAACCACAACCATAACCAACCGCATTCCACCCCCTTCAGCTTCCTCACAATTATGTTCAAGCAAGTGGAGGACCTCCTCCTTTCTCTGGATACAAAAATGAGTGCAGGTGCAGATAATATTGAACCTTACTTCCTAAAACTTGGCCATACCTATCTGACCACCCCCCATTACACAGTTTTTCAACACCTCTCTGATTCAAGGTGAGCTACCTGTCTCGTGGAAAACTGCCCACATCCTCCCATTATTCAAGACTGGGGATCCAAGTGATCTGAACAATTACCGGCCTATTTCTGTACTATCTGTCCTCTCTAAATTACTTGAAAAAATTGTCAACATCAAGCTTAGAGAACATTTGGATTCACAAAAGTTGCTAAACCCAGCTCAGTCCAGCTTCAGAGCCAAACACGGTACAGTATCAGCTCTTGCCAAAGTAACTACAGACTGGCAAATGGCCTTGGACTCTAAGAAGCATGTATTTGCCCTCTTCCTTGATCTAAGTAATGCCTTCAATACTGTGGCTCATACCATCATGCTTACTGTACTGAGTAACATCAGACTTGATAGTTCTGCCATTAAATGGTTCACCAGCTACCCAACCAATAGGTTACAACAAGTCAAAGCCATAGGAGATCTGTCCCCACAAAAATCCTTGTTACCAGGAGTCCCACAAGACTCTATTCTGGGCCCTATCCTCTTTGCAATATACATCAATAATCTGGACTCACAGCTGGGCACAGCAAATGTGCACTTATTTGCAGATGATACTGTACTCTATACCACAAATTCATCCTTGGATTTGGCCCATGAGTACTTACAGAAAGACTTTGTCACCCTCCAATACAACCTTCTCACCCATAAGCTCCTCCTCAATGCCAAAAAGACTAAAGCAATGATTCTCTCACCAAAGTCTATTTCCAGATGTCCACATATCACACAGATCCGAACACTCTTATATGAACCCCTTGAAGTAGTTGATACCTTTAAATACCTAGGGTTCTGGCTGGATAACAAGCTCAACTTTCTGTGCCACTTAAATGAAACCTCGAAGAAACTAAGACAATGATTAGGTTTATTCTATCTCATTAAACACCTACTTATGTTAGAAGCCCAAATGAGACTAGTACAAACTACATTCCTACCTATACTGGACTATGCTGACTTCCTTTACAGTCACTGCCCATCAACGATGCTAAATAAACTGGACACCTTTTACCACCAGGCTTTAAGATTTATCTTAAATCTACCCCGTGGTACATATCACTGTCGTCTATGCCAGGTTTTGGGATGGACCTCACTCTCAACTAGAAGAAAAAGGAATGCTCTCCTCTGGTTTTTTAGAGCATTATCTGATAACCTCCCTGCATACATCTCGAACATCTTCAAATGGGCTAAAGGTTCCTATGGCCTGAGACACTTCTCCATAATATGCTTCCAGATTCCTAGAGTGAAAACTACCCTTATAATTTCTCAAAAGCTAAAGCACACGCTCACCCATAGATAATCGGACACGGAGCTTTATCAATAAAATCCAATTTATTCAGCACCCAGATGCGCTTGACGCGTTTCGGACTAGAAGGTCCTTTATCAAAAGCTGCATCACAAAAAACACATACGACTTAAATACATAGTTAAGATGACATCATAATCACATTGGCCTTCTCATTGGTAAACCAATAAAATAAACCAACACCATTTAAACATACAGAGCTCATATAAAGAATAATAAAACTATAACAATTCTATAATAAAATACATAAGCATCTGATAAATAATCATTTTAAAATGTTTATCTATATTCCAAATAGGGTCTAAGTTCTAGATGAGCATTTATACCAGGTTTTGTAAGCTTTTAATCGTAAAATCCATTCATTTTCTTTCCTCAAGATTTTATTACTAAAATTGCCACCTCTAGGGCCAAAAAGCACCTTTTCAATGCCCATAAATTTAAATTCATGTATTTCACCTTTATTCATATTTTCCATAATATGTGCTGAAGTTGCATCGTGCGGATCCTGTTTATTTATAGCACGTATATGTTCCAGTACGCTAATCTTAAAGGCTCTTTCAGTTTTACCCACATAAAAAGTTCCACAATTGCACATAGCTAAGTATATCACACCTTGTGTAGTACAAGTGATAAGATGTCTAATGTCAAATCTCTTATCATGTCGATTAATAACACTGAAGTCTTTCCCTTTTTTCTATAAATTCACAAGCATTACAATTACAATTACAAACCAGAAGATTTTGAGAAAGGAGCTATGGCATTGAAAAATCACTTAGAAAATAGGGGGTACTCTAAAACTATAATAGAGGAGGGGTATCAATTTGCTACCAATGTAAACAGATGTGATTTATTAGCTGACAAAAATAAAATTAATAACAGAGATGGTAATTTTTATTTTGTGACTACATATAGTGCACAAAGTTATGAAGTTAATAAAATAACTAAAAAACATTGGCATGTGCTATCGTGTGAATTAGGTTTGCAGGAGACTGTATTTTATCCACTGATTATGACTTATAGGCATGCCCCCACTTTAAAGGATTCATTGGTTCATAGCCATTTTATTACTCCAGTGAGACACACCAATAATTGGTTTGGAGAACCTGTAGGCTGCAACCAATGTAAAAATTGTAATGCTTGTGAATTTATAAAAAAAGGGAAAGACTTCAGTGTTATTAATCGACGTGATAAAGTTGACATTAGACATCTTATCACTTGTAATACACAAGGTGTGATATACTTAGCTATGTGCAATTGTGGAACATTTTATGTGGGTAAAACTGAAAGAGCCTTTAAGATTAGAGTACTGGAACATATACGTGCTATAAATAAACAGGATCCGACGTATGCAACTTCAGCACATATTATGGAAAATATGAATAAAGGTGAAATACATGAATTTAAATTTATGGGCATTGAAAAGGTGCTTTTTGGCCCTAGAGGTGGCAATTTTCGTAATAAAATCTTGAGGAAAGAAAATGAATGGATTTTGCGATTAAAAGCTTACCAAAAACCTGGTATAAATGCTCATCTAGAACTTAGACCCTATTTGGAATATAGATAAACATTTTAAAATGATTATTTATCAGATGCTTATGTATTTTTATTATAGAATTGTTATAGTTTTATTATTCTTTTATATGTGAGCTCTGTATGTCTAAATGGTGTTGGTTTATTTTATTGGTTTACCAATGAGAAGGTCAATGTGATTATGATGTCATCTTAACTGTGTATTTAAGTCGTATGTGTTTTTTGTGATGCAGCTTTTGATAAAGGACCTTCTAGTTCGAAACGAGTCAAGCGCATCTGGGTGCTGAATAAATTGGATTTTATTGATAAAGCTCCGTGTCCGATTATCTATGGGTGAGCGTGTGCTTTAGCTTTTGAGAAATTATTTAGTTGTGTGGCTAGATGCACCGCTAATTCCGAGTGCACGGTTCGTTTGTTGGACTATTTGAAAACTACCCTTGGCTCAGCAGCAATCAACTTCTCATTTCCATCACTTTGGAACACAATGCAAGACTCATTAAAATTATTCTCACTTCCAAGCATTTTCATATTCAAAGCTCCATTAATGGAGTATCTGAAGGAATCATGCAACTGTTTCAGACGCCGATGACCCCTAAGCCCCAGGTGCCACTCTCAAATCTTACACCTAAGTATCTCATCCACCCCACATTCCTAACAACAGAAACCTAGGACCTACAAGCCTAGTTCCATTAATCCGAGATGGCCCTGCCTATTCTCTACCTTTTACCTATTCTGGCCTCCCTTTTGGCTGCCTACTCTTTCACCCCAATTTCTACCATATTCCTTAATACCTCCTTATTTTTTTATCATTTAGGTATGAGCTCTTACTTAGCGGAGACTATATGGGATTTTTGTCTCTTCTCATTTCAGTAAAGCTTATCATTATGTACCTTTGCATGTTAATTATGTTGACCTGTATGTCCGGCACCTTCACAATGTTTTTTTTTTTTTTGCACCGTTGTCCACCGTAATTGTAATCTTATGAAGTGTACTGTATTGTAATAACGCCCAGGACCACCTTGAAAATGAGCTTGCTCAATGGTGTTTATGCCTCGTTAAATAAAGTGATTGATTGATCGATTGAAACAGCTTGAAGTAAACACTTATAAAGCCAGCAAAAGGGGAAACTTTTTTCCAATAAGAGAATCCATTGTATGGAACACCTTGCCACAAGAATTGGTAGAGGCAACTAGTGCCACTGTCTTTAAAAACAAATTAGATGTTTGGTTGAGGGAATATAGATAAATAATGTCCCACATAGTGTGGGGAACAGCCTCGATGGGCTCTGGCCTTCTTCTGTTCTTTCATACCAAGTAATACCAACTAAGTAACATGAGATATGAAGTACAGGTAGTGGTGTACAATAGACTTTTTTCATTATAAAAGATTCCAGGCATCTTCCAGTTTTATTTGGTGGTAATATTTCATTGAGCCTCAAAAACTTGAGTATTTTATAGATGTTTTCATTTAGTTTTTTTCAAGAAAAAAAGATGGGCACTGCATTTGGCCTCAAAATGGCATTGAAGACCTAGCAAAGGTTAAGACTAAGGGGAAAAAAACTAGTGGTGCACAGAACTGGAGGTAACTAGAAAGGTAGATTTGGAAGACAGGCTAATAGTTTTATTAATTGTAGCTGGAACAAGTTTTTTTGAAAAACCTTTTTTGCACTGCTGCTTTAAAAGTTACTGAACTCAAATTATAACAGAAGAATAAATGCACAATTTCAGGTACTTGTTTGTCAACAGAGAATAAATGCAAAATGTCATGTTCTTGTTTGTCAGTTTCTGTGTTTGCTTTTTAAGTATGACAATTATTTTTTGCAACCAGGAAAAAAAGAACAAATATGAGGTGTGGTCTTCTTAGTTTCAGGAGACACTGACATTCAGATACTGGGAACTGGGCACCCCAGTGTTGAACGACTGTTCGGTGGCACCAGAGGTGGGCACTTGTGCTTGCTGTCACCTACAAAATAGGGAAAAAGGGCAGGCAACCAGGAGGGGAGAGTGGGGCTAATAAAAGTGGCACTGGGGGTGGGCACCCAGTTTATATATATATATATATATATATATATATCTATATATATATATATATCAAAACTTTGTTAATGCATCAGTTAGGGTTGCCACGACAAAAGCAGGTAAATGAAGCATTAGGGTTTCATCCTAACATCCCACCCCTGCCCTGCAGAGATCAGTGGGAGGGGTGGCAGTAGGGTCACCTACCCTAACACTCAATCCTGCATGTTTGAAAATTGAACCCTAAGTCTCTGGGGTAGGATAGGGTATTATGGGCATACTAGATGGACCTGGCTTATGTATACTATGATAAAGGACCCACATTTTATTCTGTGAATCATTTCACTTCCATGCACTATCTGGGTAACTGACTCAGATCTTAACAGGGCTAACAACTTTTATTTAGGTAAATACTGAACAACAATAACAACCATAGTTCTTTCCCCTCATGATAATAATACTGCTCTGGACTGGTTTTCCTGTCTCCACCTCTTGTCATCACCACCTCCCCCTCCCCTCACATGGTCAAGGGGTCTTTATGTTGTTGTTTCTTACTGTATGTTCATAATTACCTCACCAAGTTTGTAATGACTAAGCAATGATCAGCATTGCCTGACAAGCCCCCCTTCCCCACCCACTGTCCAGGAGCCAAGAGGGGGGCTCCCAGATGATAGGAAAATAACTAGGTCACAGATTAACAGCGAATACAGATTGTGAAATGAGGACCTGACACTGTGATTGTATATAAAAGTTAATATTATTTAGAATAACTGTATGCAAACAACAATTTAATAAAAATATATTCATAAAACAGACTAGATGGACCAAGGGTCTTTTTTCCTTTTTTACTTTTTATTTATAGATTTAGTTAAAATCATACAAATAAGAGATCTGTACAGGTCATTACAGAGACCGAGAACATACAGCAAAGACCAGTTAGTCATAATCTGTAGGAACTTTGAATACCTGCATATGTTACACACAAGGGGGTAGCATCAATAAACTAATGTATGGAATATGTCATCCAGTACAACAAAGTACTTAAACGTTAGCTATATTGCAATGGTTACGCTATTAATACAAGTCAAAAAACAAATCACAATCTTGGTGCAAAAGGCACCATTGCTGTATCCAAAGATATAGCTTTTTAGCCAGATACTAACAGAATAGCTGGAGTATGTATATAGACATGATAAGGTCCCAGGTACATGCCATGTTCCCTGTAAAAGTGTACATTATAATTGTAAGAGTAACTTTTAACATGGCAACATCAGAATTATAATACGCAATACTGCACATATAGTGCACTGAGGATATACCCCACTTAACGACTGACAGAACATTGTAGAATACCAGGGAGCCAATAAAGCCCTACTTAATACAAAGAGAATAATGGATAGTTTAGAGTGTATTAGCGGTCAGTAATACCATCAAGAGGTTCAGGACATGTAAGAACCTCGAGAGCGAAGCTTGAGAGGTTCCTACATGTCCTGAACCACAAGATGGTATTCTGACCGGTAACACACTCTAAACTATCCAATATTTTTTTAATATATGGATCCAAGTTGTTTTAGTCTGCGGTCGGCTGCTGACATAAAGGATTGTGTCAGTTGTAGCCGACCGCAGCACTGCCTCACTCAGAGTGTTTCTCCCTCGATCGCTTGCCTACATAGAACACTGCCTCGCTCCATTTCTTTGTGCTCTGCTGGCTTAGACAGACACACAGGGCGGTAAAAAAAACTACATTTTTTTATTTTTGTTGGGGGGTGCAGCATCAGCCAGATAAATCCTTTTAAAAACAAGAATGGGAACTGCTGTGGACACCGCACTCTCGCTAAGCGAGACATGAGCGCCATGTTTTAAAAACTGTTTTGGTCGCCCACAGACAAAGTGGCCAATCATTAGCTGCATTACTGAGTGTCAATGGTTGAGTGATGTTTTAAACGTTTACTGATTTGTGCAGTTGTGGGCTTGCACTGTTTAACTTGGCTGGTATTACTATCGTTCACATCAGAAACAATACTTTTATTGGACGTGAACTAAAGTATTATCACTCTTGAAGTGTGGTACAGTATTATCACTTTGGAAATGATAGTATTACAGGAAAAAAACTGTATGCTTTAGTAGCATATTAAATCTGCTATCCATATATTAAAGTATCTTAATACAGCATGCTTTTAACTTCTCATAGTAAATGAATATTACTAATATACAGCCCTACATACTTGGAGTATCATATTTTAAAAGTAACCAGGATTTTTAATCAGCTCCATATCAATTAAACTTGTCAGGGACCCCAAAGAGTATTATAAATAAGATAAATCTTTATTTTTAAACAGGATAGAGCTATTAGGACTTTGCTCTTCTGTTTACAAAGTTGTCCTGCTTTGTTACAGAGGAGGTGTACAAATTCTGTCAAAAGGCATAGTACCATCTCATACAGGTGTTGATACATAATTTAGCATACACACATGTTCCAAACACAATTTATTCAATGACAAGTGCAAATATCCTTTAACGTTTTATTTTGTAGGGATCTAAATGAATTGAAAGTTGTGGCTTTCCTGATTTATGGGAGTAACAGTTTCCATTCTTTGGCTAATCACCAGTTTGATTTCATTTTCCCGTAGGAGTTAAATGCCATATAGGAATAATAACCCACCTATTTTTTTTATCTCCTTCAAGTTGTGAGTATGCCTAGGTACTTCATTAGGATCAGATTCAGGAAGCTTAGTTTTTCCCTTGTACATTTTGAAGGCTGTTGTTGCTCTCAGTTTTTGCCTCCTGAGTTCCAAGGAATCCCATTGTAGGTCACTGTACATTAAACAATGATGACGATCATGAGCGCAACCGAGTACAAATCTTTCTAAGTTGTTATATGTTCTGTCCAGTTTTTTTAGCACTGTGTGAACAGCATGCTGGTATACTTTGCTTCTGTATTCCAGAACAGGTAGTAAAAGTTATGTTGCTACAGTTTTCCTTGTTTCTTTTGGGTGTGAAGACCGCTTTTCTTCTCAAGGCCCCGAGACATTTGTTTACCTTTTTGATAGTGTTTATGTGTAGATCAAATTTCAACACACTGTCTAGAGTTACTCCTAACTATTTATATTCTTTTACATTGGTTAATGTTTGACCATTAAGTGTTGTCATGTTTCATTTAGTTTCTCCTTTATTTTCTGACCTGTTGTGCCAGAACATCATTGCTTGAGTTTTCTTTGCGCTTAGTACCATATCTGAATTTACGAACCATTCCTGGAAGCAGTTAAAATCATGCTGCAAATTCTGTTCTAATTCCATGTGAGAAGTTGCTGTTCCTATTAATATAGTGTCATCCATGTACAGTTTTATTTCAGACTGGTAATATGGGTGGGTAGGTCGTTTACATGTATTAAAAAGAACAGGGGGCCCAAAATGGAACCCTGTGGCACTCCTCTTCTCAGAATTTGTAGGTTGGAAAGCAGCCCATTTTCTGAGACCTGTTGCTTTCTATTAGATAAGTATGAATGAAACCATGTTTTGTCTCTTCCTGATACTCCTATCCTTTCAAGCCTTTCTGTTAGCATTGTGTGATTTACTAAATCAAAGACCTTGGTGAGGTCGATGTATACTGCACCCACAAACTCTCCCCTTTCTAAAGCAGAAGTTGTTTTATTAACATAGTCCATGAGGGCAGTGCCTATCTATCTCCCTGTTCTGAATCCAGATTGGTGCTTGGTTAACAACTCGTATTTGTCCAGGTACTCGTTTTCTGTTTCCCCAATCAATCTTTCAAAAATTTTGGACGCAATGGACAATAATGCTACTGGTCGGTAATTTGATGGATTGTTCTGCTCTCCCCCTTTAAAAATGGGTACTACCTTGGCCAATTTCCAATCTTCAGAGTAAATTTCCACCTTCAAGTAAATTTCTATTAAATAATTTTGTCAGGACAGATGTTATTATTTCGACTGAATATTTCAGGAACTTTGCGTCTATCTGATCCAGACCATTAGCCTTCTTTGCATTCAAGTTTTTTATTACTTTCTGTACCTCGTGCTGTTTGATTACTTTAAAATAAAAATGTGGGCAATTTTGGTTAGTTATTAGAGAGTCAATACACACTGAAGCACACTCAAAAGGTTCACATACCAAGCTGACCCATCTGGATTACCGCAGTCTGTTCGTTTACTACCCCATTGAGGGAAATCCAGCAAATGGCTAAACAGTGGCGGCTCTTTAGCAAATCACGGTGTGTTAACCTCCTCAGAATGATCTGACTCCTTATGTGAGCCCACTTCCCCTGCATGTCACTCCCTGTCTTTGTCTAGTTTATCGATGATTTTATGGACATCTTGAGGCACTGTATAGATATACTGTACATTTTCCCTCCTACCTCTACTCACAACAGGGCTGGAAAAGCAGGGCAAAGGGGAGATTCAAGGCTCTAAGTATTTGCTTAGCCCCTTTGAGCTCCTTGCACATCTGCCGGGTGGCATATGGTAAGTTTGGGTAAAAGTTAACGAAGGCTTCCCCTGCCAGAAGTTCTCCAATTTTACAAGCTGCATGTAAAACGCGATACTCACTTTTGTGAAAACAGTCAGAACCATCCTAGGAGTATATTCTGCTGCTGCTCTTCAAGGGTTTACATGGTACATTTTATCAATATAACCTTCTACTGGTGCAGGGTTCATATAAGTAATTGTGGTGGCCAACTTTAAAAAAAAGAAATCAGGTCCTCTGTTTCAAAGCCCTTGGGAACACCAACTACTAATGCATTCTGTTGTGTTAGAACATTTCAGTATGCTTGAGCCCGAGCCACAAATATGGGTTCTCATGGATCAGTGTTGTCGCAGATGTCATGGCTTTGTCCATGTGGCTCATTGCTTCCCCATCGTGTCTTAGATGCCTGTCACTCATTGTTCAACATTAACAAGTGAGACAGTAAAATCATTGATCTTTTTTTTCTACAGTTTGGATTGACTTAACACAGAGATTTTAAGGAATTTTTAATCTCAGACAGCTCATTCCCTGAAGTGGGTTCAGGCAGTGACAGTCCAGGTGGTGGCTGTGCTCCTGATAAATGCTTTTGCTTAAAGAAGGTGGCAGCCAGTTGCTGAGGTGCAGTTGATCTTGGTTTTCTGAGGAGGATTCTGATTACCACCTACCAAGTTTGTATACAGTTCAAGCAATGTTTAAAGGGTTTAAAATAATAAAACTAAGAGTCTTCAGCAGGAATTCTCAAGGAACATGTCAACTTGCTCCAGTGGTTAGCTCCGCCCCCTCCCAGTGGTCTTTTTCTGCCATTAACTTCCATGTTACTAACAAAATATATTGTGAATTATTCAGGAATTAGTTGAAACAGCATAGATAACAATAACACTAGAAATAAGAATGAAAGGATTATAAATAAGTAATATGTAAATATTTACAGGAGATGGAATACTGTATGTCTTATGGGGGGTGTCTGGAGGGGAAGAGGGTGGCTGTGATATTGGGGTGCCAAGGGTATAAGGTTGAGGACAGGTGCAGGGGGTACTGAACTAACTGCACGTGATCCTCCTGAAGGCATTGATTGTCAAGGCTTTTTTTGGCATTGGTTGGAATTGCATTAAAGGTACTTGGGGCAATAGTTGAAAAGATTTAATTCTGACAGTTTTGTGCGTACTCAGTACTTGGAGGCAGTTCAAAAATTGGGAATGCAGCATGTAATACTAGTTGGCTTATGAAAGATGTCACTGAGATAATTTGGATATAACCTAGGGACAATTTTATAAACTAGAGTTACCCACCTCCATTCCCTTGTCTTTTCTACTGGTAAGAAGTCTAGTTTATCATAGAGGAGATGGTGGTGAGTGGTCTTGCTGCACACCAGCCTTAGTCTGTAGCTCTTCTGTATACTTCACTGCCATATACTGGTGCTGGGAGCAGAGACTATCTGAGAATTCATTTTTTTAGTGTTTGCTGAGAGACAGGTGTGAATACAATATAATGAACCTAATTTTTGTTGAATACACCTGATAGTTCTGCAAATTGAGAGAGGTTTCACAAAAGTAAAGCTGGAATCAGCTACAGTGGCTGATACCGGCTTTACTTTTGTGAACTCTCTCTCAATTTGCAGTATGTATTGTTGCACTATGGACTTAATTAAAGGACTTTAATTGTTTCTACATGGTCCTGTGTGTGTCTGTTAGTCACGGGTGCTTTTTTACCTTCAAGTTCGGTAGTTCTGGTGATGTGGTTTAAGAAGTTACGTTTTAGGGGTAGATGTTTGAAAGGCTGCACAGTCTCCAGGGAATGACCAGTATGAGAAGGATTTGCACATCTTGCAAGGATAGTGATTTCCCACAGATGTCATGATTTTTGTTGTCTTGTAGATCAACAACAATTCATTTGCATCATCCAGAGCTGGATATAACTGAAGACTGATGGGGTATCTTGTTGAATTTGCTGATAGATTTTGAGTTAAAGTATGGTGTCATCCATGTATAGATGAATGTCTGAGTCGTGATTGCAATGTATGGTGGGAAGGTAATTGACAAAGAAGTAGAAGAGCAGGAAGCGAAGGATGGTGGCTTGGGGGACTCAAAGTTTGCTGGAACAGGAGGAGAAACTTCAGCATTGATGTTTACTATCACAGTCCTGTTAGTCAGGGAAGAGCTGAGTCAGGAATGGGCATCCTGCATCAGGTTCAGATGCTGTCATTTGTAAAGGAGGAGGCCATGGGCCACTGTATTAAATGCTTTGATGAGGTCAATGAAAATCATGCCTACATGGTGACCTGACGTGCGGGCAGGTGACAAATCATTAGTAACTTTCAGCAGTGTACTGCTGGAACTTGGAAGACTGGTTTGGCTGGTAGCCTGACAGTGCCTTTGTGAGAAGGTTACAGAGGAGGTTATGTACCAGCTTTTCTAGGGTATTACTGAATACTAATAAGATAGAGATAGTCTGATAGTTATTGGGATCTGATGGGGGCCAGATACGAGCAGAAAGGTCTTGGTGGCTACTTTCCAGGCCTCTGGGACTTGTCTATTGTAGAGTGAGGAATTTAATAGGGTTGTGACATGCGATGTCTGATGTGTTACTACATTTTTCAGGAGTCAGGCTAATTTTCCTTAATTATGAAATTCTTCCTTTATAATCCACTTTGGTCTTCATCTATCGCAGGATGCATTCTTGTTTTATACTGTCGATGCATATGTTTTTAGGGTGTCACCACTATTGCTGAATCCCATGAACTTGCCCTCCTGATGTACTTGTGCTGTAAACTTTTTCGTCCTTTTAAAATCCATTTTATGAATGAAACTGTATGGGTCATGTCTTGCTTGTTTTTTTTCTGATACTTCAAATCGTGAATAAGTGCCGGCCCGGTGGCATTGAGGGCTGAGGTGCTGGACGCCTTACCTTGCGCTACACTGGTGACCCATATTTGGGAACAAGCACTGGCCACCAGGAGCTGGCAGGGTTGGAGAAGGATTGAGCATCTGAGGGACTACTCTCCATCTCCAGGAAGGGGGGATGCCAGTGGTCGACATTTGGCTGGCCCCAGACAAAGGCTGAGGGGCAGTGCACCAACACTGCAGAAGAGGGGCGGAGATGGGGAAGACACCTGGAAGAGCGTGCGCGGATGCATGCATGCTCCCTCTGCTGTCTTCATTGCATGCCCCACTCCATACAGGGGAGAAAAATGGAAAAATGGGAGTCCTCACCATGGATGATGATTGTCCCCTTGCAGCACCGCTGAAAGGACACCTCCCCTGAACTGGATCCGGTCTGGTGGGTTGAGGGTCTTCCACCCCGCCATGAGGGGTAAGTTGTGGGGGCTGAAGGGGAGGGGGTCTTATACCTGGTCGGTGTTGGGAGGACGTCAGATGGCAGGCGGGGGACTCCAGAAGAAATAATACCCCCAAAAAATAGTGAATTAGTTATGGTCAGTATTGCCCAGTGTTTTAGCAGTGTCCACTTCCCTGGCCAGGTTAAGATTCTTGTTATGAATTCATAGTCTCTCTGTGACTGTCCTGGACAGGTTTGAGTCCTATTTCTCTGATCACTCCTTCTTCTCCTCTGGTGGTAGATTCTCCTTCTTCACCAAACCGCTCTCATTTGGTATCCCACAGAGTTCCATCCTTAGCCCACTTCTTTTCTCTATACACTGTCTTACTATTGGTCACCAAAGCTCCCAGTTCAACCCTGGTTTCCACTTTTACGTGGCTAGCACTCAACTCTATGTCTTTTTTAATTCATTTCAAGTTTCTGCACTTTTCTCCTTAACCACCTGTCTTCCTCAGTGATGCTTGGATCAAAAACAAATTTCACCTCAGTGTGAAGAAGTCTAATGTTCTTCTCATAGGCAAGAACTCTGTCCTCCTGAGACATACTGTATAGTTTCCCCCCTTTCCCACTCCTAGTTTCTCATCATGACCTGAACTAAGCCAAACCTGGAAGTACTACCCAATTCTGTACTGCCCTTTGAAACCCACATATCATATCTGCTCAAACCTTTCATAAACAAATTGCCTTTTTTAAGTTTACTTTTTACCCCTCCTGCTTGCTTATCTCCATTCATCTAAGCCTCATCCAGTTTTTACAACCCCCCTGTCAGTCTCATAGGTCAGTCTCTGTTTGATTCTGTCCTAACTGCTGGTACCACGGACACCCTCTGGGGAAAGACCCACCCCATGGCTGCCTCTGAGATGTACATTCTCTGGTTTACACTTGTTCTTCCTGGTGAGGGGTGAACTAGAGTATCTGACATGATAACTCAGTTCTTAATTTTCAATCAGACAGTGGCTGGATGAAGTGATAAGAGTAGGGTTGGTAATGGTCACAGCTGGGGTGTGGGAAAAGAAAATAGGGAGGAAGATAGAACTGTACTCCAGGGAGTGGTTGACATGGGATGAGGAGAGGAAGGTGGTGCCACTGGACAACAAACACCTCTTGGCACAGGGTTGGTGAGAAGAAGGTGCAACTGGACACCAGATAGTAGATGTTATGGCACAGGGACAAGAAGGGGATACCACTGGACACCAGGGAGTACGGGGCACAACACATATTTGGTATTTATACACCTGTATTGGTAAACATGCTCAAATAAATTATATAGTTTTGTTCATGATGCATCTAGAGTGAAAATAACTATGATATTCTCACACTAGATTCATTGTCACCTGACATTCCCACAGTAGATATGTCACAATGAAATACATTAAATAGAGAATAATGCATATGTAGGGGGTTGATATGCAGTGTTGTACACACCCAAGGTGTGTGATATTAGAGAAACCTCAAGAGCGAAGCTTGAGAGGTTTCACTAGGATCACACACCGAGGGTGTGTATAAAAATTGCTTATCAATCCCCCACAAATGTTTTATTTTTTATAATAACTGGTGCATGGACTTTTGGTGTAAAAGTATTTGGGCGAGAGAGAAAGCATGGCTGAGTGGTGTTCGATTCGGTAAATAATATGCCTCAAAATCCACAAAAAGAGAAGTGGTTTGTATGGAAAAAAAAACTAACCTGTGGGTGCTGAGCTCATTTGTTTTCAGTTTTAAGATACAAAAGCCGTTGAGTATAGCCCGACGAGAGCAAGTTACTCGGCGGCTTCAGAAGGCGAGAGTCAGGCGTGAACGAGTCCCTGCACTGCACTCAAACCAGCTGCTGAATTCAAACAGATCTGCCTTTTCTTCCTAAGAAGAGCTCATTTAAAATTTTAATTGAATATGTAGGTGTAAAAATGAAATATGCAAAGATCTGACAGAAAATATGCAATTCATTACCACTCAAGAGTGGTGGGACTTCATTACTTGCTTTACCACCCATGAGCTATGGTCACACCCTTCACTTGTGGAGATGAATCACATTTTCTCCTCCGGTCATTGCATATCCACTATGTATGTATGTATGTATGTATGTATCTATCTATGTATCTATCTATCTATCTATGTATCTATCTATCTCTCTATCTATCTCTCTCCCTCTCTCTGTCTGTCTGTCTGTCTTCCTATCTGTACATGCATGCATACATACATACATACACATACAGTGTTTCAATTAAACCAGGTACAGACATTTATTGATAAACTTGTTAATCATTACAAAATCTTATCCACAGTTACAGAGGTCCCTTGTTACAACTAACATGGTGGGAACCATAACCTGTGTTTGTTATATCGATGGAAGCACTATCTGTGACGCCATTTGTGTTTAGCATGAGTTGTGACAACACATACACTTTAATTAAGTCAGTAATAGTCAAGCTTTATTATTTCAGGCTCATTTGCTTTAAAAAATTCATTTAAGCTTAATTTCAGTTTTTAGCTACATCTTGTACAGCCCTGTACTCACTCACTGCTGCTCAGCTGTGGCTTGAAGAACTCTGTTATTTTAGCACGTTTAGCTGATTTTGCAGCTAAATCCTTAAGCTGAAGAACTTCAAGTGGATCAGCTTCCAGTGATTGCAGCCAGTCTAGCCTGCACTGTAACCAGTTGATTGCCTCGCTATATGTCGGCTCTTCAATTGCATCATCAGACCACCACCAATGCCACCATCCAGCAATCAAAGCAAAGCAAATGATTCAGACATTCTGTGATTGAAATTGACAGATTGCATGTGTGTCAGCAAGAGCTGATCTGTCAGTTTCAATCTAGAGTACTGGGAGCCACAACCCACATTTGTTATATACAGGGGCTCGTTATAGCAAGGTTCAGTATAGCAAGGGAGCACTGTAATTTAGCTATTTGTGAGGTTTGTCATATGATTCACTGTTGCATTGTTGGGCATATCTTGAGAACCACTTAGTCAACTGTCACAATGAAACTTGCTATTTATCCCCAAATAACATTTTTATATACATACATTTAGGGAGGAAAGAAGACCATTGGTCCATCAGGTTCCTCCCTCACACCAACTGAGTGGGAACACATTCAAAACATTTCTTCAAAGTACTTGTTCAGTCTGAGCTCAAAGGCAATAGCGGTACTAGTCAATTGTGCCTGCTCTGGAAGTCTATGTCTGATGTTCACCACACATTCTGTCAAGTAGTTCTTTGAGATATTTCACTTGAATCGTTCCTTTCCCATGACACTGTGTGCCCCCCACTCCTTTCCTTGTGCAGCCTACAGAGCTGCATTTTGTTTGATGATGTTATCTGTGACAGATATTTGAAATCTGTGATCATAATCCTCAGATGCTTCTTTTTGTTCCTTGGAAAACAGTCTCAGTTCTCATAGCTATTCCTTATATACCATGGTTTCATTTTATTTTTTCTTCTAGTTACAGAAATCTCATGAAATAACAGAAACTAACTGCAAATTAAAAACAATGGGTGCAACAGGCAAAAAAAGAAATCCATCACCTAAATCCATATTATGGACATAATCACTTTTTAGCATGACAGACACTCATAGTGGGCCTATTCACAAAAGTGAGCTGGGTATACACTATTCACACTTAACCTAGCCCACGTAGCTACACAGCCCTGGACAAGTGCAGAGTGGGTGGTATTCACTACTCCGAGCATCTGCAGGGCATCTGTTCATGGCCCTGCCCTGGTTCACAGCTGTGAGGGGGAAGATCTTGGGTCCCAAAGTGGATCTCCTGCTGAACATTTGTAGGAGATAATAGGAAGGTGCAGACCCCGGCAAGCATACACCAATGGGCAAATGTCTGAATGACTGCCCCCAGCCCTCCCTAGCAGCTCAGTGGACTGGGGCAGTGTGGAGGGGGTTCCCTTTGTTACTTCAGCCGGCAGATGTCCATTGGGTGTGTGTGTAAAAGTTATGGTAGTGTCCCCTTTCACATAACTTGTACCCCCACAGGCCCAGCACTCCATGCCTTAGTGAATGGCTCAGAGTGTGGGCACACCCCCCAACACACTCCTAGACTATTGTGTGTAGCTGCATGGGCAGCTGGGGGATCCTGTGTGCAAGGGGCTACTGCACCTGTAGTAAATGCCACTAGGGGGGTCTGCTGGACCCCCACTGCATGGTATTCCAACATAGGGTTGCCTACATGCCTCAGATATGTGTTGCGTAGGCAATCAGAACTTTCATGTATGAGCCCCATTGTATGAAGTGTCTCATATGCTAAAATAAGTGTACAGTTGCTATAATAACCACCAGTGTGAATCAAAAATAGACACAAAACCAAATGGGAAAAAAATAATAAAATTGAAGAAGGCAACATTTTAATTAAACAAAAATTCTCAAAGGATTTATAACATACTGATATTTCTCTATCTGGCACGCTTATGGATATGAGTGTTTTCACTTGTGTTCTTTGCTTTGTGGCTCTCAAATCCAAAGCATACATGTAAAACCATTTTTAAATCCATAATACTGCCAGCAGGAGGTGTATTACCCTTATATTAATGTTATCACCCCAATGAAAGGTGCATTTCTGAAATTGAATCATTAGTAATCAGACTTCATAATTATAATTTTTTTTGAGGGCAGAAAAAATACCTTCTTTTTAGATTTAGGCTGATAGTCCCTAATCTACTCTGGTGGATAAATGGTCCTCATACCCCTGCCCTAAAAGCCAGCAATTCCTTTTAGTATGCATGCAAAACGTCTGGGATAGAGGCATGGGTTCATTTAAGTTTTCTCTATAGATGTCAACAGAAGGCAACAGCTTCCATGGCGCTGAACTGGGAAGTCATTTCAGTTTTTGAAAGTCAAAATATTTAGAGGTCCAAATTCTGGAAGACAAAATGGTCAAGAGGCAAAGTTTTGGATGTTCATTAAAATATTATGGATAAAGTAATCTTCTGTTTAGAGAAATCAGCCGTTTTTTGACTTCCATACCTAAAAAACTGGATGTCACCTATTTAGTCCCAATTTGTTTGTTAATATATTATGTTTTTCATGATCAGTGCAGTACAAGTATATTAGCAGTACAGAAAATAAAGCACATTTACAGGGCATATCAACAATTTCGCATTCTGTCAACCCAAGTAGCCTTCAGTCTAAATCTCTTAGAGCCTTACCTTCCACTGTAGGGACAGCTTGAGTGATGAGGTATAGCCAAAACTATTCAATATGTATATTGTTATTTGAAGGTCTACTAGGTACTGAGAAGCTATATAATTGGAGCACCCTAAGGTGTGGCACAATGGCACAGGGGTGACGCCAGGGGGGCAAATCTGCCTAGGGTGCATAAACCCATCTTGTTTTATGGAGGTAGAGCCCTCTGGTAACCAACTAGAATTCCCAGGGTATGATAGGGTTATATTATAGTATCTTTACAAGTTTAATGGAGTTTATGAGACTAAAGTAGGGTCTTTGCTTGTGGTGTGTAAGAGCCAGGCAGTACATTGAGAGGAGAACAACTCCCAAGTGATCATTAAGAGAATGAGTTATGTTTTGCATCTAATATATACTTTTGACCATATTCCTCCAGGATGCCACACTAAAAATGTTAGGTGTAAGTCAGTACCTTGTTATGTTTTTTTAGGCCACTGTGATAAATATTCTCAACAAGTATTGGGAATTTGCATCATTAAAACCTTTTGGGTATTGTACGAGGAATAAAAAGTGGGAGTGAGTGGTATCAGTCTTCCTAAAAATTCACCATGTTCTTCCTCCAATTCATACAAAAAGGGCTGAAAGTGAGGGCATGCCCACATCACATGGTAATGAGTTGCCCTAGGTTCTCCACAATTTCTCTAACAGGACGGGGAGTACATGGGGAGATACTGTGCTATAATCATCAGTGTGCAAAAATATTGGGTCAAATGTCTCCAGGCATACTCTGTCTAATGATGGGAGCTTATAACTTTTGCAGTCTCATGACATGCTTGTGTCCAGAGTTTTTCATCTATGGGTAGGCCCATTTCCGCTTCTCGTCTAGATGCTACATCTAAGTAGTTTGTTCCTATTGTAGATTGCAGGTGTTGATAAAGCCGGGAAATCATATGTGGGGCTGCCCCACAATGAAGAAAGGTGATAACATAAGTGATTAATGGAGGGTGTTGATTTGGGGCATGCACACCTATGGGGAGTGATAAAATATAGTGATGAACTGTAGGTATCTAAATAACTCCATGTGATGGAAATTATATTGGGTTTGCAATGTGTCAACTGTTGTTCTGAATTATCCATGAAGAATTGATAAAAATACTGTAGGGAGTATCTTTCCCAATTATGGCAGCCATGGCTCAAGGCAAGAGGAGGAAAGTCTTCCATCTGGGAGATTGGGCATAGAAGGGACAGAAATGGGGGAAATGGGGTTAAATGCAGTTGCTTCCTGATAGTCTACCAGACTTGTAGTTGAAAGCACAACCAAGGATTATGATGCCCCATTATATCAGGAGGAGGACAGCGATGGTATGTGGACTTTATAAACTGATGATTAGAAAACACAGCAAGTTCCATGTCCAGCAATGTAGCATTACTACCCTGTAGGTACCAGAATAGTTGGGAACATAAATGGGCTGCCCAGTAATGTAGTATTAACTGTGGGAGTGCCGGGCCTCCAATGGTCCTACGAAGAAAGAATTGCTGTAGTTTAATACATGGTCTTGGACCTGCCCAGATTAATCTATATATCTCTTTATTCCATAACCTCCAAGTGTGTACCTAAATTGTTATGGGTACATTTTGGAACAAATAAAGTGCTCTAGGAAGGGTAATCATACATGCTATTTCCACTCTTCTGATCAGAGATAGAAGCAGTGTTCCCCAGCGGCTGTAATCTTGTTTCACTTCTTGCGCAAATGAGGCGTAATTATCTTGGAATGCCAATGTAGGGGAATGAGATACATTAAACCATAAGTATTGAAGTTTCCAAAGGTGCCAATGGCATGGGAATGGTACTGAGTTAATACAGCAACGGAATAATGTTGCAAGCAAAACAGTGAAACAAAAACAGCGTAGGCAAAACAGCTATGGGGAAAAACAGCATAGGGAAAAGATAGTGAAGACAGCGGTAGCGCTACCTCTGTAGCTGTTGTCTGGGATGCAGGGATTCAGAGGATAAAAGCTCTGCTGGGTGGCAGTCTGCTAAGCAGCTGCCATGGCTCAGAAGGTAGAGCCATAGGCAGTGGAAGGCAATGGAGCATTTGTGGACTGGGGTTCAATTCCCATTCCCTGGATGCTTGTGATTTTTTTTTGGTGTTTGGTTTTGTCTCCCTCAGTCCCAACTTCCCCTCTGTGACAGTCCCCCCCAAGGGTTCTCCCCATCCCCAGGTGCCTCCCAGAGAAGCTATAATAAATGGGGGATTTGGGGGCACAATCAAACATTTTATTTTGCTGTATTGAAAGGCGTGGTAGTGCCACTGTTTTACTGAGCACTACATTTGTTTGAGCTTTTTTTGCTGCGCAGTAATTGACCGATCTGTTTTTATCTTCACGTTATTGTCCCTGTGCCAGTGGGAATGTCTCTTGGAGCAGCGGGCTGGGGCGATGTAAAAACAGGGTGTCTCTGTCATGGAGGTATTGCTACGGTAACCCCATACTTCACCAATGCATTTTAGTAGCTCAAAAACCCTTGAGAGAGACATCTCCAGATCCGGAAGATAAAGCAATTTGATTTCCCATTTTGAAGTAAAATACTTCCTTCCCCTTAATTGTTCCTTGTCTTGGAAGTCAAATGCTTCCACAATGTAGTTAACTAAAGCTGTGAAGAGATGGGAAGATGCGAGTGGCATTGTCCCCCAAAAGAAACTTATAACACATAGTGGCCTCATTATTGGCCCATCACAAGTGGCTTGTCCCATTCTTGGTGGTCAGTAAAGGCTCACAACCTGCACACCCTTTTGGGTATCAACAATTTTCAATTGTACCCCTTCCCCACCCTCAAGCTATCATTCTCAATATTCCCATTCCTTAATAATACTTTTTTATGTTGATTGCGCGCAGCGTAAGAAACATATTGAGGCAGCTTTTTCAGTAGCAGGCTGTGGAGGCACAGCACTGTTGTGGCCAATGCCCCCACAGCCTGCAAAGGCTTGTCCCACTACCCCCAATGCCATTGCAGGCTGCTGGTGACAGTAGTTTGGAATGTTTGCACCAACTTCAGACAAATCAGCCACTGCTATCAGGGACTGCCTCGTCACCCCAGCGTGCCACATGCCCTTGTAAAGGGAAAAACGGTCCCGCAAAGTCTTTTTTTTTACCTGCAACAAGAATGGTCCCTCATAGTCTCCTGGCCCCCACCCAGAACCCCACCCACCCACTGCGTGCACTCCTGCCTCCCCACCCCCCACCCCATACTACTCTCCGAGCTTGGCGCAATGATCTTCGGTGGACCGGGAACACATCTGCACTCTTCAAAGCTGACCACAAACTGAAATCTTTGTGTGAAGCAAATAAACAAATCAAAATGAAAGAACAAGCCACTATGGTTCTCAAAAGAGGTGGCAGTAAAGGTTAGGGAGAAAAAGATAGCATTTATGAAGTATAAGGAAACACAGAAAGAGCAGGACAGAGAACTGTACCAGTTAAGGCAGAAGGAAGTAGGGAGGGTAGTCAGAATAGCAAAGGCACAAACTGAGGAAAAGATAGCTAACTCGGTTAAGAAGGGTGATAAAACCTTTTATAAGTATATCAGGGAGTGTAGAAAGACAAAGGGAGGGATAGTGAGGCTGAATAGAATGGATGGTGGGTGGGCAGAGAGTGACAGTGATAAAGCAGGGATACTGAATGAATATTTCTGTTCAGTATTCACAAAAGAGGAAGTGGGGAGGTGCATAATCCAATTAACAGAAGCACTCTGGAGAGGGGGGTTGATCCCAGTCCTTTCACAGAAGAAAGGGTTCTGAAAGAACTCCTAAAACTGAAGGTGGACAAAGCAATGGGGCCAGATGGAATTCACCCCAGAATTCTAAAAGAATTAAGCAGAGAACTAGTGACATCATTGACTACGCTTTTTAACAAATGATGGGAGGATGGTGTGGTACCTGAGGACTGGAAGAAGGTCGATGTGATTCCCCTTCACAAAAGTGGGACCAAGACAGAGGCAGGAAATAGCTTGTGATGGTGGCCCCCTGTTGCCAACTGCGAGCTCAATTAAATATCTTGGGGTCACCCTCGACCCACAACTTGACATGGGAAGCCATATCCAAAACATCTGCAGAGCCACTAGGTGAAAGCTTGGCCTTGCCTACAGGGCCAAATACAACCTGGCTCCGGGAGCAAGGCTGGCACTTGCGAGGGGAGTGCTTCTCCCCTCCCTTAGTTATGGATACCACCTATTTGCCAGGTCACCCCAAATCCATCTTAATTGGTGGAACACGGCATATAATGATATCTGTCAGTTTGCACTTGCTGCTCCCAAACTCACCCACCGATGCTGAGGCTCTATGACAAACTCAACTGGCTCCCCCTGCGGAATTCCTGATCCTTGGTGGAAACTTCACCAGGAAAGTGCTTGCCATGGGCTTCCGTGGGGACTGGTGCATCTCCTCCCAAAACTGGATGCTATCCCTACCAGCTCAGGTCACAGGCCTCCGAGTTGCTAAAGTTCCCCCTACTTGGACCCTTATGGGGATCGTGACTTTCACGTTTGCGCCTAGGCTCTGGAACTCCATTCCGGACTCTGTTCGCTCTGCCCCTTCCCATGGGACCTTTCGCTCCTCCCTGTGGTCCCACCTAAAACAAACGACAAGATGTAACTGCTCCTAGCCTCTGTAATGTAATACTCTGCAGTCCACTATTGTCCAATCTGAGTCCACTATTGTACACTCTGAGTCCATGATGGTCTATGAAAGATGTATTAAGTGATTCTGCTGTCTATCTCTGTCCTGTAACAATTTGTACAATGTGTGGCAGTATCTCTGTCCTTATACATGCGTTGTTATAGCTGTTTTTTACTATTTCATGCTGTTCCTCCAATGTTGCCATGTATGTATACTGTATGTTCTGTGCTCTCCTGGGTCGTTCCTGAAAATAGGCATACTACTTGCCTAGTGTACTTACCCGGTAAACAAAAGCTAAATAAATCAATAAATAAGGAATCTACAGACCTGTCAGACAGAGGCAGGAAACTACAGACCTGTCAGCTTGACCTCTGTGGTAGGGAAAGTGATGGAATCACTTCTGAAGGAAAGAATTGTTGAGTACCTAGAGGCCAGTGGGGCACAGGACCCAAGGCAGCATGGGTTCACAGTGGGAAGGTCATGTCAGACGAATCTAATTGATTTCTTTGACTGGGTGACCAAAGTAGTAGACCAGGGAGGGGCTGTGGAAATGACCTACCTAGACTTTAGCAAGGCATTTGACACAGTCCCACACAAAAGATTAGTAGTCAAATTAACCAGCCTGGGAGTGGGTCCCAAGGTGGTAGCCTGGGTAAAACATTGGCTGAACAACAGGACACAGAAGGTAATTGTAAATGGAGTCCACTCTGAAGAAAGAGGGTTACTAGTGGGCATATCGCAGGGTTCAGTACTGGGTCCAGTCCTTTTTAATGTCTTTATAAGTGACATTGCAGAGGGACTGGAAGGAAAAGTATGCCTCTTTGCAGATGACACAAAGATCTGCAACAGGGTTGATACACAAGGAGGCGTGGAAAGGATGAGAAGGGACTTGGCAAGGTTGGAGGAATGGTCAGAAGTATGGCAGCTTGGATTCAATGCAAAGAAGTGCAAAGTAATGCACCTGGGAAACAAAAACCCAGGGGAAGATTACACAATGGGGGGGAGGTAGTAACAACAACAAAAATGGAAAGAGACCTGGGGTAATCATATCAGATGACCTTAAGGTTGGCAAGCAATGCGAGAATGTGATAGGGAGGGCTGGGGGGATAATGGGATGTATAGGGAGAGGTATCACCAGCAGAAAACAGGAAGTTGTTATCCCTCTGTACAGACAGTTGGTGAGACCCCATCTGGAGTACTACGTCCAGTTCTAGAGACCCCATCTCCGCAAGGACATAGATAGGATGGAGGCAGTTCAGAGGAGGGCAACTAAAATGGTGCAGGGTCTGCAAGAGAAGCGATACGAGGAGAGACTAAAGGATCTTAATATGTATACCCTTGAGGAAAGGAGGGAGAGGGGGGACATGATAGAAACATTTAAGTACCTCAGTGGAATCAACAAAGTCCAAGAGGGTAGCATCTTTCAGAAAAAGAGATGTGCAAGAACAAGGGGACACAATTTGAAGATAGAGGGGGGACAGCTCAGGGGCAATGTGAGGAAGTATTTTTTCACAGAGAGGGTGGTGGACGCATGGAACAGCCTTCCTGAGGAGGTTGTGGGGTCTAAAACTGTGGGAGAATTCAAGAATGCATGGGACAGACATAAGGCAATTTTTGTAGGGGGTAGGAAGAAATAGGCTGTTGGTTAAATAGGATCTGCAGCTTATCCTCTAGGTAGGGAAATGGGCAGACTAGGTGGGCCAAGCAGTCCTTATCTGCTGTCAAAGTCTATGTTTCTAAGAAATGCCAGTAAGCTGTATAACGTAATAAATAGGGTTTTTTCAACTTTAGTGCGTATCTCGGGCATTTTTGGGAATATTTTCACCACATTTTCAACATAGGGTTTTTGGGACCCTTCCTCATGAATTATTGAACTGTCATGGCGTTAATCGGCCCCGAAAGGTGATTTCACGGTCAGTGCGTGGAATCACCTTTCGGGACCGATTAACTAAATGACTGTGCCAGTGCTCATGAGGTGGGCTCTCAAAAAGCCTATGTTGCAAATTTGGTGGAAAAAATCCCCAAAATTACTGTTTTACGAGAGTGCACTGCGCAGTTGCTATGCACGCTCGTAACTTCGTGAATCTGCAATATTTTCATGCCAGATTTTCAACATTGGCATTTTGTCACACCTCCTTGTGAACAGTACAGCTGTCATTGTTCACATCCTGGTGGAAATGTGTTTTCGGACTTCCGATGCAGAATAGTGCGTCACTGTGGGAAATCAGTGTTCGGGACAGACTAAGAAAATGACAGTGACACTGTTCATGAGTAGAGGTCCTGAAATGGCTGTGTTGAAAATTTGGTAACGATACTCCATAAATGACAGTGTTAGCAAGCGTGCATTAAGCAGTTTTGCCGCATGCAACTATAACAATTTATAATATTTTCACCCAGATTTTCAACATTGCCATTTTCCCACACCTACTTATGAACAGTGCAGCTGTCATTTTTCACATCCTGACTGAAATGTGGTTTCACAGTTGCAGCACAGAACAATGCAGTTGCTGTGGGAAATCAGTGTTCGGGACAGATTAAGAAAATGACAGTGGCACTGTTCATAAGCAGAGGTCCTAAAAGCCCTATGTTGAAAATTTGGAGATGAAACTCCATAACATGACTGTGTTACAAGCGTGCATTGAACTGTTTCCACGCACCACTGTAACTTCGCAAATGTGTAATATTTTCATGCCACATTTTCAACAGTGGCACTCTTTCACACCTCCTTATGAACAGTACTGCTGTCATTTTTCACATCCTGGCTAAAATATGTTTTTGCACTCCTGCCGGAGAATAGCATGGTCGCTGTGGGAAATCAGTGTTTGGGACAGATTAAGATCGAACGAGTGAGAGGGGGAAGTGACTGAGCTCAACTGAGCTCTGTCAGGACTGCTGCAGGTTTGTTTGTGGGCAGAAAAAGGCCCCAGTGCAAGAGCCCAGTACAAAAGGGCAGCCTGCAGCACTGGGAGAAACATAACGAGAGAGCTAGTGAGGGAAGGGGAGTGAGTGAACTCACCGGAGTGCTGTCAGTACTGCTGCGGATTTCTTTATGGGCAGAAAAAGGTGTCAAAGCAGGCAGGGGCCCAGTAAAAAAGGCCAGCCTGCAGTGGTGGGAGAAACAGTACGAGTGAATGAGACAGGGGGACTGAGTGAGCTTAACAGAGTTCTATCAGGACTGCTGTGGATTTCTTTGTGGGCAGAAAAAGGTGCCAAGGCAGGCAGGAGCCCTGTACAAAAAGGCTGCTTGCAGTGCCAGGACAAACAGAATGAGCACGTGACAGAGGGAGACTGAGCAACCTCAACGGAGCTCTGTCGGGACAGCTGCAGATTTCTTTGTGGACAGACAAAGGTGCCAATGCAGCCAGGAGCCCCGTACACAAGCGCAGCCTGCAGCACCAAGAGAAACAGAATGAGTGAGTGACAGCATGGTAGTGAGCGAGCTCAACGGAGCTGTATTGTGCCTGCTGTGGATTTCTTTGTGGGCAGAAAATGCAGCAACGCAGGCAGGAGCCCAGTACAAAAGGCCAGCTTGCAGCGCCGAAAGGACCGGAATGAGTGAGTGAGAGAGGGGGAGTGAGCGAGCTCAATGGAGCTGTGTTGGGACTGCTTCAGATTTCTTTCTGGCCAGAACAAGCTGTCAATGCAGGCAGGAGCCCAGTACAAAAGGGCAGCCTGCAGCAGCAGGAGACACAGAATGAGTGAGTGAGGGAAGGGGAGTGAGTGAGCTCAACGGAGCTCTGTTGGGACCATTGCAGATTTGTTTGTGGGCAGAAAAAGGCAGCAATGCATGCAGGGGCCCAGTACAAAAGGGCAGCCTGCAGTGGCAGGAAGGCCAGAATGAGCGAGTGAGAGAGGGGGAGTGAGGGCAATAAACGGAGCTCTATTGTAACTGCTGCAAATTTCTTTGTGGGCAGATGAAGGTGGCAACACAGGCAGGAGCCCTATAGAAAAGGGCAGCCTGCAGTGCCGGCAGAAACAGGATGAGCGAGTGAGAGAGGGGAGTCAGCAGGCTCAACAGACCTGTGTCAGGACTGCTACAGATTTCTTTGTGGGCAGAAAAGGTCACCAACAGAGGCAGGAGCCCAGTACAAAAGGGCAGCCTGCAGTGCCAGGAGAACCAGAATGAGCGAGTGAGTGAGGGGGCGTGAGCCACCTCAATGGAGCTCTGTCAGAATAGCTGTGGAATTCTTACTGGGCAGAACAAGATGCCAATGCAGGCAGGATCCCAGTATATAAGGGCAGCCTGAAGCGGCAGGAGACACAGAATGAGCGAGTGAGGGAGAGAGAGTCGGTGAGCTCAACGGAGCTCTGTTGGAACTACTGCAGATTTGTTTGTGGGCAGAAAAAGGCAGCAATGCATGCAGGGGCCCAGTGCAAAAGGGCAGCCTGCAGTGGCAGGAAAACCAGAATGAGCGAGTGAGAGAAGGGCAGTGAGGGCCCTAAATGGAGCTCTATTGTAACTGCTGCAAATTTCTTTGTGGGCAGACGAAGGCGGCAATGCAGGCATGAGCCCAATAGAAAAGGGCACCCTGCAGCGCTGGCAGAAACAGAATAAGTGAGTGAGAGAGGGGGAGTCAGCAGGCTCAACAGACCAGTGTCAGGACTGCTACATATTTTTTTGTGGGTAGAAAAAGTCACCAACAGAGGCAGGAGCCCAGTACAAAAGGGCAGCCTGCAGTGCCAGGAGAACCAGAATGAGCAACTGAGCGAGGGGGAGTGAGCCACCTCAACGGAGCTCTGTTGGGAAAGCTGCGGATTTCTTACTGGGCAGAACAAGGTGCCAGTGCAGGCAGGAGCCCAGTACAAAAGAGCAGCCTGCAGCACAGGGAGACACAAACTGAGCGAGTGACAGAGGGGCAGTGAGCAAGCTCTACACACCAACGCAATCAACATTCGGCATTGACAAATGCTTGTTATAACTCCAGGGTAAAAATGTAAGGGAATTTTTAAAAAGGAGGTGGGGTTCTGTTTGTTTTTTCAGTTTAATTTATAACACTAGTGGCACCAGTAAGACTGGATATATGGTATTCTACTCAGTTCACACAAAAGGATAGCCTTGGAGTGGAATCCGAAAAGGTTATCCTTTGGCTTAGATAGTGGTCATATCCATACTATTTTAGTCATCCAATCCTACTTCCTGTACCACATTTACAAACAGGAATTGCATTTTTGAGGGCTACAGAGACAGCTTTTAGTCATGTGTATGTTTCCTTACATAAAATAATGCATCTACACAGCCTACAAGTATTAAATCAAAATGTACAGTTTCACTACAGTTGGATGACATTATAGGCTGTGGGTGCATTCGTATTCCAAGAAATGGTATTTTAAATTTAGCAGTCTACATTTGGGAGGGGGCAAGTGTTATTCTTTCAACAAAAATCTAATAAAAGATGGCCCCTTGAGAGCAGAGAGGAAAGTAGCTGTCAAGTGATTAGTTACCACATGTAGAAAGTGCTGCAGAATAGACATGCATCATGTTGTTATGGCAACTAGATCTCTGGGAATTATGCAGAGCCTAGCTTACCATATGCAACATATGTAATTACTATTACAGCAGCAGTACTAGTTAACAAGGAAGTGTTGCCACTACCAACACCACAATGATGGGAGTGATGGTGCTTGTGCTGATGGTGGTAATGACGGTAATCGTGACAATGAGGCAGATTACATTTCATCAACTGGTGAAGTACTGTACAATAGTTAACTTGAGTGAAGAAGAGGGGGATGAAGAGGAAAACAAGGTAGAAGGATCAAGTAAGAGGGAGAAAGGCAGGTGATAGAGGACTGCACAACCACAAGCAGTCCTGTTCAGTATAGTTGGTGATATGCAGGGCTTAAATAGGTCATAAAATATAGAAACATAGACAGTGTCAACAGAAAAAGACCATTGGTCCATCCAGTCTGCCCGGTTTTATCCTACTGTCCAGTTGGGATTTTCATCCTCCTCTCCCCTCGCTTCATACCTTACTTCTGTTCTCTTCAGTAATTGTTAAGCCCTTTACTGTGTTCCAGCCGTGCCTGAACCCATTAATGTTTTTTGCATCCACCACCTCTTCTGGTAGGCTGTTCCATGGCTCAACAACTCTCCTGGTAAAGTAAAACTTTTTTGCATCCCTCCTGAATCTCACCACCATCGCCACCAATTTACATTCACCTCCCCTTGTTTTTGACCTGCTAAACAGTTCCTCACAGTTTACCTTGTTTATTCCTTTTAGGGACTTGGAGGTCTCTATCATGTTCCCCTCTCTCTTCTGGCCTCCAGCAAGTACATGTTCAATGCCCTAAGCTGATCATCGTAGGTTCACTGGATCCATGATAATGGAAGAATAGGACAAATGAGAACTTAATCCTACCTTTTTTTTATAATATTTATTTATGCATTTTCATTTATTTATGTTAAGAACATAATTAAATAAATTGGTATATATCATATACTCCAAGTACATTAAAAACATTTTTAAACAAAAGAACAGTTGGTCTATAGATAACTCTGTTATACATCAAAAAACATTAAATGAGATCTAGTTCAACTGCACTGGTGGGAACAGCATCAAATGATAATTTATATTAAGGATTACGTAGCATCATACATAATTTTTATTTCAGTCCAGTTATATCATTTTGAATCAGATCCATTTTTTGCATTACCCCAGATGTGCAAATTCAGCCAAAAATAATATCTCAAGGGTACCCAACTAATAATATTAATTAGTTACAGTTCCATTTTTTCCACAAATGCCAGTATATATTTATCTGAGTCAGTAGGAAAGCATGAGATGTCAGGGTCGGATGCTGCAGAATAAAATGACCGCAAGAACTCAACTAGTTGATCCCCTTGAAAAATATGCTTGTTCTCTCAACTTTAAATAGCCACTGACAGCATTAGGAAAACACTGAAGAAAAATAAGATTTATATTCAACTCCATCCCATTTTCCTTATTTTTTCACATATTTTCAGTAACTAAGTACCCATTTATTGTATTACTGAAAACAGTTGCATGAAAGCAAGATCCCTGTTCCCTAGACTATCTCTACTCTATCTGCTGTTCTACATATTACATCACAGTTCCCCTGTTTTTGACACCATAATTATCTCTACAGCAACATATTTTGATGTCATAAACAGAATTATGATGTCAGGTGTAGGCAGGCAGCCAGAGAGAAAAGGGTAGAGATACTGTATTCATGCAACTACCCTTAATAATAAGGAGCTAAGGGTAAGAATTACAGAGTAAAATATGAAACATAAGTTGCATTTATGCCTGAATATTACATTTTTTCAAAGTTGTCTCAACTGTGTCAGGAGCTCTTTAACCACCTTTACCTTTGCCAGGGTGAGAGAGAGAGAGAGAGAGGGAGGGAGGGAGAGAAAGGGGAGGAGAGAGAGAGAGAAAATGAAATTGGCCCCTGTTTCGAGAACTTGGTGATAGGATAAAACTTTACATCTTCTCTGCAGCATCTGATATAAGTAGTCTGGAAAAATGAAAAAATCTATAACCTTTAAATTCCAATGTTCATTTAGCCTTAGCAATCTTAAATAGGAAGTCCCCCTTTGAGTCAAAAGCTAAGGTTGCCATAATTATGGATTTTAGTGAAGCTGAAGATGTTAGTTGTTTTCAATAATTCTAAAAGCCTTTCCTAGCAAAGAAGGGTTATCCAGGGGAGGTCAAAAGCTGATATTAATCCAAGTTAAACTTAACCTCCTCAAACACAAACACCATAATAATTGGGAATAGACAGGCAGGTTATGGTGCTCTGAAGTGATGAAGAGGAGAATGATGATGTTATACTAGTGCTCTCTGACAGAAGTCAGAGAAGTATTTTGTAGTGACTTGTCCAGATCACTATCCATGTATGTTAACAGTAGCTGTTAGATACCAACACACAAAGGCAAAAGGGTTAAACAGAACTGGCAGTTGACTTTGCTGGAAACTGTGCACTGCACCAAATTTGCTTACTGAGAATACTAGTCAGGCTCTTCAAATCAACCATGCTATGGCTGTTTTTATGGCCAAAGATCTGTTCACCTTTTCCATCATGTCTAGTTAAGGATTTCATGAGCTCTTGGTCACTTGGCTCACAGAACACAATACCCTAAAAACACGTTTTCACCCACGTTTCTATGATATGTTTGTATGAGAGAATGTGTGCTCAAGTGCTGTGCATTTTGGTTGTCTTGTTAGAAACATAGACATATAGAAAATGTAAGCATATAAAAGTCCCACAGCTCACTCTGTTCAGCACACTCTGTGGGAGCTGCTGATGATCGATGATTGGTCACTGTCCCTCCTTTTTCCTGGAGTGCCTTCTACCAGCCAGAAATCGTAGATGTTATGCAGATTGTCCAGGGTATGCTCCTTACATGCTGTAGTTTAGATCTGGGCCTGATAGCCCTAATTATGGGCTGTTGGGATGTTATTGGCCCGGTTCTGGCACAGATAGTCTGGTGTTCCCTTGACTTGGGTGAGTATCCCTGCTCCTTGAAGGAGGCAGTGGTGATACTTTTGTTGAAGAAAGCTTCATTTGACCCAGACTCTTTTGCAAACTACGGACTAATCTCTAACCTTCCCTTTGTGGGGAAGGTTATTGAGAAAGTAGTGGCTGTACAGCTGGAGAACCATTTGACCAGCCATAGCATCTACGAACCTCTCCTGTCTTGTTTCCGAAAGAGGCATAGTACCGAGACTGCGCTGTTTTGGGTGCTCAATGGTCTCCTCATGGCAAGAGATCAGAAAAAATGATCCATTTTGGAACTTCTTGATCTGTCATCAGCTTTTGACACCATGGACCATGGGGTACTGCTTGAGCACCTGAGATTCATCTGTGGGATTTCTGGGGTGGTCCACAGATGGTTTACATCTCTCCTCACTGGTAGAACTCAGAGGGTGGTGTCGTTTTGTTTTCCCTCTGAACCAATCTCTCTGTTATGTGGGGTCCCCCAAGGTTTAGTGCTGTCCCCCATGTTGTTTGCGGTGTACATGCTGCCCCTCTGAGACATTGTAAAATGGTATGGGCTAAGGTTTCATTGCTATGCTGATGATACCCAGCTCTACCTGTCTTTTGCACCCAACCAGGATGGAGCACTTGCAGTATTTAACAACTGCCTCATTGAAATCCAAGATTGGATGAAGTCCAGCTGGCTGAAGTTGAACCCAGGGAAGACTGAGGTGATGGTTGTGGATCAGGGTTGCTGGATAGGGGAATTGGGGGCAGGCCAACCCTCGGGAATATTCCTGGGGGATTCTGAGCTCCTTATCTCTGAATGGGTGCGAGACCTTGGGATGATACTGGACGAAGGGCTGACACTTCGATCTCTGGTGTCGGCTGTCGTTAAGTTATCTTTTTATCATCTGAGGAACATCACTAGAATCAAGCACCTGGTTCCATCCAGTGACCTTCCTACATTGATCCATTCCTTTGTGACCTCGTGTCTGGATTATTGCAACTCCCTTTACTTTGGGCTACTGTGGGTTGATATCCACCGCTTGCAGCTGGTGCAGAATTCCACAGCGTGGTTGTTGATGGGGACTCCCCAGTCCTTTCATATCACACTGGTGCTGCAGGAACTGCACTGGCTGCCTGTTCAGTGGTGGATCACCTTTAAAGTCAGTTTACTGATGTATAAAGCCCTACACGGACTGGGCCCTGACTACCTGAAAGAGCTTTTGGTTTCTTATCATCCTGTGCGCCCGCTCCGCTCAGCTGATGAGGGGTTGCTAGAGATTCTGAGGGTTGCATTAAAATCTTCTGGGGCCCGGGCATTTATGTTTGTGGCCCCAACCCTCTGGAAGTCTCTACCCCGTTGGATAAGGGAGTGCATATCTGTGGGGGGATTTAAACAGGCACTAAGACGTTTTTATGGAGCAAGGCATATGGTGATGTGGAAAATAGTTTTTAATTATATAGTACTGTATATTTTTATTGTAGTGTACTACTGTTTTAAACTGTTTTAACCTGTACTGCGCCTTGAAATTTGAAAGGCGTATTATAAATAAAGAATATTATTATTATTCAGTCTGTCCAAGCCCGTTTAGTTATGAGACTGTGCCCCCTGTCATTCCTCATTTCTTTCCCTCCCTCCTGAACAGCCCCCATACAGAATTTTCCCATGTGCATATCCCACCCCTTTTTAACCCCCCATCCTGTTTCAGTGCAGATTACCTCTTCCAAAAGTTTGCTCCATGGCACCAAAACTCTTTCTATGAAAAAGAACTCCCTGACATACTCCTTGAACCCCCCCCCCCCCAGGTTCACGGTACTTCCCTTTACAAGTCCATTCATGATCCTGGACTACATACCTGTAGCACTAAGAAAGCACTGGGTGTCATTCATCAACCTACAGATTCCATACCCTCCCAACAAGCAGAACCTGAAAATCAGTCAGCCAGTGTACAGGGCTGGCAGCCCTGTGTGTCAGTGGCTTTAAAAAAAGACCACACAGATGAGAATATATTGAGTGTATACATTGGGTGCACTGCGGGGCTCAACAGCTGGCTTACTACACAGAATGCAAAACCAGGGATTCTAGTAACTGACAATAGCAGTAAAATAGTCAAGGCAGCGTGCGAGGACAATTACATAGACATGAAATGCCTTGTACACTGTCTGAATTTGTTAGCATGCAGCTTTCTGTCCAAGAACTGCCCAGTCGAGAACATTATCAGTACAGTGAAAACATTTGAGTAAATTCTTCTGCTTGAGGAAGGCACAGAAGACATAAGGACATAAAAGAGAAGAGAAAGAGGGCTGCATGCCCATCAAGTGAATCTCCTACTACTCAGTGACAACAGTTTTTTTAACTCTTTATCCATATGTTCATCCAATCTCTATAAGATGGATGCATATAAATAAGAAGCAAGAAATAAATAAGTAAATAAATAAATATTGTAACTTGGTAACAAGTCAAAAACATTACCAACTCAGGTTTAGTTTGCAGCAGAACATTTATTTAAAAATATTTTTTTTAAAATATTTAGTAACCCACTTCATAATACAGTAGCAATTCAATTAAAACCCTTCTGGAACTGGCTCACACTTAACCACAGACTTGCAGTGCTTTGACTCCCTCCCCCCACACTTTACAATCCTTGTGCACATTTGTAAGTCTTAACAAATAATTTATTTCCCACTTGGTGATGTGTATGTTCTGGGCTGACTGGTTAGTGCTGACCTGTCAGTCATAACCTGTCTGAGATTCCCTTGCCCTAAAAATTGTTACACATTATGCAAAATATTATGCTGTTAGATAATTTTACACCTTTTAAAGGCTCCTTTGTCTCCTGATGGTTCATGGAGATGCACGGTAATTGAGTCTAGGTGGATGATACAACTTTGAGACAATAATATTAGGCAATGTTTCTTTTGTTTTTGCTTTTGGAATGTTTCAATGCTAAATCATTAAATGGATTTGTGTATAACTCTTAGCACTAGTATGCTATCATGTTTGTATTTTCAGTAAGATTATTCAGTTTAGTTAGTTTCAGGATATTTTAATATACAATAGTGTAGATTTGTGTAACCCCTAGGTGGTGCTATCCCAAGGGCTACTACCCCTGCCTGCTTGGCTAGTAGCAGGTTAAGGGGCCTTGGTACTGAAACAGGTGCCTCCACCCGGAGATCAGGGTTGTTAGTAACAAGGCTAACCTGGATATAGCCCTCTGGGACACTGTAACCCCCCCCTTCCCCTCTAGTGGCCTAGACAATATGCAACAAACATGTTCACAGTAGCCCCTATTCAGCATACAAATCCCGACACTGTTTGCACTTACCACCAGGGCTGGTTCCACCAGTTCAACCCTGGAGACCCCTGTAAAACAAGGTTAGGCACAGCAAATAACAACAGTACAGTGCTTTTGGTACAAACTGGAACCACAGTCAAATTAAATGCAAAAAGAGTTAGATCTGATTTATTCAGGGGAATTGATCAAGGGAGGGGTGTAATCAGTTTGATTGATTATAAAACTGATCTAGTCAGGCAATTATGCATACACTTTTAGTCCCTGCACAGTCACACGCTCTGGGTACCCAGTTGGAAGTAAGGTGGGCTAGCCTGGAACATTGCCTGGGGTAGGCCGGCATCACAGTTGGTTGGGGCCCTGTGATGAAAAGAAAAGGCATAAACAACCACACACAATTTGTAATCCAGAGCCAGGAGGCTCAGTTTGTGATGATCAGACAAAACAAATAAATCAGATGACACACTTTGATTGAGCTGTTGTTGCAGGGAGCTACCCTGGTGTTTACTCATGTTACCTAGTACAGGACACAGGATGCATGAAATGGAGACTGCAGGGTGATGACTGGTTTGCCAGGAGAAGCAGGACCCACACGAATCACTGAGGTGTCATTCCTGTTCGAGGTGTTGAGTAGGGGGCTGATCCCCGGGCGAGTCTCTCGTCGATGATGTTTTCTGTTCCTGAAGTAACTGGCTGGGCCAGTGTGGCAAGGCCCAGGCCAGATCGAACAGTTCAGATTTGAGTCTGGTAGCACTGGATGCAGCTTCCAGCAAGCGTGGCACATTTACACAGTGGGGGACCAAATCGCGACCCACTAACAGCACACAGCACATTTACAGTAAAGCATTCACCATACCACAATGTGGGTAGCAGTCTGGCTGCAATATCAGTGTCTCTGAGCAAAACCGGGAATTCTGTGGTAAATGGATGTCCTGACAGGCCGATCACGCTCAGCAAATCTTCGGTCTTCTTCAGGTTTAAGTCTGGTCACTCTTCAATGGCTTTAACACACTCAAATTCGGATACAGTTCGATAAATTCACCCTCCCTCTCGAGGAGCAGCAGGCAGACGGGCCTAAACTCAACCTTTCCACTAATCTCCCATGTGAACTACGCTGAAGCAGATGCTCGAATCACTTGAGCTGTTAACTCTCCGTGCTCTACCTCCAGACTGACTCACTGCAGCAGGCAGCTTGGGAATTTCCCTTTGGTCCAAACAGGTTCGAGTCGTTGATTCATCTGTCTGTCAAAGCAAGGGCTCCCCCTCCAGGTTTATTTAGGCGCCAAAGTCTCAAAACTACAATTCTTACAGAAATTCACTCCCACAAGACCCCTGGGGACAGACTCCATTTTAAGGTCCCCAAGGGTACTGATTGGCCCATTCTAGATGGTGGTGATAAACAGAACTGTCCATGCTGCAAAGAAGGCAGGTTAGACAAACTACAATATCATTACTATTCTAAATGATAATCAGCAAATAAGTACAGCTTCTAACAGAGCTCCCTCTGTGCAAATAGCGATGGCAGAACGGAGTGATTATCTGGTAGCCCGGGTGAGACTCAAGCATAGAAATACTCAGCCCCCACCCAGAATAATTATACACTGCGATATAGGCAGCTCTTAAAGAGACAGGACACAGAGGCTATTTACTTGGTTTACTTGGTTTGTAGGACAAAAGGAGGCAATTTGCCCATCGAGATTGTCCTCCATATAAATGGAACTTTAACCCATATCCCGTCCATCCATCCATTTCTCTAATTTATTCTTGAAAATTGTGATAGTTGGTTTGTCAGCAATATCCTGGGGTAGTGTATTCCATATCCTGGGAGATCTGATAGTAAAGAAATGTAACCTCTTATTATTGTTTGCTTTTTAAACTTCCAATTGTTTATTATGAAGTCTAGGCACTATTTTCCTTAATGAATAAACAATGCCACATTGAGCCATTTGAACTGGGGATTTAAGAATGTTAAACAGCTGCAGAAGGTCACCTCTAGTTCATCTTCGCTTAAGTGAATGTAGTCCCATTTTTTGAAGTCTAATATCATATTCTAAGTGAGAAAGGTGGGGTACTAGTTTAGTGGCTCTGTGTTGGACTTGTTCCATTTTGTTAATATCTGACTTTAGATAAGGACTCCAAAATGGAGATCCATAATCTAAGTAAGGCGTTATATGGGATCTATACAAAGTTAAAAGGCATTCTTCAGATTGGAAAATAAATGTTTTGTTTATTCTGCGTAATAATGCATTAGTTTGATTTGCAAGTCTGGAACAATGAGAAGTTGAGGATAGTTTATCATTTACCAAAATTCCCAGGTCTTTTTCAGCACAAGATGTCCTAATGATAGTGTTATTTAAATAATATTCTTGTTTGGCGTTATTTTTTCCCAAATGAAGTACTGCACATTTAGATATGTTAAAATGCATTTTATTAATATATGCCCATTGCTCAATTAAGGCAAGATCAGATCTTAAATTATGACAATTAGTAAGGGTATTAACCTTACCTCCAAGTTTGATATCATCTGCAAATTTAACCATAATGTTATCTGGTGAGATGTACATAGCACTGATGAACAGATTAAACAACACTGGGCCCAGAACAGTTCCCTGAGGCACACCACTAGTTACTACACCCACTTCTGACAGTGCACCATTCACCCTCACTCTTTGTGTTCTTTTACTCAGCCAGTTGTTTATCCAAGATATAATAGGTGCTGAAAAGCCTAAATGGTTAACTTTATTAATCAAAATTCCATGTGATACTTTATCGAATGCCTTGTTATAATCCAAAAGAATAACATCCACAGGCATATTACAGTCAAGGCTAGAACTCACATAGTCATAGAAGGAGATCATGTTTCTGGTGCATGAAAATCCTGTTTTGAAACCATGTTGATACACATCGTTAATATTTAATGTTGACATTTCATTTTCTAATTGTTGTTTAATTATTTTTTCAATGAGTTTACATGGTATCGACGTGAGACTGATAGATCGATAATTTTCAATTTTGGAATGTGAACCTTGTTTAAAAATAGGTGTAACAATGGCAGTGCGCCAATCTGCTGGAACTGAGGATTCATGAAGCGATTTTTTAGAAATAATAGTTAAAGGTAGGATAATTGCATCCCTTGTCCCTAGAAGAAATCTAGAGCTTATGTTATCAGGGCCAGAGCTTGTACATTGTTTCAACGAATCAAAAATCCACTGTATATCCTGGGAAAAGATGTTACATGACTCTAAGTTTAATCCTACTGGGATAGGTATAATATTAGATAACTCCAGAGAAAAAACAGATGAAAAATATTTATTTAGTTCTGTAGCTGTTTCTATATCAGATGTTATAGTAATGTTGTTACAGACTAAAGGGCTGGTCATGTTATTGTTACTTTTCTTACCATTTAAATAAGAGTATAATGCCTTATGACAATCCTTAGTATGAACAATTTTAAATTCAAAATTGCGTTTTGCAAGAGTAATTGCCCTTTTTAATTGTCTGACTACCACCCTGTATCTAGATAAGATGATGTCTTTCTGGTCAGGTAAACATTTTTTAAGAACTAAACATAATTTATTTTTGTGTTTGATTAGGTTTTTAATATCTCCATTAAACCAAGAGGGAATTTTCCCTTTATTATTGTACTTGAATTTGTCTGGGACATATTGTTTTTCAAGTTCAAATATTTTTGATTTTAGAAAGTCCCAGGCCTCCTCAGTGTTCAATGGAGACAATATCTGTTTCCAGTTAAGGGCCTTTAACTGGCAGTTAATGCTTTCAAAATTAGCCCTGTTATATTGTTTTATTTTAAGTTTATTCATTTTAGGTAGTAAGAGCAGTTGGATAGAGAAAAAATAGGGACATATGATCACTATTTCCCAGGGGGTTAAATATTTGAACATCGGATATATGGGTCTCGGGATTGGTTATAACTAGAGCTAATATGTTCGCTCCCCTAGTTGGTTCTCTGACTATTTGAGTAAGGCCCAGATTAATTATGACCGAGAGAATTTGTTCGTCATGTTGGTTAGTACCAGAGAGTGCATCCAAGTTTATGATGGGAAGATTGAAATCCCCCAAGATGAGAACAGAGTCTTTACAAGCTATCTGAGTAATTTCATTGCATAATTGCTTGGTTTGGTTTATGTCAGAAGAAGGAGGATGATAACAAGTTCCAGTAAGAAACTGTGGGATATCTATGGGTCTGATATGGACCCAAATACTTTCAGATTCTACAATAGTCATTGACTCATATGATGGGATATCATCCCTTACATATAGACTAACCCCTCCTCCTTTTCTTGTATCCACTCTATTTTTTAAAATAGTGCTTAAAGCCAGGGATTTCTACACTCCACTTTTTATCTGAATTACCCTAGGTTTCAGTAATAGCTAATAAAGCTAGGTCAAGAGTTTTTGCCAGAGTTTCAAGTTCTGCATGTTTAGTAATTGTTAATGATCGAGCGTTTAGGGAAAGAATATTGAGGTTTGTCCAATATGATGAACAGGGACTAACAGTACGAGATATGGGGGGGGGGGCATCCCAATCTCCCCATTTTCTATCAGTTTAAATGATTTTTTATAAAAGTTGCTATTTTCCATCCCAGGATTGTACTGCCCCATCTATAAAGGCACTCTCATACAAACACTTTTAAAATGCTAAGACACAGGATACCAGCCTGGCAGTGGGCATTTGGGCACACCCAAGGAAGACTTTCGGGAACCCCATTTGTAAGGGGGTTACATTTGTATAGCTTTAGGACCACAGATGTATACTGACTTTTAATGTTTCCTGATATATACAATAGAATTGTACAATTTGTTGAACAATGTTACTTTAGAGTTATATCTTCAAGGGAGTTTCCCCTGGCCAGCTATATGAATGCATTACACATTAATACATTTATTCATTTAGCTTTTGTTGACCAAGTAAGCATACTAGATGAAAAAAATGCCTATTTTTCAGGTACAACCTGGGAGATTACAGAGGAAAAGATGCAAACAATATTACAAAGAAAGAATATGGCTGATTTAGTTGAATAAAAATTGTATTAAAAAAAGCCATACAGTGAATATGTGAAATGTAATCTGAAATGTGTCTAAAATGAGGCTTTCCATTCCCCTGTGACATTGGGGTAATTTTTTTACACTGTCACATGCTGTTGCAACAACACTGTGACAACAGCTAACCTGGATAAACATCTGGAAATTACACAGCAGGATCTGAAAAGATGTCTGAACGATGGACCCTGTCAACCTTTTTCTGCATCATATTATTTGTAGTTGAAAACCTACATCTTATGGCTGTTCGCCCTCTCTAAAATACATTGATATTGCTGGTTATTTTATCTGCTACCTTTCTTAATAAAACTGAAATGCATTCTAATGGTGTAGTTACCCAACCATGTTTTGTTATAAATCCTTGACCTACTTTTACTGCATACTTCCTGAACATTAGGGACACCCATCAACACTGCAGCCACTCATGATGCAGTAGTCTCCGCTTCCCAAATGCATCATAAGTGGCTAAACTGTATTGGGGATGCTCCCAAGTGCAAGAAAGCTATAGTGGGAGTTGTTCAAGGACTTTAAACAAACATGTTTTGGGTGGCAACATCCTGGTGAGCAGTATGTTTTTCACTTTTAAAAAGAAAAAAGGAATCAGACTCAAACTGACCAGCTGCATCAACAAATTCTGCAGAATGTGAACAATCCACCAAAATGTCTTTTTGAAAATAAGGGCACTTTGAGGCCTAAAGGAGTTGGCAGTGTCCCTTTAAAGAATCAGTTGATGTTATTAGAAAGAATTGGGTACCAGATGATTATAGCATGGACTAAACTGCACATGAAGAATCATGCGGTCTGTAGCGCATAGTGCTTCAGAGCGACAGGGATGTATGAGCGATATGCAAATATTGCTCCCCCTGTCACTCTGCACAGGAAGGGAAAGTGCATGTAGTGACTGCTGGTCAGGTGCTTGGTGGAGCCACTGCCATGGTGGATTGGCTAGAGCACTGACCATACAATGAGCAGCAAGGGCAAGACTAGGGTTTGAATCCCTGGTGTGGGAATTCTTTTTTGTGATTCCCATTAGTGCACCGATGGGCAAGTGCTGTGGTTAATTTTTGTTTTGCCCCTGTGTCCACACCCCCTCAGAGTTGATTATAAATAGTTCAGGGGGTGTGGGGGGTGAAGGGGTGCATGGGGTGAAGCCTCCACTAAAACAATAAGACCCTTCGGGCATGTGGCATTTCTGTCGCGGTCAGCATTAATGTGCAGCCACTGTATTGCTGCACACTATGTCTGGTGCGTGGTTTTGATGTGCACTATATCATTTGAGACATTATGATCCCTTGCCAAAGAATTGTAACTATACTTTTTTATTCCATTAGAAACGTAGACAGTGATGGTAAAAAGCACACCTAAGGCCCATGCAGTCTGCCCAGAAAAATCTACTAGTTACCCCTACAATACACTGATGAACAGGCCACTTTAATTAACTCTTGGATACCTCTTGTTTCCCATCCCCTGGTTCTGCCTACCTTTTTCAACCTTCCGTATCACAAAGTCCCTGTATCTGCTCCGCCAGCTCATGTCCCACTAGCCCTTAAACTCATCTGTAGTTGTCATCTCAGCCACCTGTTTTGGCAGCTTATTCCAGTGATCCACCATCCTTTGGGGGAAGAAAACAGTCTGTCTTTCTAAAACCTCCTCCAACCAGTCTACATACCTTTCAACTGTACCACATTATGAGGAACGTTCCTCATTTTACTTCACAAAAGCTCCCTGTTCCACATTGTGAGGAATTGTCCCACATTCAGTGTTAACATTTTATAGCAAAAATCTATAGTAAATGATGCAAAAAATATATTATTCAATTAATAACAGACTTTCTGAACATAAATGCAAATATTTTAACAGTGTTCTGAGCTTCTTAGGTAAAGATTTGATTGTGTTCCACATTTTGCTCATTTGTTCCACATTTCGAGAGTCAATGTTCCACATTTGGGGGACAAAATGTTGAGAGGTATGCCAATCTTTATGTGTGCCCTCTCGTTACCATACTCCCATTCCTACTGAGCATGTCCTCACTATCGATTCTGTCAGTTTCCCTCATGAATTTGTAAGTTTCAATCATATCCCCCTCCCTTTTTCAGGGAGAGTCTATCACATCCCCACCCCCATTTTAGATAATTCTTTTTCTCCTGTCTTGTAACATGCTCTTTTCCACATTTTGAGTCTGCTTTATCATTTAGATTAAGAAAAAATAATGCTGGGCACCATACAAACGGCTGCCTGCTGCAATGTTTTCATCAATATTTGCAGCTGAATTTGAACAAGCATAGTTTATAATCCCATTTCTTGTGACTATATAGGAAACTGGGGGCAACAGGGCTAGCTCAATGCCACAAAAGTTCAGCTCTGACATAGTGAACATAAAATGAAATGTTGCTTCCATCTTTATTTGGGGAGGAAAGGCCCCCAGATATCTTTTGTCAATAACATTTTATTTAATATTTCAACAAATTACATAATAATAACACAACATCATACATTTTGAAACACTCAATACCACAACATTTACTTTGAGTGCTATGACTGTATACATTAATTTGCATCTAATTGTAATATTACATCAACATCTAGTTCTAAAATACAAAAATAAGACTAATATGTTCTCACATAATCAATAAAATTCAAATAAGAAGAACAAGAAATTAATCCATAAATTAAGATGATTACTATTTGCTGAAATCTTTTCCCCTTTATAATTGCAGGCAGAAGAAAGAAAATTGAAGAAAGAAAAGGAAATGAAGATAGAAATAAGAGGAGAAAGAAAGAATTCATCTATAAAGGCTGTATATGAAGATGTTCATGTTACCAAACAAAACATTCTTTTTGTTTAGAAGTAAGTGCCATGGGGGCACAGAATGAAATGCTGTAATGCTACAGAAATGTATACCCTATTAAAATTAGAAAACGTTCAAATTCACTGTGATCCCAATCTTCTGCGTAGAAAAAAGCTTAGAAATGGTATACCATTTAGCCAGAAAGTTGTCATTTTGTCCCACCATTAGGTAAACTAATCTTTTGGACCTAATAATCTCCAGACATTCACTTTTCCATTCAGTAATGGTGGGGATTGTATTCTCCAACTATTATTTAAGCATGGAATTTGTAACTGTAGCTGACATTAGGGATATACCTGCAGTATATTATTGTTCCTTAGTCCAGTTTCCCCCCCAAAATGCCCCATAATATGTTACATTTCCTGGTATATATTTTCCTGTAACCAAGTGATGTCACTAAGAAAATGTTTAATGCTGTCGCCCAAGTGTTATATGTTAGCACAGCCTCAAAACATGTGGATCATGACAGTTTGCACAACTTAAACAGATGTTGCTTTATTACCCATTCTATGCATCTGAAGTAGGGTGCAACATAGGTTATGGAGAGAGTTAATTGTACCATTTTCATGTTAACTGTCTTAGAAAGGCCATCAGATATGCCTACAAAAGATACCTGCTCCCAGGGAACATGGAAGTGTTAAGGTCTCTGACTTTGACCTCTACTTCCATGTTTTTCAGGCCTGCCAATAGACGTAGGTCATGCATTTTGGAACAGGAGATCTGTTGCATTGTTCCTCAGTGGTTTGTCATCGAGGAGGAAATTTACTGTATAAATGGTCAGGTATGTTAGTATAGGAATACAAGCATTGTTTTTATTTCTAAGTTGAGCTTCTGAGTCAGCACCCCTCAGGGTTCGGAACACTTCAACTAAGAAGCTTTTCACAGTACCTTAATACAAGTGCATGACTGGGCATAGGATGACAGAAGTGTAGTGGTAGACCAATTAAAAAACAAGAACAGACTGTGCTTTGAGTCATAATTTTTCGGAAATTGGGTTGGTGCCATTAAAAGCATGTAAACATCCACCAATGGGCAAAATCAGAGAGGGTGACTTGGAAGGTATGTTGCCAAGTTTTGTTTCCAGCAGGACTCAGGTGAACCCCAGTTGACAACTCTATTACTCAATGTGTTAAACTAAAGAAATCAGCACATTTTTCAAGGGCACATTATGATTTTTCACATTTTTTGGTATACCTAAGAGGAATGGTGAGCACCACTTATGGCATAACCCACAATTTCCAACAAAAGGGAAAGCAGTTTTTCCTTTTGCACATGACAGTAGGAAGGTATTGCATCGATAACTGTAGCTGTTTGGTTTGTCAAAATGTTTTTTTTTCCATTAAGGGAACTGCAGCAGTCCTTCAACCTATATAACAGAGACCTGTCAAAGCTTGCAGCTGTCAAATTATTACTCAGGCTGTAGGTCAACACACTGCTCACAGGAACCATTCATGGGCTTTTATGTATTATAAGTTGTTGGAGAGGCACCAAGGTCAGTATCTGCATGTCATAATCATCTCCACTATTGTTGTTAAACCATTGGCTACCAAAGTACAATAAGACTGGCAACATACCCTGGCTAAAGATCCAGATGTTCCAGACTACTCAAAAATGTGGCTAAATCTATTGAAATTTTTAAAAACAGATACTTTTTATCATAAGGAGTTAAAACTCATGCACATCTCTACCCCATTGGAATTAAATAAGATAGGAACTGTGTTCCAATGATATCACATTTTTCTGTGCTAGTTAACTTTTCCAATTCATCCAACTTCATAGTAAGGCCCCTTGCATTTCTATATGCACATTCACATGTCCCATTATATTATTAATAGTCTTATTATTACCTTATGAGTTGTTAATCCCCATTTTCTGACCCCACTGCCTTCACCAAAGTCCAGACCTCTATCAACAAGGCTTGCAGGCTCCTGACCGATGCCCCCAGCAGAACACACACATGACAGCTCTACTCCTCCTTGAACTTACTCACCTTTGATGAGCACCTGCGCTACCACAGCTGTATACTGGCAAAAAAAATCACTACTTGGGCTCTCCCCACTGGGGGTTTCTGCATCCCTAAAATTGGCCTCCCACTCGGTCGCCACCCAAAGCGCAACTAAAGCCACCTTCCAGGTCCTGAGAGCCATCTCATTTGCCCAAAGATCATTCCACCACAGAGCACCCTCTTGGTACAACTCCCTCCCCACTCATATCACAAGCATCCCCAAAATTGGCCCCTTCAAAATCACCCTCTGAAACCACCTCACTGACACTCGGAGCTGTAAATACCCCTGTCGGGCCCAATTTCCAGATAACATCCTTCCGGACTGCCTTCTCCCCCAGCAACCACTCCTTCCCCCACAGGTATAGCTTCCTAGAACCCCTAGCGGTACCGTATTATTTATATACTAACTAGACTAATTGTACCTAATTGAAGCCTTTGTATACCTTTGTATTACTGGAATTGCTTTGTGTGTTCTTTTATTGTATCCCACCTGTAATGTTCTCCATTGTTGTACTCCACCACCAATTGTTGTCTACCCTTCCTGCGATGAGGTGCCTTTGTAAATGAGTCTTTGACTCAAAGGTTGTAAATCCAAATTATGAAATAAATAAATAAATACATTTGTACCAACAATCCATTTCAGATTCACATAATCTTTCCTGGCTTTATCTCATGTCCTTTCTACAACTATTGTTCACATTCTTCTCATTTCCTGTATTATCTCTTCCGAAACCTGATTTCCCTAAGTTACAACATTAGACTTGCTTGATATAGGGCCAGATCTGGAAAGAGCAGGCTTACAAGTAGTGCGCTTATTGTCTATCTGTGCATCTTCACTCCCCAAGACTACTCTGTGAGCCCAGCTCATGAGCAGTATTCATAGACTCCTGCTGCTCCCATTCACTGCCATGGACATCAACTGGGGGATCCTCTTTCCAGTTAGCATGTTTTATTTTCCCAGCAAACAAACATATCCTTACAGCAATTAAATATATCCCACTGACCATCCTAACCCTCACGGCTATTGCATAAGCTTAGAATATGCTGTGTGTGGGGGTCCTGATAGAAACATAGAAATTGTCAGAAGATAAGGACCACCAGGCCCATCTAGTCTACCCATAAGCCTTATAGTTGTTTGTGGCCTATGATCCTATCTAGTCAGACACTTTTCATCACTTCTTCCCACCACAAGGTACCCTTGTACCTGTCCCAGGCATGTTTAACCCCCTACGCCACAGTGTGCTCGCTCCCACAACCTCTTGTGGCAGACTATTTCATGCACCCACCACCCTCTCTGTGAAGAAACACTTCCTCATATTTCCTCTCAACCTGTCTCCCTCTAATTTCATATCATGCCCCCTTGTTCTTGTACTCCTTTTACATTGGAAGAAGTCTTCCCCCTGCGCCTTGTTTATGTCCTTGAGGTACTTGAATGTTTCTATCATGTCTCCACACTCCCTCCTTTCCTCTAGTGAGTACATATTGAGATCCCTTAATCTCTCCTCATATGTTTTATGGTGCAAGCCTTGTACCATCTTGGTTGCCCTTCTCTGGACTGCCTCCACCCTGTTGATGTCCTTGTGAAGGTGAGGCCTCCAGAATTGCACACAGTACTCTAGGTGAGGCCTCACCAGCATTTTATACAATGGAATCACCACCTCCTGCCTTCTGCTAGTGATACTGCTGCCTATGATCAGGCCCCCAAATGCTCCTTTGGGTCATAGCAGGGAGGTACAAAGAAGTTACATCGGGGATCCCCCTTACAGGTAACCTCTTCACCCTCCCTGAGCTGAAAATGAGACATATGTGACCTTGGGTGTCATGAAGCATGACCCACCCCTCCCTTGAGCCAGTCATTGTTCCTAAATATTTTTATATTCAAAAGATGAAGCACTTACTACTGTTGGTAGGGTTTGTCCTGATGGTGGAGATAGAGGCAGATTCAGGAGGAGACATTGACTGGATGGATGCACTGTCTTCTTCCTGGGAGCAGCCCGCCTGAATAGCTCGTAGATAACTATGACTCCTTGACCGAAAACAGCTGGGCAATGTCAGGTCCAAGGCCTCAGCATTTACAGACTCCACCTCACTGAAGGCAGACTCTGAAGCTGGCTCATACTGATTGTTACTCTCATCCTCTCTCATCTGCAGAAAACAGAGGTACACACGGTTAGCTAATTAAAAAAAGGTCTAACAGGGCTCAGCTTTACAACATGCCACATCTAACAGAAAGGTATGTGTATGTGCTGGTCTTGTATTCTATGTGGCAGTTACCTGTGTTTTATATGGCTCGTACTATGTAAACCAATACTTTCCATAACAATGGGGTAGGGAGTTATGTTTAACTGAGTAGAGGAACGCCATCTTTGGATGAATGATAATGTTCCCTTTTTACAGAAGATACTAAAAAAGGGAACTTTTTTTTTTCTAGATACTATACATTTTAAAAATGTTTTTCCTTTTTAGTACATACTGCTATTTCTAGGTGGGTATAGTTGCATAAGTCTGCACTGCTTCCTGAGACATTTTGGGTCCAGACTGGAGTTAGATTCTTTGGGTCCAATTGTGATAGTAGACTGAGAAAGTCTTATTCAGGACATAAGACTACAGTTTCTCTCTGTGTCATGCTCAGGAGGTAAGCACGTCCATAATCAGAGATGGTATCCATGTCCAAGGGCTTCCTACTGTATATGTAAGTATGAGACATGCTTAACATGTGTGTTACATATGGCAGCCACCCCCTCCAATTGTTTGCCATGCCTCTTGACACTACCATACATAGGCATATCTGGAGCACGGCATATTTATGGCATGCAGAAGCTGACAAAAATAGCCTTATAAAAAGGCATTTATGTGTATATACTCCATGGCCATAGAACATGTATCAGAGCGGGAGCTTAGGGAGCATGCCAAATGAAGAATAGAAAGATGGGGACTGACAGCCCAGTCCCAGTGGAGAAAATCAACCTGGCAAGGTGAAGAAGAGTGGCCAGAAGTGCGAGCCAAGCTATCCTGACATGGAGACTTAAGCGCTCATGCAGAATGTTGAATATCTCTACCATACCCTGCTTGATGGCTGTGCCCTCAAGGACAGGTAACTGTGAGACCAGAGAGTTGAACTACAAGTAGCATGACATGACCTGTTGACAGTGGTGAAGAAAAAGGCTGTCTAGAGGTAAGCAGCCCTTACACACACTGGAAGAGAAACCTGTAAGATCTCAGAGCTACACTACTGGAGGAAGTTGTGATTGACACCCTTTAAGAGATAGCCATTGAGCTGACGCCAAAGAAGGTAACATCTTTAAAGATACAATGAGAAAAAGTAACTATATGCCGGCTAAAAGGTAGACAAGCATGATGTATGCAATTGTAATTAGTCTAAAGTCAAGGAGACAACAGGCAAGTACGGGCACAGACTTGCCTGAGGCCACGCTGAGTGACACCATGGCACATGCCCTGCAGGGATGGCCTCCACAATGGGATTGTTTATAGACTGGGGGGTTACCCTGCACCATGTTATCTGATATGCAGGAGACATGGTCTCCCAAGTGATAGACTGCCTGAGTCAGGCCATTATGGAGTCTGTCATGCAAGACAGGAGGTAGTAGGTCTGTGGAGTGTCATAACCAGCTCAGCCAGTGCCAAGGGACCCTGGGCAACCAACAAACCCTCTGCCAGCTGTGAATTCATACTTTGGTTACTACACAGCTCACTGCCGATGCTGATTCCAAGCACAGATGCCAAGGAGGGCCCAGACATGTTGGTGTTGGGCAGAGCACAAGACCCTGGATCTGGAGCAGGACAATGACAACAGTCAGTTCTGCCTATGTGGGTGCTGTAAAGCCAGCTACAACAGCAGGTGCCTGGGGAAGTGTGCACAGAAGAGGCACTATCTGAGAACCCCTTCTGCTCCGGGGGGGGGCAGTCCAATGACAGGGTGGAGACAAGTGTCAGATGACACACAGTACAGTGCTCTGTATGGGTCAGGTTCAGAGACGGTACACAGAGGAACCATCCATGTCTGCGTAAGTAGCCACAGACTTCCTAGTTAGTCTATGTATCACAACGCAGATCACAGCTGTCATATTCTTTTGTTTTGCACAATAAATTTTTCAGACTACTAATGTGTTGTGTTTGTCTTGTTTACACATGACTAGACTGGTTAGGGGTTACCTGTGTGTACCTCAGGGTGTTCCTGAGCAACACCCCAGTCAGAGAATGTTGATTGGCTGGGTGTTGTCACTCTTGGGCATCAGAACCATTACACCACATTCTGCTGGACCCTAGTTATCAAGAATGGCCTCTGTGGTGTGAGGAGAGGCCAGGCATATAATCCACTGGTCAACTTGGGATCCACATGCCATGGACTACAAGGCTGGGTGGGACAGCATGCATGTGCCTGCAGCATACTTCACCAATAAACCATTAGTCACATCTCCACATTCCTGCAACATGTGGGCACCTATTTGCCCAAACATGTATACTGCTGTGCTGTTGACTCTGTCGACCCACAGTGTTTCATGGAGTCAGACATTCCTGTTGCCATATATATGGAGGGAAGCTAATTCTCCCCATGGGGGTGCTGCATCTGTTAAAAACTCACACACAGTGGGCACTACAGCAACACTCTGGGGTGTGTATCAAGTCTCACTTAGTTGGCACTATTAGTGTGCCATCCAGCCTTGTGTGTATATGCTAACTCTGTATGCCCTTAGCCACTCCCATTCAGCCCATATGCAGGGAAGTACAGCCAGATAATATAGGTGGGTAGACATTGTGGAGATATTCTTTGAATACTGCTCTCATATTTATTTTGTTTACACTAGCCTCTACATGCCCCTTATGCACTTAGATCCATATGTATGAAGGTATCCTGGCCTTATGCACCCTGATAATTAGCATGTGGCTGGAATACGTACATCCCAGATGTCCAACAGACACCTGTAGATGCACAATCAGTGCATACCTGCTCTGCACCCCTTCCAGGGACCATGTGTGGGAGATCCCGTGCAACTATGTGACTGGACTGGGCAGGGGGTGTGGAATGGGTGTGCCCATGGAAGGCTGGCAGAGTGTGGCATGCATGATGCTTTTTATGTTTCACCGGGCTGGTGTTGGGGGGGCTTTCCATTTTTTCAGCCAGAGGGCTACCATAATGGCTGCACTGCCCCATGACAGGAGCACCATTCTCCACACAGCACCCCCAGCCACAGTCCCAAGCCCCCCTAAAAGACATAGAGGGCTAGGGGGGTGGTGGCAGGCTGAGGTGCTTCACCTCCATGACACGATTCACCTCCATGACATGATTTGCCCCTATCCAACTCCAGTGTGGGATTCTGGGGCTTGCATGTGAATCCCACTCACCCAAAAGGAAACCTGACGCATTGCTGTTGCATCACTGGGCTGCAGGGGAGTATATAGTTGCAGCCCCTGAAGGCAAAGGAAGTAATATGTTTCTCTTCACTAAATGTACGCCAAATATAATTTTAATGTCTAGTAAGTGTTGAGTACTATATCAACTTCCTTCTACAGAAAAACATTCAAACAGTCTCTGCTTTAGAAAAATAATTTTAACAATGTGTTTCATGTTCCATGTTACCATTCTGTATCTATTGTATACTATACTGCTTTAGGGCTGCTTCATTCTGGTGGTACAACAATTCAATACATACAGAGCAAGTAAAACATTTCAGCATACATTTTATTAAATTAAAATAACTGCTCTACATGGCCCACTGACCTCTGCACCCAGGCACCCAAGCCCGCTCCTCAGAACCCACAGCCGGGCCATATCGCTCAAACTCAGATTGTTCTTCAGTAAGTTGCCAGATCACCCTGGAAAGGGGTAGGCGGTTTACCTGAGGTGGGGGAGAGAAACTGACACTAGTGAACTCATTCCTAGTGCAGCATGTAGCTGGCTGCCAAGGGTTACATGCTGTATTATGCTTTGCCTTAAGAAAACTACAGAAAATCACAGTGATCTGCTTTAAAAATTCTAGAGCTAGCCTTGGTTGTGCATTAAAGAAGTCATAGGAAGTTTCAGTGAATTACACTTCTCTTCATCTCCTGTCCAGACTGTGTGGACCAGAGATGCATAATCTGTGGGATATCTACGTCTTGGTGTGCAGCATCTGTAGATGCTTGTGTTTGCCTACTCCATCTCTGGCTCTCTAATTAGCCATGTTCAACAGTAAACCCCTCTTAAAAGGAAATCTATTATAATTCAGTGCCAGACGTCTACTGACTTGTTTGTAAAATACCAGTTAACCTCAAAGCAGAAGCTCTTGTATATTCAGTCTGTGTCTGTAATGACTTGCTTGGGCCATCCATGTGTATTGTGCACCAACCTGGAGTGCTAGACGTGTAAATCAGAAGCTGTAAAGGGCTTCATCTATTTCATTAGAAAAGCAATATTTTTTAAATGTTTTACAACCATTGCTACAATTTAAATTTAATTGTACATTTGTGTTGTCCATTAATGCACACATAATCTCAAGGTGATTTACAAAGTCATGAGTTGAATATTTTCAGTACTGGATTCTGGCAGATACAGCAGGCACAATACAGTCAGAATTATAAGAGCTTGATGAAACTGAGCCTTTTGACTGACTGTAACCTGTGTCAATATAACACAGAATCCACATGGATCACGTGCAAGCTGTTTCATTGTATGAAGCCAGGGCACACACAGAGGCAGACGGTGTTGAGTATGTTGGGATTTTGTTTGTATTTTAAATGCTAAAAAAAAATATTACAAATGCTTTAGCACATTTTATGATTGCAGTAAGACATTTCTGGGTGAGTAATCTTTTCCCCTTGGAGAACCTCACTGCCTGTGGCTCATTTTGTTTGGCAAGATATTGTAGAAGTGGTAGGAATTACCTCACAGTAAGCCCGCCCCCTCGTTATTTCTTACCACTTAAGCATCCCTTGCAAATGCATGACCCTGAAACAGGAACCTGTGTCATTGAGAGAGGGAATAAGAACCTGTGTCATTGACAGTGGGAATACCTGTGAAGAAACTGGGGTTAGTCCATCTGCATTTTGAACAGCAGCATGAGATCTTTAATGTCCACAAAAACAGAAAGGACCTCAGCTTAGTGTTGTGGTGCTAACACTGGACATGCATGATTCCAAGTCCTTGTGTGGGGCTTGAACACACAGTCCTCTGGCTCTGAGGCAAGCATGCTACTGAGTCATACTGAAACATGATTAGTCATTTATGCTTAGAAATGGTTAACTAATAAACGCATGTAACGCCTTTTATGGTTTCTCATACGTGTCAGTTGGCTAACTCTTTTAATCATGAATCCTATATGCCCTCCCCCAAACTCCTCAGTCTGATAAACTCCACTGAGATAATTTGTACCCTGAGTTAAATACTGTTACAACAAGCTGCATGTCGTACTATGTGGAACAGTGTTTGCTGGAACTGGTATTTGCATTGTTTCATACAATGTGGAACACTTGAAAGGTGCAGCCGGTAAATGGTATAACATATTTAGAAAATTCACTGATTATTTCAAATCTAGCTGTTTCTTGACTAGAAGTAAACAGAGCTAAAGGTAGAGCTGTGCGAACCTTGTAATGTCTAATTTTTCAAACTTCAGCCATTGAAAATAAAACACTCAGTTTGGCTCAGACAGTTTCTTTTCCACTCCATTAGGTAACAAAGCACTGCTAAATCACTGTGTTATACAGTACATTACATTTGTATATCTTTTCAGTATTTGCTTCCAAACAAAAATAAGAATGCCATAATCTTGTACATTAGAATTAGTGAATGAATAGCAAGTCATAGCCTGAATTGGTAGAAGGTGGAATTTTCATAGGCAGGGCCATTTCTGAACGTCTGTTTTTTTTTTTTCCAGGTTTTTTTTCCTATAGCTTTTACTCCTCTGATATTGTCAACTGAGTCCTTGGGCTGGGATTACCATACTGTGGAGCCCCAGCCTTGTCTTCTGTTAGCTACTCATACTGGTGGGGATCCACGGTGCGAGGCCTGAGAGAGCTCCACTGGCTGTCATCCCTAAGACACCATGGTTTTACCCCATGCCTCGTTTCTCTCTCTCCTACCCAGGCACAAGGTAATGCCGGTGATCAGGCTTGTATGCATGCAGACATCCCCTGTTGTGAAGCAAGCTTCATGGCCTTCTATAGGGGTTGCTGTGACACTGCAACTCTGTGCCTACTTTCCTTGGTTGGCAGCACTACCACGTGGCAATGGTTCCCATCCTCTTTTGGGCCTCCTGGCCAGCTCCTGAGTCCTCACCTAAATCCAGGTCACCAGCACCATTGGGCTGCCCCAAATGCTTCAATTATTAAAGGCAATGCACTTGTCCTGGTGTCTAAAAATGATGTCAATGGCAATCAAATATTTTGTTGAATGACGTTGCAGCGACAGATTTGTATCAACCGCAACTGTGGTCATCATAAATCCATCCAAGAATACTTTGACTTCTTTGGGGGCCTTTGCTCCTCAAATCCCCTATGCAGGGGGCTCTGCCCCCCACACCCCCTGTACTTAATATAATTAACTCCAAGTCGAAGTTGATTTGGGGTGGGGGTGCAAGACCCCAGAAAGCAGTGCTGGAGTCCTGCGGTGACAGTACAATGACCCATCACTGTGTCACTGTACTGTCATTCACTGTAAAGGTGTCGCCGTTTGATTGGCATATGGCATATTTCTGGCTGAACACGGTTTTGGTCAAGAAGGAACAAAGCATACTTTGGCTTCCCAGCCCAATGCAGAAAAGATTTAAACAATGTTATTAGCAACTTGTATTGTTTCTGATGGTGTGGCTTACTATTTTAGTAGTTTTGCAGCATGCCCATGGTCAGTGCTAGCGGGCTTTTACCATTTCAACCCTTTGTAACAAGTCTAGAAGGCACCAAAGTAGGCCACTTGCTAATGTTTCCATACATTATGCAAATATGGCATGATGTAACATATGTTTGTTGGTGGATGACGTATATATCAAGAGTAGTAGTCTGCAGGGTAGACTGCCTACAAAGGATTCCAAAATATGTGCTAAAGTTGCAGGATTTCAACTTTCTAGCTCTCTTCCTTTCTTTCTTTTTCTTTCTTTCTTTCTTTCTTTCTTTCTTTCTTTCTTTCTTTCTTTCTTTCTTTCTTTCTTTCTCTCTCTTTCCTTCTTTCTTGATTAGTTTTTGCTAACTAGTGTGGCCTACTGGAATGAAAGACTCACATTTTCAGGAGTGACTCAGAAATGGCTATACTAATCAAGCTGTAGAAAACATTTGTGCATAACAAAAGCAGGAGACAAGACCTTACAACAGATTCAACAACCACTACAGGTTAATCACTAGACATGTTTTTTCATTTTTTTTTTAATTTAGTTTTTGTTGACCGGGTAAGTGCACTAGACAAATTCTGCCTATTTTTAGGCACGACCGGGGGGTTACAGATGAATGCCAACTGACTTTGAACCATATTAAGCTGTTGGTGGTATTTTTAGTGAATGGGGGGAAATTTGGCCAGGGCACTGGGGAAATTCCCCTACTCTTGATAAGGGAAGCTGCTGTGCTGTCTTGCTGCATGGCAGGTGATGGTCAGATTTCGGTGGTGAAGGACGTTGCTTCTATGGAGCAGCCTGTGGCTATTTTGCAAGATGATGCTAGTATTGAGGAGAATGGATTCTGTCCTGAGTTACCCGGAGATTTGCATGATGGATTCCATGCATCGGGAGTGCAGGAGGCTGGAGTCCCTCGTATTTCTTTGGCAGCTTCTACTACTGTTCTGAGTGATATTGTTGCCTCTACCATTGTGCAAGGCTTGAATGCTGTAGCGGAGCCGATCTTCCATGGTACTGATGACGGATGACTCCCAGATGCTAATGTGATGCGAGATAGAATGCGGAAGCAAGCTGCTTCTGAATCGGATAGCAGCTGGTTGAAGGAACAAGCGTTACTTGATGCGGGCTGGATGTGTATCAATGGTAAATGGATACCGACTCAAATTGGGAGACTTTTTCACCCTCGCAGATTGGATCTCAGGATGCTGCGGCTGTTGAACTCTCTACAGGTCAGACTTTTGGTTCTACAGGGCCTGCTGTTTGTTGAGAGGGGGTTCCAGGATATTCGGGCCCTAATCCTCTAACTAGTTCCCAGATTCCTTTAGAAGGCCACCACCCCCTTCCCCACGGAGAGACTCTGGTGGGCAAGAGCCACGTTATTCTGATTTTTTAGGAATAATAGATTGGAACAGGCCCCTTGCCGCAATGCAGTATTGCTGAGGTATCATGGTGGCATGGCTGAGCATCCTGATCGGACATTTGTTGCTCGTAGACTTTTGAAAGACTCAGTGCATTTTCTTGCTTCTGATATCTACGCTTTGATTAATGTTCGAGGGGAGGACACATTTGATATTATTTTTCGGACCTTTTCAGGTTTAGATAAATTTTGACAACTCTATGATTCGTGTAAAACTACCCCCATTATGGGTTCTGTTTTTTGCTATTCCTCTTACTAAGCCCCTTTTTAAGACTGTGCACATTATGTTTCGAAATGGAAGGGTTAATGTTGGGGACATACAAAACTGCTTGGAACATAAATGTACTGTTTTAGGCCCTCCTACAGCTGTCATAGATGATGAAGGAATCTGGACAGGCAGCTGGAAATTTAAAGTGAAATTGCATGTTATTGAAAATGATGTCATGCACATCTCCAATAGTTTCTTTCTGGGGAAAGATTGGGTTTGTTTCTATCCTGGCCAGCCTAGGGCCTGCTATAGAATGTAGTAGAATCATGAACATCTTAGTAGTGTCTGTGACAAGGTTAAATGTGCTCTATGCGGATTTCGACCATGATAGTGATGTTTGGCGAAATGTTTTTAAATGCAACCTGTGTGAGGAGCCTGGACATGCATACCATCAATGTCCTTGGGCTGGGCAAAATAGACAAGGTGGGTTTGATAAGGATGGCCTCATTCACCAGGCCCAAAATGCATATAGGCCTCCTCCGGCAGCTCAGGAAGCTCCCTCTTCTGAGTCTGGTACCAGGCCTTCTTCTGATGTTGGGCCCGAAGTGTCTCAACCTGACTCTCAGCCTTCTGAGACTATGCCTCCTGTAGAGGCACAGAATTGTGAGGCTGGCCCGGATGTTACTAACCCAACTGTACTGGAGCCTATGCCTCCCTCCCAAACCTAAGTTTCAAACTCCACAACCTAAAAGAGTTACTAGAGCAAGCAGTAAGCTCGTCGTTCCTCCGGTTGTACCTCTCTCTCTCAATGCGTTTCAGGTTTTGCAGGATCAGGAAGGGGAATCTGCATCTGATACATCTACTAATTCTGAGGTTCACTCTGATATAGATTTAGAGGAGGGAGAGGTTTTGAATACTATAGTTACAAAGAAAAAAACTGGGAACAAATGAAAAAAAGATAAAACTTGAACACGTATGGTATCTTTACGCCTTGTCTCCCTTAATACCTGCAGTATGAAGCATTTCAAGAAACGTTTGGCTTGCTTGCATTATTGTAGGTGTTTACCTGTGGATATTATCTTTTTGCAGGAGACTAGATTTTCTTCCCTGACTGATATTTCCTTAGCAAGAAAATCATGGACAGTAGGTCCTTCGTTTTGGTCCTTTGGGGAGAAGGTAGCAGACAGGGTGGGTATTCTTTTTACTCGTTCTCAGGTTCAAATTTTGCATTTGGTGGACTTATTGTCTGTATGGGTATTATTGTTAGATTGTGTTTATCTGGGGTATTCTAGTCGCCTTATTAATGTCTATGCTCCTCAAACTAAGATGACTCGCATTGATTTATTTAATCTGGTTAAGCCTTTTTTGTTCACTAAGTTGCATGTTGTTTGGGGAGAGGATTTTAATTGTAGTTTAGATGTCAAAATTAAGGACAATGTTCAAAGGCAAACCTATTGTGACACGCATGCTTAGCAAGATACTATTCAGACTGCTGCTTTAAAAGGTGCCTATCGTATGCTTTTTAAGGATTCTGGGTTTACCTACAAACGGAGTATGTTTTCCTCCAGAATTGATTATTTTTTTATCTAAATTTCTTTTTCCCTCTAAAATTCCAGTTACGACCAAATGAAATATCTGATCATTTGGTTTTATTATGCATTGTTAGTTTATCTACTATTCTCCCTCATTTCCCTGCACTGACTAGCAGATGGAAATCAAACTCTTCTTTATTGGAACTTGTGGACGTGAAAACTCAGTGTTCATACATGTTCCAATCTAGATTATCTGTATTGTGACTCTTGGTGCTCTTGATAGGTAGATACTGTACTAAAATTAGTCTGAAACAATTTTTTATTCGTTTGGGTTCATCTCGGAAACAGGATGATTATATTAAATATTTAGGGTTCCGGAACCAATATTATCGACTGTTGTCTTTACCCCCTAGTTCTAATGCTCAGATAGAACAACAAATTATAGAAATTAAGGCTAAGATGTGGAAATACCAATATGATAGGGCAATTTCTTTGCAGGCAGAGATGCGGTTTGGTCTGCAGAAAACTCCTTCTGCAGATCCTTTTGCTACTTGCAAACAAACCATGGATTGTAAATACATGGAGGGATTATTGGATTCCACTGGGGTTTTGCAGTCTTCTGACTTAGAGATGTTAAATATTACGGAACAATTTTTACATACGCAGCATGGTACCCCCCTTTTTTCACCTGTGAAATGGGATGTGATTTTTCAGTTTTTGCCTCCTGGGATTACACCTGAACAAACTTCTGCATTAGAGAGTCCTATTTTGCTTACTGAAGTCACACAGGCCATTGCTCAGCTAAAATCAGGAGTTTCTCCTGGAGAAGATGGAATCACCAATGAGTTTTATAAACACTACTCTGCAGATCTTAGTTTAGTCCTCTGTAAACTATATAATGAAATTTTGCAAACTGGTCGGTCCTTCCCTAGATTTTCTGTTACATTGGTTGTGTTTTTGTTTAAAAAAGGCTCACGATTCTGTATAGACAATTGGAGACCCATCAGTTTGTTGAACACTGATTAAAAAATCCTAGCATCTATACTATGTCACAGGTTACAAGTAGTTGCCACTTCTCTAATTCAAAATGTATAAACATGTTCTATTCCTGGTAGATCTATTCAACATAACTTAGACTTTTTGTGTAACGTGTGTGCTTTAGGTGCCCAAAATCGGCTATCAGGATATTTACTCACTTTGGACCAATCCAAAGCATTTGATAAAGTCTCTCATGATTTTTTACATCTTGTATTATACAAATATGGGATTCCTGAAACTTTCCGGAACTGGATATGCCTTTTATATCAGGATGCTTTGTTATGTCCTGTTGTGAATGGCATGGTTGGGCATGGGGTGAAAAGTTATAGGGGGGTACGGCAGGGCTGCCCACTTAGCCCATTATTATACACTTTTGCTTTGGACCCAGTGGTCCGAATGATTATTCACGATACTAGAATCTGGGGCCTCTCCCCATCTTCGGACTTATTACCACAAAAAAATTGCAGTTTACGCGGATGATATCTGCATTACCGTCCAGTCTGTTCATTCTATCTTGCATTGCATGACTGCTTTAGAAAGTTATAGAGGTATGTCTAGGGCAACAGTAAACTTTTCTAAAAGTAAGGGAGTGTATATAGGCTCTGGACCTTTTGTTCCTCAGGTGGGCCTGATTCTGATCTCTAACGCTACTATTAGAATATTGGTCTGTCATTTTGGTAATGGGGATCTGGCAGCCATGAATTGGATTGAGAAACTTGAAACAGGAGAGAGAGAAAGATACAACAGTGGAAATCTTGGTCTCTAGCGAAAAAGAAGAGAGTTCTGATTGTTAAGAAATTTCTGTTGCCTGTATTTCTTTATATCAGCACTATTTTTCCTATCCCCTTCAATCTGGAAACCAGACTTTAAAGTTGTTTTTTCAGATGGTTTGGGGTAGTAGACTGAATCCGATTGAAAGGGATTTTATGTATCTACCCTTCCCACAGGGAGGTCTGGGCATGATTCACCTGGTAGTGTTTTACTTTTTGTTTTTTTTTCTATTCCAATTTCAGGTTGGGGAATAGACATTATTGGTCTGATTGGACTTCTCTTTTTTTCTGTGAGTTTTTTCACAAATGGGACATGACTTTTCCTCGTTTGCTCCCGGCACTTTCACTCCCTGACTTTGCTCCACCTGCTTTAAGAAAATTAAATTGCTGGAAAGTGGATAAAATAATGTTACTTGCAATGGCTAGAAGATCCTTATATAAAGAAATAATGGCACAATCTTTTTAGTCAGAGTGGATTTTCCGAACTGCCGGCCGACTAAGTTGGATTTGGCCCTAAAATTACTTACTGATAAGCGAATCCCTGTTGCTATGTGGGATGTTGTGTGGCTTAGTTGCCATGGGAAGCTTGGGGTTAAAGAAAATCTTAAACATAAACCACTGGCAGAATGGCATTGTATTAGGCCAGAATGCACTGGAGTCTTGGACGCAATAGAACATTTTTTTTATTATGTCCCTCTACTACGTTATTTTGGCATGCCTTAATTGATCGCTGGAAATGGAGGCTGGTGTTTAATGTTACCTATGAAGTTCTGATTTTAGGTGACTATTCTGGATTTTCTGCTAGGTGTAATACTAGTACTTTGAATGTTATTTTTGCTTATCTTAAATTTTACTTATGGCAATCTCGCTGTCGGTTTTCATTACAACATGTTACTACACTTATAGTACATTTGATTGTGCAGATTGAAAATGCAGCAGGAGACAGAAAGAGCTGTTTTTTTCTTTAGACCTTTTTCAATCTTATTGGAGGAATATTTCCTGGCTTTAATTTTCTACTTTGGAATTTTGTTTATTTTTCCATTGTTTTCTGATTTCTGTTGAATTATGTTGTATGCGGTGATGTTATTGTATCTTTAATAAATAATTCCCCTACTCTTTTCGAGAAGTGCCATGGGATGTTTAACATCCACCTGAACTACCACCAGAACAGGCAGATGGGACATCAGTTTAACATCTCATCCAAAATATGGCACTTCAGGAGTGCAGCACCCCCTCATGCTACACTAAAGTGTCAGTGTTGGGATATTAACCCAAGTGCTGGTATGGGGATAGAACCTACAGCCTTCTGATCTCCTGGCCTCAGAGGCGAGTGTGCTACCTGCAGAGCCACTGACACACGTTACACAACAGGAAATAGTCCCACAGGGAAATTACATGGAAAGGGAACAGTAAGGGATATTGTTTTGTTGAAGAGGTCATGGTCAGCAGTTTCCACTGGACAACAACAGCTATGTGCATGTCAGTAGCAACATTTGACTAGGTTGATGAGATACTCCTTAAGGGCTAATTTGAAGAGCCAGCTATTTGGCATAGTTTAATAGTTAGGGGAGGGTGTTCCATAGTAAGGGGGCTAGGTAGACAAATGATCTTTGTCCCGTATCAGTTTTCATGCCAGGAATTGAGAGAGGCTCACAGGACATACTTACTGGCTTAATGAAGCTACCTGAGGACTCTGGCTCTTTATCGATAGGTGCAAGTGGGTACCTAAAATAACCATCATTTTAAAAAAATAAAGTACTATTTTATGTTCACATGATATGGCTTAAAAAATACCATGCCCCAGATATTCAAAGGGTTGCGTGGCGCAACAGTGTTGGCCATGCACACCCACTGATGCGCCCGCGCGGAGTCTGTAAAGGAAAAGTGGCACAAGACAAATCCCGGCGTGCCGGAGCGCATCAGTAATGTGGCGTGCAGGCACAGGTGGGGGGCATGTCCATGCATAACCTGCACAGTCCGATATTCAGCCCGGGATGTGCAGAGTCATGCATGCACAACCCCTACCTGCGCCTGCACAAAGTTACGCCCAAACAAAAAGGAACAAGTGATGGCCACCCACAGGTGAGCTGTCGCATTGCAGGGTGCAACACAGCAGCTGCCACCTGTGGGTGGCCACCTGAGTTCCTGCCGCACCTGGCGGTGCCCCCCCATGCCCCATCGCAGGCATCACTATACCCCCCAATCCAATATCCCTGGTGGTCCAGTGTACATGCGGAGCCCATCGCGGGCATCATTAATAGAACCCCCAAGTCCACTATCCCTGGTGGTCTAGTGTACCCCCACCCGCCCACTGAGCCCCACCGTCCCCTCCCTACCATCAGCCCGGCGGGCGGCAGCACCCCACCTGCCTGCTGCCCCACCGCCCACTGACTGACAGCTCAGTAGGGGCTGCATGCCCATTGGTTCACAGCATGAGCCAATGAGCTGCAGAACATACAGATTACTCAGTCCAGATATGTGAATGAATTCATTCACATATCTGACTGAGTAGTGATATGGCTGCATGCCCATTGGCCATGCCGTGAACCAATGGACGCGCAGCCCTACTGAGCTGTCAAGTCAGCGGGGCGGCGGGGCGGCAGGTGGGTGGTGCTGCCGCTCGCCGACTGGACGGGAGGGGAGAAGGGGTGGGGGCTCAATGGGCGGGTGGGGTGGGGGCACACAGACCACCAGGGATATTGGACTTTTTTTATATTACAGGAATGCCCAAGATCGGGCTGCAGGGGGCGTTGGTCCCCAACGGCTGCTGCCTGGCAGGGTGCCAGGCGCAAGTCGTTGGGGATCAGCACACCTGCATGCTAATGGCATGCAAATGGGGCTGTAATGAGATGCAAATGGCCCCCTGTGCGCCTTGCATATATTATGGCCCCATTTGCATGTCCCCTTTTGAATATTGCAGGTGCTGTGCATGGCACAATGGCACTTGTGCCAGCGCATCTCCATGCTCCACTCTTGCCACTTGCGCTGGTGCAGTGCCACTGCACCATGCACAATGGGGGTGGCCAGGATGCAATATTCAAAGCTGCTGTGCCATAGCGCAGCTCCGTTGAATATCGCCCAGGCCACACCCCTGCGCAACAAAGTTGAGCTGTGCCCAGTCTTGCACCACAGCCTGGCGCAGTTTGAGTATCCCTGCCCATCTGTACAGCTTGACAACAGGCACCAGTTTAAAAAGCTGTTTGTACCTAACATAACCCTTATGTTTTAAAATAAACTGCTTTACTGAGATCAGGGTGCAATATAGTACCAATTTTATGTGGTTCACAGGATCTAGGTTAAAACATTATGTTTCGTCTAGGGACTCCTTTATGTCCCACATGTTAAAATAAATAAATGTCATGTTTGAAAGCAACTAAAAACACTTTCTTGCCTGGTTTTGTGAAACAATTTTTTCTCAATATGTTATAAGTGTGATAAGTCACTTCAGGGTGTGTGATTATGGTCAATAATCATACACTGCTATTGGGTGTTTAAAGGCATGAGGCACCTCATGCCTAACAGCATCCCTGAAAGATGTGTGCTTATTGACCCATAATCACACACTTTGTCATGCCTTATTGCAAACTAATTTTCATTTTTACAAGTTTTTTGTAGTAAACTCAATGGGTATTTCTGATTTGCACATTGGGGGTGAGTACCACTGCAGACTCTGTGACGCAGTTTATGTCCCTTTCAGTCACTGAGTTCTATAGTAGACCACAGATGCATTCTGAGAACATTGTAAGAGCTTAACTAGGACATAAAGTACATCATACAGTTCTAAAATGGTATTTATTACCTGAGTATGAGTTGGAAGCATCCCTTAATTTACTAAAAGGCTGGCAAAGATGCAACAATAACAGAATATTAACCAGTATTGAAAAAAAAAAACAGCTTCTACAGGAGACACAGGCTTGCAGGTTCATGGCAGTTCTCCTTAAAGCATTGCACAGTTACACTCTTTTGCTCCGATTCTAAGTCCTGCCAACCAGTGCAAAGAGGTATTTTTGTTAGTTTATTTGTCTGAACTCCACTCACCCCTATTTTCAAAAGGGAAACCCATCCAAACTGTTAGACCAACTGTGTAAACATTTTGCTAGCAAAGAAAAACCCAGTTGTGGCAAAAAATGATGCAAATAGCTTTTGTGTCTATATTTGCATGGCAAATCAGGGTCCTTTTTTTTGCAAATGGAAGCATCTTTCGAAAATAGCAGCACAGCTGTTTTGAAAATCCAACACCTTCTCAGTGATAGAGTACTCCAGCAGCTTTCCAGTTTAGTTGTAACTCTGGAGTAACAGTAGTCTCTTCTCTCTTTCCTTTCTCTCCTTCCCTCCTCTCTCTCTCTCTCTCACTCTCTCTCTCTCCTCCCTCCCTCCCTCCCCTGCCAGAAGCTCAGCTGCAGATTTCAATAGGCTGGAGTTGAGGCAATTGGAATAGTCAGGCAAACAAACGAGCTGTGCATGCCCCCAAATGATTGGGTGCTTGAAAAATGAATGCTGGCCAAGACCAAACAAATCATGCACTCCACCTGACCCAGAATAATTTTCCGAAGGTGAGCACAATTTGTTACAAACAAATGAAAAATTGTAAAAATCACACCATCAGAGTTGCAAGGCTGAACCCCAAACCTGAGGTCTAGGAAGCTGCTGGAATATTTTGTTAGAGAGAAGAGGAACAAAGAAAAGATTGAGTAAAAAAGGCCAAAGAATAACTAACATGAGAGAGTACCAGCACGAGGACTATGACGTCTGAACCCTGCAAACATGGTGTTAGGGAAGAACTACTGAGAGGAAAAGAAATAAAAAGATCTGGGACCACTACCCTAATCAAGTAGCTAAATCAAGCTAAGAAATGTTGATTTATAATACATGTGGTTAGGAAGCAAAATAAAATATATTGTATAAAGTAATTTGGTGAGCGTATGGTTCTATACTTATCCTACCCACCTATCCGCATTATCCCACTAAGAACCAGGCACCTCTTGTACAGGTGTTTTCTTTGTGATTTTATACAAGTGGGTCTCCCTTGGAGCACACATGCAGTAGTGATACCAGTAGTAGTAGCAGGGCCGTGACCTGAGGGTTGCAAGAGCTGCAGTGGCAGTAGGGCCACCCTGTCAGGGGCCCACTGCCTCAGAAGTCAGCATTAAGAAAACCTTTTATCCCAGACAAACTTGCAATTTTCTCTTTGGACATTGCTTATCCATTTAAATTTGGTGCTATCAGCAGTGGCACCAGTAGCAGCAGAAGACTCCAACTCCAGTTTCACGTGGCGGGGGAGTGCAGAACAAAGAAGCACTAGGGCCCATTACTCTGAACATCTAATCTTGGTGCTGGTGTCCCCAGGAGGAGCAGGGACACATTACACTGTTCAGTTCCTTGACCATGGTGCTACCAAGTGGGATGAGGGGGGCAGTATGGGCAAGGGATATTCAGCAGGATTGATACAAAAAAAGTCTGCTATAAATATTTCATATGCGCTAATGGTTATTTTATGCTTATTGGTGGGGGAGGTAAGCCCAACAAAATATTTTGCAGGGGAGCTCTTACAGTTGCTGGCACAGCCCTAAGTAGTAGTAGCAGTAGCACTACTGCACACATGTCATTGGTGCTAGGAGAGTTGGACATGTTGTTGTCAGTTTGACTTCAGTTTGGTTAATTGTGGGATTGCAGAACAAATGGAATCAAAAGGAACCACAATAACTGTTTTCTCAGCTGTATATTTATATAGTAATGCAGTCAATCTGCAACAGTCTTTTATATTGTGACGAGCCTCCGTTTGTCCAGGACATATATACTACCTATAACTACTATGTTTTAGCTCTCATTTATTACAAGGGAGACACATGCAAATAGCTCTGTCTTTAACAGTTTTCCATTGGTACAGATTGTTTACATTCAGTTGCACTTTGAAGAGCTGTATAAATTGTTGGGCAAAACATTTCATCCTACAGTTTTTTTCATAGCAATAATGTATTTCTGGCAAAACATCCATATATAGTGCTGTATCCATTTTACTTTTATTTCACTCTTGAACTGAGATGTGTGGAATTTTTAAAGTTTCCACCTCTCTTGCCATGCCTACCTTGAAAACAAATTATTATAATTTGATGCTTTGCTTGTTTACCATCAGAAATATGTGCCAGCCCCACCCGAATACTGTATAGAAGGTTATTTACACTGTCTGTTTATTTTCACTATATTCACTATTGCTGACAATCAGTGAAAATAAATGGATAGTGAAAAATAATGGACTGCTGATTTTCAGTAGTACTATATTGAAGAGTAAGCTGTCTGCGCTAATTCTATCAGATGCAAATATGTGTAGAAAGTCGACTCCCACTAAATATATCAGATGTTAATTCAACCTGCTATACAGTATATCCACAGAATGAATCCCAATGCAACCTATGAAGAGGTAGCTGGAAAGGGGTACAGCACTGTTATGCATTGCTGATCCTGAAAATCTTCCCTAGGGCCGTGGAACATGTGGGATAGTGTTTTATGCACCAAGACTGTGCAAGTGAGAGGACACATACTGGCATCTTATCATGGGAGTCCTAACGACAGCAGGAAGGAAAAAGTATAATATTCAATTCCTGTTAATCCGGGCGTGCTTCATTTTTTAGAGGAAACTTCCTGAATTGTTATTCCTGAGAGATTCTGTTTGTTCCTTGACAGGTCCCATAAAGCAACAGAATGAAACAGAATGAGACTCAGTCTCAGTATATCAGTGAGACCTTGCTGACAGAACCATGATGTCAGATGCCAGGGTGCAGAATGCACTGATAGGCAAATGAGCCCCTAGAAGCAAATGAGTATCTCGGTGTACTGAAAAGCACAGCATCATGTCATCACTAAGATAGCATCAGAATATATATGAAGCACACCATTTAGAAAACATTGAAAATGGACGAGAGGTATAAAAAAAGTTATGGCAGTCACTGAGCAGCTAACCATGACCTTTTCATGAATAAGCTGTGATACAGTGAAACATTGACATGGGCACCTAAAATCTGAATAAAAATGGCTCTGTTGAGATTGAGACTTGTTCTGTTGTCTGTTGCTTCGCTGGAAAAGTATAATACCCAAACATACTGTTACAAGTCTCACACACACTGTTATGCATCTTTCAATCATATATGCAATAATTGCATAAAACAATACAATATATATGAACAATAAAAAGAAACAGTAAAATAATGGAAAAAAGTGATATAGAATATTAAAGCAACAGTATTTCTTAAGGCACTTTTACACACAGGTTTCTGTAATGGAATAACTGTTACAGAAACAATATTCTGTTACATCCCTTGTGTATAAAGTGCATCTGTTCCGTTCCCTTCGTGAACGTTCATGCAAACCGCAATCTCTGCTTTTTGTGGTTTGCACCGATGTGTTCCGTTTCGACTGGCTGTGTAAAACAGCCATTCTGGTAGCACTGCAGAAACAGCCTATAGAAAGGCAAATTCTGTGGGGGAGCCGAAACGAATGGAGGCAGGGGTTGCCGGAATACTTGCGAAGTGTAAAGGGAACACTGAATGCAACAGAGTACAACGGCACTACACAGGTAACGCTCGCTCCGTTTCTAAACCCTGTGTGTAAAAGCACCTTTAGTCACCTTGTAGTTTTTTCAGCCATGATTTTTTTTTCTGGCAAAAATATCAACATACCCATTTTTATTTTTGTTTTTGTTCATTTCTGAACTAAAACACAGGTTTCTGAAGTTTTAAAATGTTCCGGCTCCCGTGCCATGTCCACCATAAAATAAATTCAATATCTTGGTACACTTGTGCTGTGTACCATCAAAAACATGTTGTAGCACCATCCCAATACAGCAACTGTATGACTCTAATATGTACCTTCAACAGGTAACCTCATGAGAAGAGCTTGTTAAAATTGAGAGGGGTGGCCATCGATAATGTTGTGAGTTATTAATTACAAAATTAGCTATGAAATCTGTTTTAAAACTATCTGAAGGAATTAAAAAAAAAACCAACAATAAAGCTAAGGACATTAAAATAACATCTTTGCTAGGAAAACTATATGATGACATTTTTTTGTCAGCTAAACAAATAAAATAATTACAATAATGTGCAAATGTTAATCCTGGTCAGAGCCAAGCACCCTTATTACAGTTTTTAAATTAATTTATTTGGTGTCCCAACAGCAAAGTAGTTAGATGAGCCTTGTTCCATGCTTGCGCTCCAGGTTCATGCCCCAAGCCTGGAGTGCTGTTGTGGGCTAGCTGTTATGCATACAGCAAGATAGCCTCCTCTTCTGGGTAGGGTGGGTGAGAGCCTTTGCTACAGAACCACCCCTTAGTATGCCAGGGACAGCAGTGCCAGGGAAAGGCTAGTACAGCAAGTTTGAAGGTGCTTAGTGGGTATCAGGGGTTAAACTGGGCAGCAGCCTACATGAACTCAGTTCCACCACCTCTTAAAAAATTGTATGACAGTCCCACCACCTCTGCAGTCTTTCTCCATTGACTACTATAGGAGACTTCCACCACCTAGAAATGACAGTTCTGCCACCTAGAAATCTAGATGTGAGAGTTCTGCAAACTAAACATTTCCAATTTAACCACCAGTGGATATTGCAATGGGTTCTGCTCTGGAAAGATGTAGGAGAGGAGTAGCCTAGGAAGAAAAGGGAGAGTCAGAGGCAAATTGAGTTTCTGCATCCTCTACCTGCAAGGACTCGTCTGCCTACTCTACCATCACCAAATCCATATCTTGACTGGAGAACAAGGACTGGCCAAGCCCTGTTGCGAGCAATAAAGCCAGTAAAGACTTAGAGGAGGATGGCGTAGGCCCCCTGAATGTCGGATTTCCTACTCTTAATGTGAAGGAGGTTGTGGACACCCCAAAAATAGGAGGTAAATCAATTGTTAAAAAATAAGATTATAAAAAGAAACTGGTTAGAGCAGTGAAATGTGTTTTTGTTTTATCTTTCAAATCCTACAACGGGTTAAATCAGCCCAATTGCAATTTTCCATCATTTCTCTCAGCTGTGTACCAGCATTCCCTGACTCAGGTTGTGTGATCCACTTTGGGTGTAGCACTGGCTTCAGACTGTGAGCTTGCTGTATTTTAATCCTGCCAAGACCCTGGCATACATGTCTGCTGTGCAACTCTGTGTCTCTTCAGTCCTGATATCGCTAATAGACTATGGAGAGTATATTTATGGATTAGCCTCTACCACCCACTTACATAAATTGGATGTTATGTTTAACAACTTGAACATTTTATTTCTCACTCCTCTAGGGACACCAACCACTGTGATTTGTATCACAGAGTGCATTGGTTGTCTCTTGGAGAATGCAGACTGTTCCTTTTTCCCATTTATTCATAGCTATCTTTTGAAAGAATCTCACAACAATACTAGTAACATGTTGGTACCTAGAACCATAACAGCTGGTTTGCACTCATTTGCTGCACTTGAGATGGCACGCTTTATCATCTCCAGTTCTTTTGGCAGACAGACTGTTATAACTTCTGGCCCATCCCTGTGGAACCTGCTTCCTATGCATCTTCCTCCCATTTCTGGTCCTCTCCCCCTTTTTCTACTACAGTTCATTGGTGTTTTGGCCCAGCTTCACTCTCACATTCCTGTTGAGTCTCCTTATGTTAATTTATCATGAAAACATCTTCTTGTGTAGATCAGTCATGTAGTTTGTTAAATGTTGTACATAATATGGTAAAACTGATTTTAACTTATGATACTTGAAGCATTCCACTGTACCATGTTGCTTTATGCAGGGCTCCATTGGCAATGGGTAGATAAGCATATGGCATGGTTTTTGTGCATCTTCTGCTCTAAATTAAATGTACTTACTTTCATATTTACAACATTAGGAGAGCCTTCACTCTTTTTACAACTCAGCCCCTTATCCATAATAAGAAGGTACTGTGCTCTATTGTACATGGAGATTTGGAAGCAGAAATATACAGCGGTGCTATAACAGCCAATAATATTAACACTAGTTTCCTGGTTTTCATGGTGCTCTGAATTAACTCTGTGATTTCGTAATGTGCACCAACCATTGTCTTTCTTCCTCCATATTCAAGTGACCATTGTCCCACATTTGTTTGATGGTAGGTTGAGTGGTATGGTTCTTCTGTTCTTCTTCTTCCATGTGCTTGCCTTTACTTTAGCCATCAGCATTTCCAAGGAACACTGACAGTGTGTATAGCTTTTGTAAACTCTGGTGATCCTATTTACAGTCTCTATCAAGGCAACTGCTTTTATAAACAAATGTTTGAAAATATTTGGCAATTACATTTAGATACCTTACCTAACCTTGGTTTTAAAGTAGAAGAACAATACAGAAATGTATGGCATTGGTGGCACCAGCAATCCCGTTAACTCTTGTGCACGGCAGAGAGCCTTACGTTTGTAAACAGTTTGGATCCCCAGGGCATTCTGTTGCCAATGCTTATTTTTGCTTGAGTCCCATGACATTTAATGGCAAAAAACACTTCCTATATTTTGTGCAAAAATCCTGTCCCTGCTGCCCTTTAATCTGGCCATGTCATTTCCTCTCCTGCCTTCTCTGTTATTTTCACATGGGAGTTGACATAACAGGAAATGGAACTGGAAATGGACCGGTTTAAGGATGTGAGGTGTGTTTACTGCGTATAATTTGCTTTGTGTTCAGATAACATACAAGTGCAACCTAGAGATGCTGTAACTTTCACAATATCAAGTATTTCACTGAAATAAATTCTTCTCAGCCAATCAGAACTTTGAGCTACTGTCCTCTTATTCTGTGATGACTGGACAGTAGACTCAATAATAGAGCTATATGCTAATCTTTGTGTTTTGACTGGCTAACACTAACAATACAGTGCTTCTGTGAGAAACTGCCTAACATTTCCAGGTTTCTCACAGATGCACTGTAGCATTAGAGAAAGAGATTGACATTGCACTTTTTTCTTTTTTTAGAGTTTCTTTTTTTTTCCATTTTCAGTATAATAACGATAACAGATATAGTGATCAGGGGCTTTACTTGGTAATAACCAGACCAGTGGGTTAATAAGCACCTCTGCCTACCACAGGGATGGATCTAGAATTATTTTAAGTGAGTAGCAGTTTTTTCAAGGAAGTAGCACTTTCCCTAAAAAATGTAAAGTGTTCCAATTCAAAGCTCAAATTAAATTAAAACGGATACAGTTTTTGGCCCAAGGGGGTAGTGAGTACTACCTTGCTAGTTGTTACATAGCTGGATTCACTAGTGGCCTATCACCTCTGGGTTTGTTATCCCTGGTCTGGTTATTACTTCATAAACACTGACCACTGTACTGTTCTTGCTTAGATGCTGCTACTGGACGTGTGTTTTTTAAGATCAGCGGGTGTACAGAATATCCACGCCAGAATGATGTTTATTTCAATCTAGCTTTTTCTTTTCCTATGGCCGTCTGCCCCAGCCTCAGGTTTGGGGGGGGGATATTTCCACATGGTGACCTCCCAACCCCATCCACCACTTTCCCCTTGATATCTCTGTGAGAATGCATGTGGCAAGGGGCACGACAGTGCTGTTGGCCATCATGCTGATGACCGTGGGGATTTCTCCCTTGCTATCTTGCCCTCTTGACCCGATAGCACCTGGTGTAGGACTGTCAGCCTCACCAACACACAGCAGGCCCCTGCAGAGGAGCACGTTACCCAGCACTCCCCAGGGGTGTCTGTGGCAGCAAAGCCTGGTGTCACCCCTCCCTAGCTTCATCACACTGCTGTTTTGTAATGTATTATTTGGCTGGTGCAATCACTTGATCATAGCTACCATAAGCTGATTAAAGCCAAGGAGCACATGACTAAATAAACTTCATTCCAAAAGGAATCAATTGAGCATGCTTGAGTTGATGTAAACGTGCAATTACCTGACTATAGTTACAGCGTGTTTGTGCATTTAAATTTAGATATTTGAATGCTTTACTTCCTTTCCTTTTGCGATTTGGTTATTTTGTTGTACTAAGTAATACTGCCACCTGCTAGATTATTGTCAGTACCATATATACCTGATGATGTGTGTATACCTGTGTAAACCAGTGGTGATATAAATAGAATAATAGAACAGTAGCTCAGTTACACCAGTTACATAAGCAATAAGATGTCAGGATGTGTAGTTATGGGTCAATAATTGCACACCTCTCTAGTCTGTTGTTATGTATGAGGTGCTTGTGCTGAGTAAGTAGTAAGGCATGATAGGGTGTGCATTGCAGGGTTTGATATTTTTTTTGAAATTGTACTTTTTTCCTCCTACTGCCTGCCAGCCCTGACCCTTCAGGGCATCCAAGGGGTCATCCTCCTACTGCCTGCTAACCAGTACCTACCTCCCAGTCCCCCATGTAGCTTCGGCTTGTCCCCCGAGCGGGGATGAGTTGGGATCAGAAGCCCCGTAATCCTTCATTTCATTGGGCCTGTAGGTGGTTGGTGAACAGGGGCAAATCGGAGGCATGCCCGGGGAAGCCCGTCATCCTGGAGCCGACAAGCGTTTTTCCATTTTTCCTCCCCGGCGCAGTGTGAGCCCTTGACATCAAGACATTAGATGCCAACATCCTACTGTGCATCTGGGCCACTGTCCCCTTCTATTTTGGGGCTTGCAGTCCCTGAGCCTCCATCTGAGTCTTACAAGTGTGGTGGGCATTGGCCTCCCAGGAGATGGCAAGTTGTTGTGGGATGCCTGTTCTCCCGGCTGACCCACCAGCGACCCGAGTCCTCTCCCGAACTGGGGTCACCAGCATGGAGCGAGGTGTGGTGTCCAGCATCTCAACCCTCAGTGCCACCGGGCCGGCTAGTACAGGGTTTTAATGCATGCCACAGGGACACAGTGAGGCACCAGGCCAAAGTCTGAGTGTCCTTATGCCCCTGGGAAGTGCATTAAAATCTTATACACACTGGAGTGACTTATCCCACTTATAAAATAACTAATTTGTATAAGTTAAGTTGATTTTTTGGGTGAAGGAAAATGAGATTCACCATCTGACCATGCTGTTATAGAGATTTAATGCATGGTCAGGTAGGGTCTCTCGATCAATGATGTTTCTTTATTTTTTCTTGTCATTTAACAAATACCTTGAAACACATGAGAGAGAAGTGCTATTACGTACCATAATAACACAACCTTGAAGTGTCTTATTGCACTTACAGAATGTCTCCACCAAAGTTTAAAATTAAAAGTAAGCTTATGATTTTATGTAAAAAGCTCCATTTTAGTACAGGAAATTGAATAGAAATGAAAATCTAGTGCCAGTTAGATATGACTGTCTCCTGCTCTCTCCTCAACCCCCCCCCATACACAGACAGATCCACAGCTACACCCAGCACAGTGTTGTTTCGTTTTCTCAGTTTTCTTTTTTAAATAAACTGAGGTTTCTTACTTTTTTGTTGTTGTTTGTTACTGGATCAGAGATGGTGAGAAATGAGAGGATACTAAGAGAGTATTAGGTTGAGAGAACAACAGAGCTGCTCAGCAGAGCTGGATACTGGAAGTTGTCAGTGTTGCTGTGTCGCTCATTGCAACATGTTGGCATGGCAGTGAGAGAAATGAGGGTTGAGTTGCCTTTTTTTTAAAGCTTAACATTAGAAATGTCGGAGCTGTGATATTTGCTAGCCAATGTACTGAGATGATGTGCTAGAGTAGGGGTTCATTTGAATACAGAGCAGTTCATAAACTGTTTGAAAGCAAGTAAACAGCTATACTGGCGTGGGGACTAGTTTGAGCATGGGACAGCACACACACAGTGAGAGAGCAGGTAAACAAATTGTGCAGCACATATAGACTGCTAGGTAATGTGGAGATGGGGGGCCGTGGAATTTGAAGCTAACGGTTGGTGAGAATGTTAGTCCCCCCCGACCATTTACATAAAAACATGCCTGGGAAGTTCAGCATAAAAAAACTGCTGCTACTTAGTCTGTGGTGGGTAGAAGACATGTGGTGTGAAAAGATATGGTTTGTGGTGCCCATGCATGGGCTGGTGGCTTGGAAGAAGTTAAGGAGTGTAACCATGGGCAATTATAAAATGGGTAGGAAAATCCTGCACCCTGATTGGTTAATACTCATGCATTGGCTCTGTTCAGTGCATGGGTCATTTTTTTTTAAATTTATTTAAAAGAGATTAACCAGGAAAGACATACAGAGCCGCGAAGCTCAGTTCCAGATGTGTCCTGGGGGAGTTGGTAAGGGACAAGTACAAACAAGTAGAAGCGCAGTAATAACATATAGAATAATATATGGGGTGGTGTGTGTAATGAGAAGTTTACACACACCCGAGGGTTTAGATGCTCATAAACCCCGAGAGCGAAGCTTGAGGGGTTTATGTTAGCATCTAACCCCGAGCGTGTGTGTAAACTTCAGGTTGAAACACACTACCCATTATTTTATTTTATATAATTGCTTGCTTTCCCTTTTTCACCTCAGCAATTATATAAAATAAAGAGCTTCCAGTGTATCCTCCAGTTTCGTTTTAGTCCGGAGCTGAGATTTGCTGTGTTGTAAACCTGTTTTTTTTTTCTTTTAGTAGGTCTTTATATGTTTCCAGTGTATGTGGGGGAAAAAAGAAAAGAACTTACTGCCGAGTTCTTCTGGTGGCTCTGTGTCGGGTAAGATGGAAGCGGTGAGCGGTCTCGACTGGTCGCGCTGCTTCCTGAGCATGTGCACAGCAAGGGAAATCGTGTGCATGTTTGCCGTTATAAACACTCCTTTATAATGGCAAATTATGCCATGGTTTCCCTATGATAAAAAGGGGAAGCCAGTTATTATATATAGGATAAAGTATGGGGTGCAGTGGGAACATGTAGACTTACTCGAGTTGTTGATGGCAATATAAACCCGAGGGCGAAGCCCGAGGGGTTTATTATAGCCATCCAACAACGAGGGTGTGTGTTAAACTGAGGTAAACACACTGCACCCCATATTTTGTTGTATATAATTACTGGGTTCCGTTGCTTCTGCTTTGAAGTGCTGTAGCATTTTGAACAGCAGAGGAAATAGTAGGCTTGAAAGGGAGATTACTTAGGGATGGTGGTAAAAGTGTTTACTGTAGCAATGTACAATTCTACAGAAAATGTTATATTTTGGCAATAAAGTGCTGTGTGGTGGCTTGACTGTTTTAAGAATATCTTCGTGAGAGTTGTCTGAGTCCTTGATAACTTGGATTCTTCATTGTTTCTGTGGGTGTTGCTTCGATTAGGGGATATTAACTTTTACTGGGGTATGGAAAATGCAGACGATCCCAAACATAGCCTTCATGTTACCGGAAGTCATTTTATCGTGTTGGCCGGGTAGTGAGCTGTGGAAACGTCTCTGGCTGAGCAGCTTTGGATTTGTTTGTTTGTCAGGAAATGCTGCGAAAGGGTAGAAGATAGAAGAAACGCGATTGAGAAGGTGAGTGACTGAGGGAGAAACGAACACTGAGAGGCTTGAGCTGTGTTGTGTCTGGAGAGCTTCTGTATGGATAGGCTCGCGCTGACTTTCTGTTTGTAGTGCTTTAGGATTGGAAGAAGGCGCTTGAATGCCGTAACACCTACTCAGGTGTTACGGTATTTAACACATGGCTTTTTCCATTGAAAAAAACGGAACCCAGTAATTATAATACAACAATACACAGTATGTACAATAATATACATCACTAGAGCAAATAATAATGCAGGTTAAACTTCAGAACAGAAGTACAAAGTACCCATCTCACACAAGAAAGTAACATCACAAGTATAGGAAAGGGTAGGAGAGAAAGTAAGTAGAAGAGGGTGAGAAAGGGAGGCTGGGGGGAATAAAAAGGTAAAGCAGTGCTGGGAGTAAAAGACAGAGGAGAAGAGAACAGATTATGGTGGGTTGGGTGGGGGAAATAGAGTGTTGAAGATTAGGAAGAGGTAGAAAGGGTGATTACTGGAGGTGGGAGTGAGTGAGAAAGAAGTATGGGAGTGGTAAACAAAGGGCTGGCCTGTTGGACTGCACACATCACTGATACGATGAAGCCAGCAGAATAAGGCCATTAGGTCTATCTAGTCTGCTCATAGTGCTTGGAGTTCAACATAAGCTACTCACTTTGCCCCCTTCCCAATCCACTCTTTTCCTCCGTCCACCCCTCCCTTGACCCTTATTTTCCCTGAACTCTATCCCAGCCTCTCGAAGCTATCTACAGTTTTCAGTGAAGACATCTCTTCCAGAAGCATATTATAATCTGCCACCACCTTTTCACTGAAGAACTGCCTCTTTGCCTCTCTCTAAAGCCTTCCTCCCCCCAGTCTGAGACTGCGTCCTCTCATATATCAGTTCTTGCTGAGCTTTGAGACCCTCCTTATTCACCATGTTTATTCCTTTCAAGTAATTAAAGGGATTAGTCAAGTCCTCTTTCTATTCTTTCCTCCAGGCAGTACATGTTCAGGGCTTCCAACCTGTCCTCATTTAGCCTACCCTGCTGCCCATCATCATCTTTGTTTACATCCTTTGGACCTTCTCCAGCAGGTTAAGGTCCTTTTTCGTGTTTGCTTGCTTGCATGTGCAAGAAACATTTTGCAGCAATTTAGGAGAGAAGCGGGTTGTGGAGGTGTGGCATTCTGGCAGCCAACAGGGGCACTGCATTTGGGGGCTTGGCACTGGTGGACCAATGCAGTCCCAGTGTCCTGATGACACTGGTTCTGCAGAAGTGCCACCAAGTTAAAATGTTTTCTTCACTGCAATCAGGGGCCGCCTCATCATTGCAGCATCCACCATTTCACTGCAATGAGGGAGCGACCTGTCATTGCAGGGTGGTACCTTGGCATCCGTGTGCTGCCCCCGACCCAGTACATTTGCTGACAGGGGATCCCACTCCCCGTCAGCACACTGTAGCCCCCTTCCCCTATTTGTTGTGTGCTGAGGGGGTGCCCAATCCCCCTCGGCAGCATGTGCACCCCCCCAACAGTCTTTCTTTGCCGACAGGGCCCGAATTCCCATCAGCTTCAGTCCCACCCAGTTCAATTTGCCGATGGGGGAGCCCACTCCTCATCAGCATTATGTCCCCCCCCAGTTTTCTGTGTGCCAAGGGGGTGCCCAATCTCCCTCGGCTCTCCCCCTCACTGGTATGTGCCGACAGGGGTGCCCAATCCCCCGTCGGCTACAGCCTCCCCAAAACAATCAGGTGGCACACTGGGAGCCCACCCCAGTGTGCCAAAGTCACTGAAAAAAAATAAAACAGTCCCGCAATGTTTTTTTTTGTTTGAACACCTGTAAAACAGAAAACAGTCCCTCGTAGAGTTTGGTGGCCCTCCCACAACCCGTGCCAACCCTCTGCACACCCCACCTCCCCACACCCCTCCTCACTCCATACTTATCTCCGGAGCCCAGTGTGATGATCTTCGGTGGACTGGGAACACGTCTGCACAGTTCAAAGCCGACCGCGAACTGAAGAGATGCTGGTAAGCTGTACAATGGCATAAATCGGGTTTTTACAACTTTGGTGCATATTTCAGGCATTTTTGGGAATTTTGGCACCAAATTTTCAAAATTGGGTTCTTGGGACCCCTCCTCATGAATTCAGTCACTGTCATTGTGTTATTTGGTCCCGAAAGGTGATTTTGTGGTCACTACGCGGAATCACCTTTTGGGACTGAGTAACAAAATGACAGTGCCACTGTTCATGAGGTGGGCTCTCAAAAGGCCTATGTTGCGAATTTGGTGAAAAAAATCCAAAAAATGACTGTTTTACAAGCGTGTGTTGCGCAGTTCACACGCACACTCGTAACTTCGCAAATTTGTAATATTTTCAGTCCAGATTTTTAAAATTTTCACACCAGATTTTCAACACTGGCATTTTTCCACACTTCTTTATGAACAGTACAGCTGTCATTTTACACATTCTGGCCAAAATGTGTTTTTGCACTTCCAGCACAGAATAGCGCGGTTGCTGTGGAAAATCAGTTTTCGAGATAGATTGAGAAAATGACAGTGGCACTGTTCATGAGCAGAGGTCCTAAAATCCTATGTTGAAACTGTGGCGACGAAAGTCCATAAAATGACTGTGTTACAAGTGTGCCTTGCACAGTTTCCACGCACCCTTGTAACTTTGTAAATTTGCAATATTTTCATGCCAGATTTTAAACACTGGCATTTTTTCACACCTCCTTATGAACAGTACAGCTGTCATTTTTCACATCGTGGCTGAAATCTGTTTTTGCACTTCTGGTGCAGAATAGCACGGTCGCTGTGGGAAATCAGTGTTTGGGACAGATTAAGAAAATTACAGTGACACTGTTCATGAGCAGAGGTCCTAAAATGCCTATGCTGAAAATTTGGTGATGAAAGTCCATAAAATGACTGTGTTACTAAAATACTAACATACTATTTGCCAGCAGATTAGGCCTTACGGTCTATCGAGTCTGCTCGAACCTAGATCCTTAGTTGGATGCCGAGACCCTCCCATCCCTTGTTCTCCAGAAACCCCTATCATCCATCCCCACCCCCCCGGGACAGGCCATCATCTGATACATCCACTTTCTGTGTCTGTCCCACCCTCTCTTAAGCCCTCCACTGTGGATCTCTGAACCAGCTCACCAGGCAGTGCATTCCAAGGGTCCACCACCCTCTCGGTGAAAAACCTCCTCCTCTTTTCCCCTCACCCTTCCACCTTCCAACTTCAAACCATGCCCTCTGGTGATACCTCCTGCTTTAGTCTAAAGATCCCTCCATGTTTACCCTATTTATTCCTTTGAGGTACTTGAAGACCTCAATCATGTCCCCTGTCTCCTCTCTCCAATGAAAACAGGCAGAGCTCCTCAAGTCTGTCCTCATAAGTCAAATCCCTCAGCCCTCGTATCATCTTTGTTGCCCTCCACTGTACCTCTCTCCAGGAGCTGTATGTCCCTCTTCAAGTGTGGTCTCCAGTACTGTACACAGTACTCAAGGTGTGGTCTAACCAGTCCATTGTACAGTGGCAGAATCACTTCCTTGCTCCTAGAGGTGATCCCCACGATGCATCCCAACATCCTGTTTGCCTGCTTGCTGCTTCCTGCACTGCTCAGAGTTATTCATACATGTATCCACCATGACCCCTAGGTCTTTTCCCTATTGAGGCCTCCAGCGCCCCTCCCAGGGGTGTACCTGTGTTTAGAGCCTGACCAAGATGCAACACCTGCACTTGGTGATATTGAAATTTAATTCCATGTGTGAGCCCAGCTTTCCAGGGTGTCCAGGTCCCTTGGAGGGCCACCCTCCCTCTTCTCCCTCAACTACTGCTCCCATCTTGGAGTCATCCGTAAAGAGACTCATTTCACACCCTATACCCTCCCTGATGTCCGATATGTATGCATTAAACAGGATCGGACCCAGGATCGAGCCCTGTGGTACCCCACTACCAACCTCTCCAGGGTTCGAGAGCTCCCCACAGACCACTACTCTCTGAGTGCATCCAGTTAGCCAGTTTTCAATCCATCTGACCATCAAAGGGCCTACTCCTAACCCCATCAGTTTCTCCACCAGACCATTGTGGGGGACAGAGTCAAACGCCTTGCTGAAGTCCAAGAATACTACATCCACAGGCCACAGGTGTTATAAGCGTGCATTGCACTGTTTCCACACATCCTTGTAACTTTGCAAATTTGTAATATTTTCACGCCAGATTTTCAACACTGCCATTTTTTTCACACCTCCTCATGAACAGTACAGCTGTCATTTTTCACATCCTGGCCAAAATGTGTTTTTGCACTTCCGGCACAGATTAGAGCGGTCACTGAGGGAAATCAGTGTTTCGGACAGATTAAGATCGAGCGAGTGAGTGAGGGGGGGAGTGAACGGGCTCAACTGAGCTCTGTTGGGACTACTGCAGATTTCTCTGTGGGCAGAAAAAGGCACCAACGCAGGCAGGAGCCCAGTACAAAAGGGCAGCCTGCAGTGCTGGGAGAAATAGGAGTGACTGAGAGAGGGGGAGTGAGTGAGCTCAACGGAACTCTGTCAGGACAGCTGTGAACTTCTTTGTAGGCAGAAAAAGGTGCCAACGCAGGCAGGAGCCCAGTATAAAAGGGCAGCCTGCAGCACCGGGAGAAACAGAATGAGCAAGTGAGAGAGAGGGAGTGAGAGAGCTCAATGGAGCTCTGTCAGGACTACTGCAGATTTCTTTGTGGGCAGAAAAAGGTGCCAACACAGGCAGGAGCCCAGTACAAAAGGGCAGCCTGCAGTGCTGGGAGAAATAGAAGGAGTGATTGAGAGAGGGGGAGCGAGCAAGCTCAACGGAGCTCTGTCAGGACAGCTGTGAACTTCTTTGTAGGCAGAAAAAGGTGCCAATGCAGGCAGGAGCCCAGTACAAAAGGGCAGCCTGCAGTGCTGGGAGAAACAGAACAAGTGAGTGAGAGGGGGAGGAGTGAGCTCAACGGAGCTCTGTCGGGACTGCTGCAGATTTCTTTATGGCAGAAAGGTGTCAGCACAGGCAGGCCCAATACAAAAGGGCAGCCTGCAGCACCAGAAGAAACAGAATGAGTGAGTGAGAGTGGGGGAGTGAGTGAGCTCAACAGAGCTCTGTCAGGACTGCTGCAGATTTCTTTGTGGGCAGAAAAAGTGCCAACGCAGGCAGGAGCCCAGTACAAAAGGGAAGCATGCAGTACCGGGAGAACCGGAATGAGCAAGTGAGAGAGGAGGAGTGAGTGAGTACAGCAGAGCTCTGTCGGGACTGCTGTGGATTTCTCTGTGGGCAGAAAAAGGCGCCAATACAGGCAGGAGCCCAGTACAAAAGGGCAGCCTGCAGCACTGGGAGAAATAGAAGGAGTGAGTGAGAGAGGGGGAGTAAGCAAGCTCAACTGAGCTCTATCGGGACTGCTGCAGATTTCTTTGTGGGCAGAAAAAGGTGCCAATGCAGGCACATTCCCAGTACAAAAGGGCAGCCTGCAGCACTGGGAGCAATAGAAGGAGTGAGTGAGAGAGGGGGAGTGAGTGAGAGAGGGGGAGTGAGTGAGCTCAGCGGAGCTGTCAGGATAGCTGTGAACTTCTTTGTGGGCAGAAAAAGGTGCCAACACAGGCAGGCGCCCAGTACAAAAAGGCAGCCTGCAGCGCCGGGAGAAACAGAATGAGCGAGTGAGAGACAGGTGAGTGAGCGAGCTCAACGGAGGTCTGCCGGCACTTTAGAGTTGCCCACCCTCCTGCCAAGGGTCCTTTGTGGTCCTATATTACAGCAGAGTCTCTGGGGTGGAGACAAAGCAATGATTGGATACTTTGAGGAGTGTTGTAATAATACAGATTTAGTTTTTCTGTTTATTTCTCTTACTGAGCTAAGTACTCAGCTATACTGTTAAGACTGCTGTAATAATACATATTTATTTGTTCTGTTTATTTCTCTAACTGAGCTGAGTAATATTTGGAGTGCAATAGGATTTCTAACTGGGCCAAGTGAAACTATATGAGAGCTGAGAACAAAAACTATGGTAGCTGAGGGGTGAAAAATGGACAAGGAGGCTTTAGGATTGCTACAGTAATACAGTATCTAACGGATGAGATTTGAGACTGAATTACCCCGGTCAGCAAGGGGCCAGTAGGAGGACTAGTGTGTGTGGGGGGGACAGGAATTTGAGTAAATAGAAAACTAGGGGTCCTAACAGTTGCAGTAGGGTACAGAACCTGGGAGTAAGAGCCCGTAACATAACATGGGGGCCAAAATGGGGCAGGTGCCGTGTGTCAATAGGGCGGGCATCTTTGGAAGGGTGTTGGGGTGTACAAGGTGTGGATCCACCATGATTCTGGACTGGGCTTGGAGGATGGGGGAATGTATGGTATGTAGATGACTGGCTGGTTTGAGGGAGGAACTGTGGAGGTTAGGGAGGAGTCTAAATGGCAGGGCAGATGAGTATGGTAGGCATCCTGGCTGGGGGGGGGATAGGGGATGGCATGGGGAGATGGAGGAAGAACAACTTGGGACTGAAATTGACCCCAGTATCAGAGGCACTAGCAGAAAAGGGAGGACAAGGGAGGAGGTGCCCGAGGCGAAGGGGGAGACCTTCTGTTGGGGGAGGAAGAGACCACAAGGAGCACCAGGGGAGACAGCAAATGGTTGGCAGGTAGAGAGGGAGCAGGGGTGGGACCAGGGGTGGCATGGACGGGAACAATTAGGAGGGGGGGAACCAATAGAGGGAAGAGATGTAGGAGTGGTATCGACTAAGAATAGATTCAAGCCTCTGCTATGGGAGAGAGAGAGGGGGAGCAGGAACATACTGAAGAGGGGAAGACAAGCAGGGCATGAGAAGGATGGCAACAGCTAGAGGAAGAGATAGCGAGGAAGAAAGCGTAGAAGGAGGGCTGCCTGTTGGGAGTGGAAGAGACCACGAGGAGTACCCAGGGATAGAGCAGATGGCTGTGGGTAGGGTGAGACCAGGGGTTGGACCACGGGTGGCACAGAGGGGAACAAGAAGGAGGGGGGAACTGATAGGGGGAAGAGATGCAGGAGGGGTATCAACTAGGAATAGATTCGAGCCTCTGCTATGGGAGAGAGAGGGGGAGCAGGAACATACTGAAGGGGGGGAGGACAAGCGAGGCATGAGAGGGATGGCAACAGCTTGGGGAAGAGACAGTGAGGACGAAAGGATAGAAGGGGGCTAGTAAGGAAGAAGGGGTGGTGACTGGAGGAGAGAAGGCTATGGGAAGGGGAAGGATGGGAGGGGCATTACTATTGGGGTAGAAGAGAATAGGGGCTGTAAACTGACAACAGCAAGTATAGGAGAGGGGTTGGAAATCAGCAGGGGAGGAGGGGACGTCGACATGGGAAGCCTAGTAGGAAGTAGTCAGGCTGGGAAGGGGTTCATGTGGGATGGGAGGAATAAGACAGAGAAAAGGGGTAAGGCGGAAGTAGGGGGTACAGATACAGAAGTCACAGAGGGTGCAGCTGGCAGGAGTAAGGGGCAGGGAAGATCGAATACTGGGGTGGTGGAAGAGGCATTAGAAGGGAAAGGGGCTAAGGATTGGGGTACTCATTCTAGGGGATTGTATACTAAAAGGAGTGAGATGGGGCAGAAGGTGGTAAGGCACAGATGTATTTGGGTTGAAGCTATCCCCAGGTTGACTGCAGGAGGAGCAGGGCAGGCACTGCTAAAGTGTGCAGCGAGGGGGAGGAAGAAACCTCATTTACTGTTGCATGTGGGTACAAACAACTTGGCGGAGGAAACTGTGGAAGTAGTGAGGGGGAGGTTTGAGTAGTTGGGCAAGCAGTGTGAGGGGGTGGAAGAGTCGGTGGCATTCTCAGAGTTACTCCCCATACCATGTGCAAGCATGGGGAGGAAGGGTAGGACTGAGGAGTTCAACAAGGGGCAGAGGGATTGGTGCCACACCAGAAATTATGGGTTAGTGACTAACTGGGGTAGGGTCTGGGGAAATAGTGTCTTGTATGTGTGGGACAGAGTACACTTGAGCAGGAAGGGGAAGGGAGTATTAAAGTCAGGATTAAAGGGGTATATCTTTACTAAGGTGGAATTAAACTAGTGAGGGGGGTGGCCAAAAGACTGAGGTTAGTATAAAGGTCCAGACAGGGGAGCCTAATGAGCTCACCCCCCTAGATATAGGTAAAGGCGGAGGCATAGTAACCCTGGGAGGGGGCAGGCAGAGTGGTCTGAGTGTAATACAGAAGGCACCACCACCTGGTAAGAATAAGGAGGAGAAAGGGTGCGGACTATTGGGAGGAGGGACACAGGACAAGAAGGAGGAGAAGAATGAAGAGGAGGGGTACGGGCTGGAAGGTGGTCTCTCTCAATGCAAGAAGCCTGGGGAACAAAATCGCAGAGCTTCAGGTGCTTCTTTCAGAGGGGAAGGTGGACATTGCTGGAGTGACAGAGACTTGGGTCACAGATTACCATGACTGGGGCTTGGCAGTCCTGGAATACAGGATATACAGGAGGGACCGGGGGGTTGGAAGAGGGGGGTATTGCACTCTGTGTGAGGGAAGGGATTAAATGCATAAGGGATGAGGGAGAAGAGGAGAGCACAGAGGCGCTTTGGGTGCAGCTCCTGCACTCCAAGGGCAGAAAGCTGAGGCTGGGAGTGGTGTACAGACCACCAGCCCAATCCGGGAAACTGGATGGGGAGTTGGCAGAGCAGATAAGAAGGGTGTGTAGAAGGGGGAGTGTGGTGATAGTGGGGAATTTTACCCTACCACGGGTTGACTGGAGCACCCCGTCACTAGCAGTACCAGGGAGCAGATGCTCCTTGATGCATTCCAGGATGGCCTTCTCACGCAATTGGTAGGTAGGCCTACAAGGCTTGGTAGCACTCTGGACCCAATACTGGCAAATGGGGAGATGGTGAGGGAAGTAAGGATGGAGGACCCACTAGCAGGTAGCGACCACCAAACAGTGTGGCTTGTTGTCGCACTGGGTAGGGAGACAGGAGGCATGGGCACTAAGGTGGTGGACTTTATTAGGGTGGACTTTGGGGGGATGGGAGCAATACTGCAAGGAAGACTCCAGGATATAAGGCCGGGGATGGATGCAGAATAAAAGTGGGGAGTCATAAAGACTTGGCTAACCGAGGCCATAGTAGCCTGCACCAGGGCCAGGAGTAAGAAGAGCAGAGGTAAGAAACCATGCTGGCTAAACAAGGAAGTGCTGCAAAGGGTGAGGGCAAAGATGGCTGCATACTGGAAGTACAGGAGAACAGGGAAGGCAGAAGATAAGGAGGCTTTCGGGAGTTGGTCAAGGGAGGTTGCAAGGAGGGTGAAAAAAGCTAAGGCCTCCAGGCAATTAAGTTCGCACAGGGCATAAAAGGAGGGAAAGGACTTTTAGGTATGCTAGGAAAAGAGAAAGCAAGAACATACTGAGAATAAAGCGGGAGGGATTGGCTGGAAAGGGGAGGAGCAAGTAGAAATTCTAAATGAGTACTTCTGCTCCATTTTCACTAAGGAGAGGGATAACCCACTACCAGAATGGGCTGGGGTGGCGGGGAAAGGGGGGAAGGAGGTGACGGACAAAGTGATCACAGGAAGCAGGGTGCTAGAGGGGCTAAGGGCAGTAAGGGGGGACAAGGCAAAAAGTCCCAGTGCCATCCACCCCAGCGTACTGAGGGAGACGGCAGAGCTGTTGGCTGAGCCGCTGGCAGATCTGTTCAACACCTCCCTGGAAATGGGGTGTGTGCCCCAGGACTGGAGGGTGGCCCATGTGGTGCCCATACACAAGAGTGGGCCTAGGAAGGAGCCAGGAAATTATCGTCCGGTAAGTCTCATGTCCATAGTGGGTAAGCTTATGGAGCCGATACTGATGTAGAGGCTGGTGGCATTCCTAGATAGTAATGGCCTCCAAGATGGGCGGCAACATGGGTTTGTCTCAGGGAGGTCTTATCAAACCAACCTAACAGAGTATTGTGACTGGGTGACAAAGGAGTTGGACTGGGGCCATGTGGTACATGTCCTGTACTTGGACTTCAGTAAGGCCTTTGATACAGTGCCTCATGGGAGTCTGAGGGGGGGAGCTGATGGCAGTGGGGGTGGGGGGAAAAGCTGACTAAATGGATAAAGAACTGGTTACAGGGGAGGGTGCAGAGGGTGTTGGTGGTGAGGGAGCTCTCAGCACCGAGCAGTGACAAGCGGGGTGCTGCAGGGGTCAGTGCTGGGCCCGGTGCTGTTTGGGCCTTTATCTCTGATATAGCAAACGGAGTGGGAGCAGGGTTAGTCTGTTCACACATTATACTAACTTGGGGGTGGTGGTGGACAAAGAGGATGGATGGGGAAATCTACAGGGAGACCTAACCATACTAGAGACATGGTCAGTGGAGTGGCAGCTAGGATTCAATGCAAAGAAGCGTAAGGTGATGCACTTCAGGATTAAGAACCAGAAGAGGGACTATTGGTTGGGGATCAGAGAGGAGGAGAATGACCTAGGGGTCTTGGTAACTAGGAGCATGAACAACTCAGGCCACTGCATGAGAGCAGCAGCGAAAGCAAACAGGATGCTGGGGTGCATCGCAAGGGGTTCTCATCCAGACACAGGGATGTGATCCTACCTCTCTACAGATCATTGGTCAGACCGCACCTATGGTACTATGTGCAATACTGGAGGCCATACCTGAGGAGAGGTATGAAGTTACTGGAAGGGATGCAAAGGAGGGCAACATAAATGTTAAAGGGGATGGAAGGAAAGAAATATGAAGTTAAGCTGAAGGACCTGAACATGTACACACTGGAAGAGAGGAGGGATGGGGGGATATGATTGAAGTGAGTTAATACCTGAGGGGCTAACTAAACCTAGCACTAAGGGGGTGTTTAAAACTGAGGAGTGGAAGAGAGACAAGTGGGCATGGACTAAGGTTGGAAGGGGGAAGTTTCAAGAGGGAAATGAGGAGGCACTACTTCTCTGAGAGGGTGGTGTCTAGTTGGACTGCACTGCCAGAGGGTGTGGTAACATATAGGACAGTCAATAGCTTTAAGGAGGAGTGGGATAAAGCAAGAGGAAGAGTCAGGGGGGTGGGGCTGGGACAAGTGGTGGAGGAACTGAGGGGGAGGAGGCTGTGGCAACTGCAATCTAGGGTGCTAGCTGCACACTTGGGCAGACTTACATAGACCGATTGGTATGTTCTGCTGGCAGATTCGTGTGTTCGTATGTAAAATCACAGTGACTGTTCATGAGCAGAGGTCCTAAAATGCCTATGTTGAAAATTTGGTGACAAATGTCAATAAAATGACTGTGTTACAAGCGTGCTTGATAGAGGATTGTGTATGAGCAATCATACACAACAAGGCAGTTGTATGATCGAGAGTTTTCCGTGGTAACCGGAGACTTCGAGAGTGAAGCTCGTGAGGTTCGTTATCACGGAAACCTCAAGATTGTACAACTGTCTTGTTTGTGTATGGCTGCTCATACACAATCTTTTATAGTGTATGGGCAACCATAATCAGCAGTCTGTGATCCCCAAACAGGTCTCTTAGAAAAAAAAAATGCTTACTTTGGCAGCTGTTTTATTCTGTTCCATCATGCCACTTACTTTCTCACCATGCGGCCCGCTCAACTGCGCATGAGCGACCACGTTTGATGTTGTGCTGCACCGGTGATGTACTCGGTGCATCACAACAACATTGTGATGCACTGAGTGCAGCACAATAACGCTGTTTCAGGCATGGATTTCCATGCTGAGCAGCGTTCCACCATGCACTATATGCAGTTTCAACGCACCCTCGGAACTTTGCAAATTTGTAGTATTTTCACTCCAGATTTTCAATATTGCCATTTTTTAAGACCTCCTTATGAACAGTACAGCTGTCATTTTTCACATCCTGCCTGAAATATGCATTTATACATCTGGTGCAGAATACTGCAGTAGCTGTGGGAAATCAATGTTTGGGACAGATTAAGAAAATCATAGTGACAGTGTTCACGAGCAGAGATCACAAAATATGTTGAAAATTTGGTGAAATAATTCCACTAAATGACTGTGTTACATGCATGCATTGCACAGTTTCCACGTACGCTCGGAAGTTTGGGCATTTTTAATACTTTCACTACAGAGTTTCAACACTGCCATCTCTTCACACCTCCCTATGAATGGTACAGCTGTCATTCTTTACATCCTTCCCGATCTGTGTTTTTGTACATCTGGCACACAATGGCACGGTCGCAGTGGAAACTCAAATTTTGGGACACATTGACAAATTCAGAATACCACTGTTCATGAGAAGAGGTCGCAAATGTTTTCATAGGTGGGGACCACAAAATACCCATGCTGAAAATTTGTACTGCAAATACCAACACATGCCCGGGGGCATTACGGTTTCTAACCATAATGTCCCACCCTGTACAGACTGACAGGCATCAGGGGTGTGCCTTTGGATTGCTGACTGTAATGCTCATGCCATTCCAACCCCTTCCCCCACCCTGCAGCCACTGACAGGCATCGAGCTGTGCCTTGGACTGTTTGGCCCCACAGTTCACCCCATTCTATACTGCACCCATTTCAGCATATGTCCTTATGGAGTGGGGTGACTGTAAAGCTGAACACCCCAAGGCACACCTCAACACTTGTCAGTATCTGCAGCATAAGGTGAGGTGAAATGACATGAATGTTATGGGCGACAACCCAAATGCATGCCCCAATGCTTGTCCGTCTCTGCAGGGTGGAGAAGGAGTTGGCGTGAAGGTCAATACTTCACTGCCATTCCTACTCTGCATCTGTCTAACTCCTGCATTTCCAGTGCTAATACCAGCAAGCAAACATTCAGCATCGACAAATGCTTGTTATGATATGGCACCAGAACTGTACCTTGTACTCAGTGGTTCAATTAATTTATTTTTAGTGGAAGTCTAATACTTCCATGAGTCAAAATCTGGAAGTCTTTCCAATTTTTTTGGAAGTCAATATATTTCCCATATCCCATGATTTGAAAGTCAGCATTCTAGGAAGGATCAATTTATGGATTTTAATATAACTATTAGTGATAAAATACAATTTCTTTTAGAAAAAGCCATCATTTCTTAGCTTCTGTGCTTTCAGTTTTGGAAGTCATTCAATTTTATTTCTTACAGTTGGAAGTCAATGACTTCCTTCCCCTTTATTTTGGAAGTATTTGCCTTATTTTTGGCAGTCAAATACTCCCAAAATGGAGTTATCTGAAACTCTGCTTGTCCTCCAGATGCAGCCTCACCTTTGACCTGTACAAGAGCAGTATTACCTCCTTTCGCCTGATGCTGACCCTGCTGATGATGCAACCTAACATTTTATTTGCATTTGCTGCTGCTTTCCCACATTGTGTGGAGTGCTTCAGGTCACTAGTGATCATCACTCCCAGGTCCTTCTACTCCCCTGATACCCGGACCTCACCCAGGCTGTACTCAATTCTAGGGTTATTGGCTCTAATGTGTATAATTTTGCATTTCTTTGCATTGATGTCAAGCTGCCAAATCTTGGACCATCCCTCTAGTTTTTCCAGATCCTCCTTTATGTCTTGTATCCCTTCTGCTGTGCCCACCCTCACACAGAGCTTGAGTTGGGGTCCTCTATGAATAGGCAATTTTTGCCCTTAATGCCATCCCCAAAGTCATTGATGAATACATTGAACAGGCACCAAACCTTGTGGGACACCACTGGTGACCTCCCTGGTGCTAGACAGCTCACCGTCCACCATCACATTTTAGGTCCTGCCCCTCAGCCAGCTTCCACCCATCTGGTCATCTTCTGTCCAACCCCAAGATGAGATCGATATCACTGCCTACTGCCCAGAATGTTGGCAATTCAAAACAGCAGCCATTTTTCCTTTGTCCCCTGAAGTTCACTGTCACATCATTTGCAGGCCAACACCCCTATACAGGCACGTATTCTCCCTCCCTTACATTGCTCTGGTGGGGTAAAATTGCCAGGAGGAGACACCCACAGTAGTAACCAGGGAGGATGTGGGGGCCCTCCATAGTGGAGACACTAAGGAGGGTGGTAAAGGACCTTAGAGGAGGAGGAGGAAGCAACTTCTGGTGGATGAATTGGTTGTGAGGGGATAGATCTGGGACTAGGAAGTGGGGGAGAGGCAGGTTAGATGCCTTTGCAGTGGTGCAGCCTGGAGGGATGGGCAGCAGGATGGGAGGGAGAGCTGGGGATGGAGCTGGGATAGTGCAGGGGGAGATAAAGGAGCTGAGGAGGGGTTTTAGACAGGTAGTCCACTCAGTGGCTTTAACAGAGGTGGCACTCGTCTATGACGGGGGGAGGAGAGGAGTTTGTGCACCAGGAGCTTCAACTCATTGCTGAAGGAATGGTACAGAGAGGAGGGGTTCAGCTAAACTGAGGACTAGCGACCCATGTGGGAGGATAAGAGCCTATATAGAGGTAATGGTCTGCATTTAGCTGGGAGGGGAACCGCAGTCCTCAGTGGACCATTTTAAATGTCACTTTGATGAACATTTAAACTAGCTGGGGGGGGGGTGGCGGAAAGAATCGGGGAAGCAGAAACTGCCCCCCAACAGGCTGAAGTAAAGAGTAGGGAGAACCTAAGGGGAGAGGAATCCTCTAAGGTGCAAATTAATAAAAAAGCAGGGTAGTAGAGATGAAGGGGGAAGGGAACCAGTACATTAAAAAGGGGAGGGGAGAGGAGGGAGATCAAAAAGGAAAAAGGAAGGATAACAAGCAGAGTGGAAGAAAAATCTGTAAGACCATGTGTGTGAATGCTAGAAGTCTACGAAGTAAGATTCTGGATCCAGAAGCCATCATGGCAGAGGCTGACCTGGATAATGTGGCCAGCCCAGTACCAAGTCACAGTGCACTGAAAACCATGACTGAGACCTGGCAGTAGGAAGCTATACTCTGTTCAGGAAGGACAGGGTCAGAAGGAAAGGAGGGGGTGTGGTGCTTTATGTGAGGGAAAGCATAAAAGCAATGGGAGATAGAGGGAATACAGGGGGAGGCAGATGTACTATGAGCAAGGCCACTGTTTTTTGTTTTTTACTGGAAGAAATGGTAAAATCCCAGAATCTGGACTGCCTTCACACCGGTTAAAACAAAGAATTCCACAGAATTAAGCATTTTGCACCAGATCAGTAAATCTGCAGAACTTGTGTTTTCTTGTAATTGCTTCCAGTGCTATTTTCAATTTGCTTCATTTAATGCTCTTTATATTAAGCCCTCTTGTATTCTGATTATTTATCCACATATTAAAAGAATAACAGTAGAATCCTGGTAAAATCTAGAAATTAGACTAATAATCACCGATGCAATTCCCGGAATTTCAAGTCTTGAAAACAAAATTTCATTACTGTATTTTAATCACCGAAAATCACTGGCCTTGGCTATGAGTCACCCTGGAGACAGGGAATGGAGCCACTGTTCACACTGGAGTGATCTACAGACCTCCAGCACAAGGAGAAAATATTTGATAAGGTACAGGTGGATGCCACTAGTAAGATGTCAGAAAAGACAGAGGTGCTGTTGGTGGGAGACTTCAACCTGCCAGACATACATTGGAGCCTCCCAGCAGTGGCTTCAGCTACAAGCAGGGATATTCTAGACTCTCTGCAGGGGGGGCATTCCTCAGGCAACTAGTCAGTGAACCCACTTGTGATGTGGCAATACTGGACTTGGTACTAACAGGGATAGTGTTGCAGATGTCGAGTTGGGAAGCCACCTGGGGATCAACAATCACTGTACAGTGTGGTTCTGTATAAGGACAGCTGCTGAATCGAATGAATGCTGGATGAATGCCTCAGGGATGACCTGGCAGGGAGGCATGGCCTGGGTGGAGTGGAGGAACAGTGGATGAAACTAAAAGGGAGCACAGTAAAGACAGCAAGCCTCTGCATCAAACAAGTGAGCAAAATCAAGAGGAAGAAGAGACCACTATGTTTCTCGAAAGAGGTGGTTGAAAAGGCAAAGGCTAAAAGGGTAGCATTCAGATTGTATAATGAGATGCATAGGAAGGAGTATGGGTGAGTGTATCAGGGGAAACAGAAGGAAGTAGGGAAAAGAGTAAGGAGTACAAAGGCACAAATCAAAGAGAGAATAGTCCAGGAGGTAACAAAAGGGGACAGGAATTTTTTATGCATGTAAGTGAAAAGGAAGACCAGGGTGGTATTGTAAAGTTAAAAAGGAAAGGGGGGACTGTGCAGTGGGGAACCAGGAAAAGGTAGATATCTTGAACAAATACTGTGTTCAGTGTTCACAAAGAAGGAGAGGGTAGGGGCCACAAAAGTGGCAGAAGCTTGGAAGGAGGGAGGGAGGGAGGGAGGAGGTGAATACTAGTCCTTTCCTGAGTAAAGAGTTCTGAAAGGACTCGCTAATCTGATGATGGAAAAAGCAATGGGGTCAGAGGGGTTGCATCTAAGGATATTGAGGGATCTCAGGAAGGTACTGGCTACACCTCTGATAGTCCTATTTCACAGCTCACTGGAAAGAGGAGCAGTTCCAGAGGACTGGAGGAGGGCAGATGTAGTCCGACTCGGTAGCAGGGAGGAGGCTGGCAGGTATAGGACAGTCAGCCTGACATCAATGGTGGGAAAGTTAATGGAATCACTGCTGAAGGAAAGGATTGTGGAATATCTTGAATCTAATTGCTTTAGATGACTGTGTCGGTAGTTCAAGTATCTTCCACAAATTTTTCGTTACAGAGTCTATCTCAACTCACAGTCCCCTCTATCACCATTAGGGGATACTCAGCACTTATTAGCTCATCTACACTTCTCCCGGCCCTCCCCATTCTACCCTCTCTCCCTCCTCACATACTCTCCCCTCTCATATACTCACCCCTCTTCCCCTTTCCATCTTTCTGTCATGATTTATAATCAATGCTACCTATGGTAGTTCTGGATGTATAGGCCTTTATTATCCTTCACATGTACAATGTCTTGTTTTTTTGTTCTTATCTGTGACTGTATATATTTATTGTTGTCCAGGACCACTGAAAATGATCTTGCTCGATGGTGTTTACGCCTGGTTAAATAAAGTTGATTGATTGATTGATTAATGGGTTATAAGACCTGAGGCAGCATGAGTTTATGGGGGGAAGGTCATGTCAAACGAATCTGATAGACTTGTTTGACTGTGTGACAAAGGAATTAGATCATGGTTGATTGATGGACATTGCCTACCTAGAGTTCAGTAAGGACTTCGACGCCATTCCACATAGGAGACTAGTAACCAAGCTGGGTAACTTTGGAGTGGGTCCAAAGGTGGTGAACTGGATAAGAAATTGGCTAGGGGATAGACAATGCAGGGTTGTGATAAACGGAGTTCACTCCAAGGAAGGCAGGGTGACCAGCATGGGGTCTTAGGGGTTAGTGTTGGGACTGGTCCTCTTTAATGCCTTTATAAATGACACTGCAGAGCAGCTGGAGGGGAAGGTCTGCCTCTTTACGGATGACACCAAAATATGCAATAGGGTGAACACTCCAGGGAGGGTGTGGAAAGGACGATCAGTGATCTGAGAAAACTAGTGGAGTGGTCAAGGCTGCAGCAGCTAGGTTTCATTGCGACAAAGTGCAAAATAATGCACTTAGGGCACAGAAACCCAGGGGTGGAGTACAAAATGGGTGGAGTGGTACTGATGACTACCAAACAGGAAAGAGACCTATCTGATTACCTAAAGCTGGCCATGAAGTGCAACAAGGCAGTCGGGAGGGCTATTGGGGTGCTGGGATGCATAGGAAGGGGTATCACCAGCAGAAAGAGAGAGGTACTGTTGCCTCTGTATAGATCGCTGGTAAGACAATACCTAGAGTATTGTGTCCAGTTCTGGAAACCACACTTCCAGAAGGACATAGACAGAGTGGAGGTGGTCCAGAGGAGGGCAACTAAAATGGTGCAGGGTCTGCATCAAAAACCCTATGAGGATTGATTAAAGGATCTCAATATGTATGTGCTGGAAGAGAGGAGAGAGGAGAGAGAGGGAGGATATGATAGACCTTTAAATATCTCATGGGTTAAATAAGGTACAGGAGGGAAATATTTTTGAGAAAAAAGGTGCTCAAGAACAAGGGGACATGCTATGAAGCGGAGTAGATTCAGGAGACAACAACCACAGCACGGTAATGGTCAGGGTCAGGGCAGGGAGGGAGACACGTAAAACCAGTACTACAGTCATGGACTTCAGATGCACAGACTTTGACAAGATGAGAAGGATCGTAAGGGAGACAATGGAGAGTACGGAGAATATAGGGGCAGTGGAGGAGTTATGGCAAGCTATCAAGGGAGGGGTACCTAAAGCTGCAGAAATGTGCATAGAAAGGGTTAGGAAGAGCAAAAGGGAGAGGAGACTGCTTTGGTTTACAGAGAAGGTTGCAGGGGCAGTCAGGGAAAGGAGGAGGGCTTTCAGAAAATTTAAGAGGACACTCAGTGAAGAAGATAAGGAATAGTATAGGGAAAAGAAGAGTATGGTGGGGAAGAAGATCAGATGTGAAAAAGCAGATACTGAGGAGAAAATAGCAAAAAAGGCCAAAAGGGAGGATAAAACCTTTTTCAAATATGTGAGGGAGAGGAGAAGGGCAAGGCAGCGGATTGCTAGGCTGAGGGGTGAGGGAGAAATAAAATTGGAAAGGGACTGTGAAAAAGCAGAGTTATTAAATAAGTACTTTAGCTCGGTATTCACGGAGGAGGAGGAGGACAGTAGGGGACCTGAGCTAAAGTCGAAGGGGAAGGAGGGCAAAAGGGTGGATCTGAGCCCATTCACTGTGTATAAGGTTAGGGCAGAGCTAGATAGATTGAGGGTGGACAAGGCAATGGGGCTTGACAGGTTACACCCTAGGGTGATCAGGGAATTGAAGGAGGAGTTGGCCGCACCCTTGATAAGGCTCTTCAACTTGTCCTTGGATATGGGGAGAGTGATGAAGGACTGGAAGAGGGTAGATGTAGTGCCTTTACACAAGGGAGTAGTAAAGAGGTGAGGGGGAACTACCAACCTGCCAGCCTCACGTCAGTGGTGGGGAAGGTAATGGAGGCATTAATCAAGGAGAGGGTGGTGGATTACCTGGAGGAGAGTGGCTTGCAGGATAGCAGACAGCATGGCTTCATGAAGTAGAAGTCTTGCAAGACAAACCTAAATCAGTTCTTTGATTGGGTGACTCAGGTGATTGACTGGGGGGCAGTGGATGTGGCCTATCTGGACATCAGTAAGGCCTTTGACACCATCCGCATAGGAGGCTGGTGAGCAAGATGGAAAGCCTGGGGTTGGGTGGGAAGATAACAAGCTGGGTGGAGGCCAGGCTGTCAGTAAGAACTCAAAGGGTGGTGCACTCCGGGACGGCGAGGGTGAAAAGTGGAGTGTCACAGGGTTAAGTTTTGGATCCACTTCTCTTCAACATCTACATCAGTGATATTGCTGAGGGTTTGAGGGGGAAGGTGTGCTTATTTGCTGATGACACGAAAATATGCAATAGAGTGGACACACGGGGGGGGGGTGGAGGACATGAGGGAGGACTTAAAGACACTTGAAAAATGGTCTGGGACATGGCAGCTGAAATTTAATGCCAAGAAGTGTGCTGTGATTTATTTATTTATTTAAAAGTTGATAACAGGGAAAGGCACACTGAGCCGAGGGTCGTTTCCAGGTGTGACCCGGGGTAGGGAACAATACAAGCAACATAATGAATTACAATTGAACAATACAGCTGAGAAGAACAACAGGCGATAAGCAGGCATACATGAGGAAATAAGCAGATACAGTAAATGCAGTTACAGCAGTCACAGGAATACCTGTTGCAGGGCCTAGTAGCTTACCTAGTAATGTACAAATTTAAATGAGAACTGAGTTGCCTATTGGCTATATGTAGAGAAAAAGTGCTTTGTACCAGACGATAATGCACAAGTAAGTGCAGTCGAGGTGGAGAACACAGTAACAGGTAGAGGACAACCAGGATAGGAGTAAGAGCTTAAGTTGGCAAAATAAACAAGGGGAATGCCCTGTGCTGCTGGAGATAGCTGGCATTAGGGAGGATTGAAGCACTGGCATGGAGGGGGTTGGAGACACCTGAAACAGTTCTTGATGGACAGCACTGTAGGCAGGTTATGTACAGAGAGGAGAAGGGAGTTACAGAGGGTAGGGAGACGATGGCCGAATGCTATTTTACCAGCGAGTGTATGGAGTGTGGTCAAGGTGCAGGAGCGGTGGTCATGTGAGCATAGGGAGTAGCCAGTACTAGGGGCTGAGGTTAATAAGGAGGAGAGGTAGGAGGGAAGGGTGTTGAACCAGAACTTGGTGATTAGGGCTGTACAATGAATCAGGTGGCGATTTGCGAGAGAAGGCAAGGAGACAGATTGATAGAAGAGACAGTGATGAGTGCAGTAAGGGAGATCTGAAGCAAATCTGCAGAAAGCAAGGGATAGAGAATCTAGTCTGGTCAGGGAGGATTGTGGCTCTGAGCTATAGACCACGTCTGCATAGTCGAATAAGGGAAGGATAAGCTTAGAAATGATTTCTCTTTGGATAGGGTGGGATAGGCTTTCCTTGTGCCTGTGAAGCATACCTAATTTTGGACGCAGTTTGTTGTGGATAGTGTCTAAGTGTAGAAAGAAGTCTAGTTTGGGATCTAGCCACACTCCCATGTACTTGCATGAGTCAACAGCTGTGATTTTGGAGCCATCTAGGGCATAATGGGATGGAGGAGATGTAATTTTAGCTAGTTTCTGGGCAGAACCAAAGACCATGGCAACCATTTTATTGGTATTGCATTTTAGTGCGCTTGGGGAGTAGGAACAGAAGAGCAGGGTACACCCTACGTGGGGAGGAAATTAAAGTAACAGAACACGAGAGGAATATGGGGATCATAGCCTCCTCGAAGCTTAAGGTAGGAATCCAATTTAGCAGGGCAGTGGGAAAGGCCAATGGAATGTTGGCATGCATAGGCAGGGGCATTACTAGCAGAAAGAGGGAGGTAATAATGCCCCTTTACAAAGCCATGGTGAGGCTGCACCTGGAGTATGGGGTTCAGTTCTGGAGGCCTCATCTCCATAAGGATATAGATGTGTTGGAGAAGATTCAGAGAAGGACAACCAAGATGGTGCAAGGTATGCAGGGAAAGTCATATGAGCAGAGGTATAAGGAGCTGGATCTGTACACGCTGGAGATAAGGAGGGAAAGGGGAGACATGATTGAAACTTTTAAATATGTAAAGGAGCTCAATAAAGTGGGAGAAGAGTGTTTAAGAGAAAGGAGGAAGTCAAAACTAGAGGGTACAGCCTCAGACTGCAAGGAAAAAGATACAGGGCAATGTGAGAGGGTGTTTCTTCACAGAGAGGGTGGTGGAGCCCTGGAACAGACTACCAGATGGATTGATGGGGGCTAAATCGATGGAAGAATACAAGAGGGCATAGGACAAGCATATGGGGCTGAGTATCGTGGGGAGGGCGGTGGCTGGCAGGGAGGAGGAGGTATGGGGGGAAGGCAGACTAGATGGGCTGGTATGATCCTTTTCTGTCATCAAGCTTCTATGATTCTATGATTCCTGGAACAACCTTCCAGCAGAGGTTATGAGGTGAAAACAGTGGTGGGGTTCAAGAATGCATGGGACAGGCACAAGGGAATCATAGTGGAAAGGAAGTGGGGAGGGAGAAAGACCTGTCAGTCTAGAAGGGTCCGTGGTAATAATGTAGGTAGGGAAAAATTGGCAGACTGGGTGGGCCAAGCAGTCCTTATTTGCCATCAAATTCTATGTTCCTATGTTTTCTTTGTTTGTGGCAGCCAGCATTACAGAGGTAAATTTTGAAGTGACAATGACAGGTGAAGCAGAAAAAATACTCAGTCCTGAGGAAGAAGAACAGGATGTCCCGATGACACCTGAAATTCAGAATTAGGCCACTGTAAGTACCAGACATCTACTCATACGTACCTCTCAACTGTCTGGATTTTTTTGGGAAATCCCAATTTTGGAGGTTGGTCCCGAATTCCAGACTCAACCCCAGCACATCCTGAATTTGCTCTGCACTCTGCCTTTAGCGCACTGACTCAGCTTCTTGTGGTGCTCTCTGTTTTTTCTCCTCCATGCTTCTGTAACTCCCAGGTGGTGCTATTCCAAGGGCTACTACCCCTCCCTGCTGGACTACCAACTGGTTGAGGGGCCTAGGTTCTATGGCGGATGCCTCCACCTAGAGGTCAGGGTTTGTAATGGTTGGTCGAGTTTGGTCACAGCCCTCTGGGACACTGAGACCCCCTTCTAATCCTTCTAAGGATCCACACAATACATAGGAATTACAGTACCAATACCCCACATGTACACATGATTCAATCATAAGGTACCACTTACCCTCGAGATTGATTCTGAAGTTTGTCTCGGAGAACCTCTTGTAAAATAAGGTTGATCAACAAACACAAACAAATGCAATGCCTGCTATATAGGTACTGACACTTCAGACAGTTTAAAGTCATCAACATCAAATCTGGTTTATTTAAGGGGAGTGGAACACAGGAGGGGGGAGATCAAGCTGATTGGCAGAATTAAATCACAGTACTGTGCACTCATACAGGGTCTTAAAAGTCACACTCTGGGTACCCAGGTTGGAGGGGGCTAGCCAGGTCTGTTGCCCGGGGTTGGCCGGCAGGTGCAGATGAATAGGGTCCTGTAGAAAAAAAGATATGCACAACGCCCAATTGTAATCTGGAGCCGGATGGCTCAGTCCTTGAGGAAATGAAATAAAGCAAATCAGATGAAACACTGGTGATTGTTACCAGGTCGCAGGGGATGCCCTGATTTGTACTCACACTACCCCACACTGAGAACCTGATGCAGATGGCTGTTCTGGATCACCAGACAAACAAGGCAGGGGGATTAGATTCTACTGGTCAGGCCCACCTGCTCAACTAGCAGACGGATTTAGTCTGATTACATTCAGTTCAGCTTTCAGCTTACACCGCACGATGACAAGAGAACCGGAATAGCTATTCTTCACAAGCATTCAACACATTTATATGTAAAGGAAATTACTATACCAGACAGCTGCTCCTAGGTCCTGATCGCACTTACTACAAATACACGGGAGTTCACACAGCAGATTCAGTTCCTGACAGACCGAGCGTGATTCAACAATTTCTCCAGTCTTCTACAGGGTGAGCTTGGTTTCCACTTTTCAGACTTCCTTCCTTTCAGTCACCTTGGATTCAGTCTGATTCGAGCTTGCAATGGCAACAGACCAACTTCAGGCCTATCACGCACTTCCCATGCAAAACTATCAGCGTAAAAGCACAGAGCTCCTTCTCTCCTCACGGTCACAACTGATCCGACCTCCCAGTCGCAGGGCAGAGCCTTCTCTATGGGTGCCACCTGGTCCAGTTGGTGGACTCAGCTGTCAATCACTCCAAAGCTCTCTCAGTTGGTGCAAAAAAGCTCCAGGGTCCAAAACTTCACTTCCCAGAATTACTAGCTATACATTCCCATTGTAAGCCAGCTCCCAGAAGAGTCCAAATTCTGGTTGGTCCAAACAGTCTCCATTTTATAGCTCCCCTTATTCCATTGACCCAGCACAGCAGTTTAGGGCCAAAATGGAGGGGCAACACACAGAGAGCCCCAGCTGTAACAAAAGCAGGTTAGACAAACTGCAATATTACTAATGCCTTAAATGTTTACAGGGAAACAGATATACAGTATGTGTCAGAAGGGCTACCTTTGCGCTTTCAGCGACCGCAAAATGAAGTGATTACCCTGCAGTTCGGGTGGGATTCAAACAGAGAAACACCAGTACCCCTGGAAAAGCATCAATTATGTCTGCAAGCAGACAGCTCTTAAAGAGACAGTAAGTGAAGGCTCTACCAGCACTCACAGTGCCATTATAATGGCTTAAACGCCGAACACCAGCAGGCAAGGGAAACACTTAAGCAAGCTTCTAGGAGGCTTTTTAGGAACCCCCATTTGTAGGGGGGGGTTACACCTCTAACACAGCAGTAGACACAGCATGTGTCTGATGTCATGAGTGCGCCTTGGCCAGTGGGGTGAACTCGCCTAAACGTCATGGTCCATCTTGCTTTTCCTCACCTCCTCCCACTACCACACAGTTTACTTTTTGGTCCCCCCTTTATGTTCCATATGGTGCTTTTGGCTCCAGATAGCCAAGAAGAATTCCAGAGTGCCAGAGAGGAATTCAAAATTTAAGCCACTGCCTGCTGCACCACAGAAAAAGGGAAAGATGAGCTGCCGGGATGACTAACACAGACGTCATTAGGCTACCTGCTACCAGTGCCAGTCAGCAGCTCAACTGAGAGAGATAGGTCAGAGCTGTAGAAAACAGCAAAACATAAAACAAGCTGCAAAATTATTTCAGAATTGCTGGTTGCTAGTGCAGCCTGCCAGCCAGCAACCAGTTGTCTCTACTGCCACCTGTCCTGATGTTAGCAGCAGGGTGCCAATGCCAGGCCAGCAGCAGCAGCCAGGGAGGACCATGGGAGGCCATGGAGACTTGGAGAACCTCAATTTTTTTCAGCCTGCCAGCCCAATATTTTTACTGAGGTAAGTGAATGGATAATGGAATTTATTTTAAGATTAATACTCTATTTTTGCTGGTCTGGGTAGTGGACACAAGTAAAATTGCTTATCGCAACAGATTTCCTGGACTTTGCATATGTGTGTGTGTGGGGGCAGCAATTGGAGAAAGAACAATTTACTGAGCAAACGTTTTTCACTTAATTCCAGCCTTAAAAAAAGTATCTTTGAGGAACTCCGGACTGTACAGAGGACTAAGAAGTGTATGGGACATCGATAGCTGAATGGCTAATAACACGAAGCCAGAGCGGAGTGGGAGGAGAGGGGACAATTCACTGTATAAACATTTTTCACTAAGTCCTAGCCTTAACAAAAATACCTTTGAGGTGGGCTGGCCCACCGGCACAGTGGTAGAGCTATCTCTAGTCTTGTGAAGCCGGTGCTCTGAGTTTGGTAGCGGGCACGAGTTGCCAAAGGGCCAGCTTGGGGGAATAGGACTGAGTTTCCAGGAGACTGCTCTCTTCCTCCAGGGGAAAGAGAGTTCATAGTGCCGGTGTTGCCTGTCCCCTAGTGGTATGCTGGCGACAGCAGCCAGGCCTGCCTAGCATTAGTTGGAGCAGTGGGTGGATGCTGACGCATGGTTCACGGGAGCATGCACCAACATCTTGGTGTCATTGCATGTCCCACTGCTAGGGGGAACTTACTGCACAAGAGGAAAAACACTCTGTGCCTCAGGACACCCTGGACACTAGGACCCTGGCCCATGCCGCAAATGTGGGGACACCCCAGGAACCTCCGCTCCATAGCTAGAGGGGTGGGGGGGTTGGAGTCCGGCTCAGCTGGCACCCTCCACGAAGGGGTAGGCTCATGGAGTTGAAATTTCCCAAGGGTTCGTGTCAGCCGGGAGAGCAGGGCTGAAGCCATGCTGCTGGAGTGATAAAATATAAATTTAAAATAAAATTTAGAAAAAAGTCTCTTTGAGGGACTCTGTACTGTTTAAAGGACTAAAAGGAGTATGGGGCATGGATTGGCTGGTATCTCTGAGGGACTGTTTGCAGTATAGAGATTTGGGGCATGGCTGATAACACTAAGCAAGAGCCGAGGGAAGCACAAGCCTGAGCCCAGACTCCATGTGTTGTATGTTGAGTAAAAAATGATGTCCCTGATTTTGTGCATTTCCTGATTTTAATGGGCACTATCCCTCTTTTGGGGTCTGGCAGATTGAGGGGTATGCATCTATTGTTAAGTGAAAGTGAATTAAATGCCATAGAGGGAGGAAGAAATGAGCAAAATACAGTCAAAACCACATGCTGGGCTATCATAGTTTTTGAGGACTGGAAAGCTGCTCAAAATGTTTCTTTAGATTGGAAAACTGCCACCCCAGAACAGCTGAACACAACTTTCAGAGCTTTCTATGTTGAAGTTAGAATAGCAGCTGGCATGGAGTATGCTGTCAGCTGGTACTTGAGCCTCAGAGCCGGGCTCAATAGACATTGAAATTCCTTAAGTCTTGCCAGAAGCATTAACATCCTTACTGACCTAGCATTTAATTCAAGACACAATGGGCCCCGATTCTCAAAGCTCCTGGGGCGGCACAAGGGACTTGCATCCCAATGATTGGCACAAAGTGCCCCATGTGCCAAATGATGCCCCAAGGAGTGATTCAGAAAGGCAGCCTGTGTCTACCGCATGCAGCCTGTGCCTACCGGGGCTTGTGCCACCCTTGTTCCACACACTGGGCTGTGGCATGGCGACAGTGGCTTGCGGCACATGCAGGCTGCCAAATCCCCTGAAGCGGGATTCACAAAACTCCCCCCGGTGGTGAAATTTCTAAGTACCCTCAGACCAGCCAGGGCTAGTCTAAGGGTACTTAGAAACTGCACCACCCAGAGAGTTGACCTAGTAGCAGCGATGTGCTGCGGTCCCTCCTCCCCAATGTCCCCATGAAGCATTTATTAATCATAAGACTCTGGTGATGTAGCGCATCCTCCAAAGCTCCAATTCCCTATTATTTCATAGTTTGCAATCGCTGGTGGTATAGTGGTGCCCCACCCCCAATCCCCCGTTATTCCATAGTTTGTAAACATTGGTTGTGTAGTGGCCCCCACCCTGGTAGGCAGTGTCCCCCACTCTCCCCAGCCCCAGAATGGGCTGGCGACTGACATAGCCAACCGCTCACCACCACGGCCAGCCACAGCTGGCCATGGTGGTGAGTGGTGGGCTATGCCAATCGCCAACCCATTCTGGGGATGGGGGGAGCGGGGTGGAGGATGCTGCCTACTGAGGTGGGAGGTGGGGGGGCCACTATACCATCAACATTTACAAACTGTGGAACAACGGGGGACCAAGGCTTTGGGGGGGCGCTAGTCCACCAGGGATTGTCTGGGGACATTGCTGCATGGCCGCTGATGGCTTGCAGCACCCAGTCCTGCTGCGCGCCCTCTATTTGGCACACTGCTATGGTTGCTGCAAGCCACAGGACTTTGGCACTGGGACCCTACCCCATCAAGAATCAGGCACAGGATCACTGGCACTCCCAGGTTTGCCGCAGACCTAGATATCCGCACCTAGCTTGTAGCGATCTAAGGGTTTTTTGAGAATCGAGCCCAATGTGTTTGTTTTGGTAATGAAATGTTACAGAAAATCACAGAATTACTGCTCAAAGTACCATCCTCCAGTCTCAAAAGCTGACCTGGCAAAGTGGAAAAATCACTGATGCTGTCGCCTGTCATCGCACCTGGCCTCGTACATAAAGTGTGGATCCATATTCAACTTTACATGGCCAGGTGCAGGTGGGAGGGCCTAAGGCAGCTATTTCCTGACAGCTTGAGATCTTGAGAGATGACTGTGGCCACAAGCATGCTTTGTTATGCTGTAACGAGTATACAAAGAATCACAGTAACCTGTAGAAATAAACAAGCAAGCTCACTGGGGTTTCATCTCTGCTGTTCCTGCCTCTCCAATGTGTCCTGTAGCCATTTTATGCAAACAATGAGAAAAGCTGCATGGAGATGCAACATCATTTACTGCCATTCCAAATTGCTCCCACAGCATTTCCTGGACTTGGTACCTACTTGGTACTCGAAAGACACAATGGGGCTCAACTTCTTATTGGCCTTCATGAGCCACATCAGCAAGATGGCCGCACTCAATCAACGCTATACAAATCACTTGATTTGTGCAATAGCAGTACAACTGCTTTCAGATACCGGCCTAGAGAACCGAGAGATAATGGAAGTGACAAGTTATTGCACTGAGGCCAGCCTCCACTCAGTGGCATTTCTAGGGGGTGACAAAGGGTGCAGTCGCACCCCCCCCATTGTAACTTGCCTGCTTGCAGCTGCTGCGTTTCTCTTTGTTGAAGAAGTTTGATTTATTGATTGTACAAATGTTTGTATTCAAGAATATAGATTACATTTGTATTTTCTGTCAAAAATGTAATGAAAAAGATAATACCAGACACTATAAAAACATTAGAATATTTGCATATCACATATGCACACCATCCCAGCACCCCTATCCTGGATCTGCCACTACCTCGGTTCATACTGGGAGGCGTACTGTCAGGGCCGAAGTTAGTGGAGTGCTATCCTGGGCGAAAAAGTGAGAATCACAAGGAAACAGTTTATTTGCAGCACAGTTCAGTACCCATTGCCTGTCCTCAGACATCTAAAGGAATACCTGCACTGCCATCTACAGTCCAAGCAGCAGCTTGCACTCAGGGGTCTTTCAACTTCAGTGCAGCAGTAAGTTTGAATAAACCAGTTGGTTTTTGTCACCTGACTCTTGGCAAATGATTTCTTTGTTTTGGACAGATCTTCAAAAGTGCTACACAATGTTTACTGTGTTCCAGTTAATTTTTCCCTCCCACACAGTTATTCCTTTTCGCCCCCGAAAAGTTGGAGACTACTTTATCTTAAAGAAGAATATATAACAACATAAATTCTAATTTAATTAAATATGCTTAACTGCAGTAAGACACACTGTGGTGTGAATTGAACAGATCTAATCACATTTCCAGGGGTTGAAAGCATTTGGCCTGTGGCCTTTGCCTTACTACACCCCTGGGCATGTGGTTAGATCTGTCCAGTACACACCGTGTCATGTCTTATTGCTTACATCATTACACATGAGCTCTTTTAGTCAATCAGATTGCTTGATTTTTCTTATCCATTTTATTTATTGGCGATAATCCCGCCCAAGGGATTCTGGTGTCATCATAAGCACAAGAGCAGAGCTTGAGTGGTTTTAAAAGTGTCACCAGAACACATCGATGGAATTATAGCCTTGAGACTGATAGTTTGCCATTTAATTTTTGTAACATATGGATGGGCAGTCTGTGGCCCCCACAAGCTGAAAAATGCTTGCAGCATCCAATCCCCCACTTCTTCCCACCCCCTCCTCTGTGTCTTTTTTTTTGTATAAATTTGGAGCCTTCCACTCCTCCACTCTGGCACTCTGATCATGGATCAATTTTTGTCACCTGAAATGTGAAATACAAAGTCCCAACCCCTGCCACCCAGCAAAGCAAATCCCCCCAATCCTATTTGTAATTTTTTGCCTTTGCATTACGTTTTCCAGTTTTTGTATGAATAACATCTTTTGGTTCTAACCGTTGCCAGGAAAGTGTATTAAGGAATACACACCACTGCTCTCAAAGGTGCCACAGTAATGACCAGCATTAAAACATACATAAGAAAAACTGTGTACACACCAGAAGGTCCAGTTGCAAATGGGTTTATTAAAAGTCCAGTTCAGGTAAGAATGCTGTGCTAACACCCTCATATGTAAAAAAGAAAACAATAACCGCTGGCCATTTGAATGTTCTTTTCCATAATACCATTGATTTGATATCAGAACTTAAAATTCAATGGGCAGAAAGAGAAGGACCTCACCCAAGTCGAAAGACCCACCCTCAAGATACAGACTTCAAGGGGGCAGAGTGAGACCGTTGGCTTCAAGGGCAGGAGCCCTGGAAGCCATGCTATGGTTGTGGCTGGCATGCAACTGAATGCAGGAGTAGTGAGATGCCGATAGCGAAGCCTGACAGCCATGAGCACAAGGTAGAAATGAAACATAGGTAAGGCTGAATGGCTGATTGAGACATCAGATGTTAACTAGGAGACTGAATGAGACTGAATGATACGAACTTGGACTGAATGATGAATGCAGGACAACCAGTTCCATAATGGAGGTTAGGGTTAGTTGCTGATGCACTGCAAGTCAGGTAGGCGGAGGCAGTAGAAACAACAAATGAAACTGCTAGGGGAAGCAGGAGCATATGGGAACTGAAAATTGGGAAACAGTAGCTGCCGGGAGCGGCTGCCTGGCTAGGAGCCAGATGTAAACATTTAAGGATTGTAGTTGAACTGAGAGATTGCAAAAGGTATGGAAAAACAGCAAATGGGAGCCTGAAACAGCACAAGTCAAAAGAAAATGATAAAGACAGGACACTGGGAAAACCAGAAGGCCCAAAAAGAACCAAAATAGAAAGAAACACAAGGTATATGAGAGCAGGAGTGCAACAGGAATAGGCAACTATGAGAAGGACACACTGCAACCAGGAAGGTAGAAAGCAAAATACTGACCAAGAAAGCCAGAGAGGCACAAATCAAGCAGAATGTCCAAAGTCACAAAGGGAATGTGGGAGACAAACAGTGGGAGAAAAAATGGAGGGAGGGGGGCACAGCCTCTGGTTGCAGCAAAGAAACAGAGCTTCTGAGTGAGGCTAGAGGGAGCTGACTTAAATAGCTCAGGCAGGGGGCATGGCTGGTTGCTCCCACCCATTGAATTGCAGGCATTGCCTTTAAAGAAAAATGCTAGAGCAGCAATGTGTAACAAGTTTTTTTTAAACATTTGAGATGTGTGATACTAAATAAAGTATAGGACCAAAGGTTGAGTGGTTTATTCAGGTATGATACATTGAGTGTATTGCCCATACTTCATATGATTACTGGTTAATAGAACCGCAATTGGCAGATGGGAGAGATGTGGACCAAAAATGATGGCTCATTTTTCCAGCAACTGTTGTGTCTCACGCTTGGTGCTGAATGTGAAAGCAAGGCAGTTCTTCATTACACACAGCTGTGCATAACGTGTTGTGTGTAACAGAGAATTTCAGATACTGGTTTCAGGTTGTAATAGATCCTAACTAGTAATTATAACTATGCCTAAATCAATAAGTCACATCTAGTTTATATTTTGCCCCGAGCCTAACCTCTGCACTGGCATTGATAGCTCTTGCACTTTACCAGTCTGAGTGGTAGTAATCAGCTACTATATGGAATAGTTCCCAGTTAGAAAATGGGCAAAGAAAATGATCTCCTCTGATTGGCCGAGACACTTATTTAGGTGGGCATCTATCAGACGATAGATGCCCACCAAATAAAAAGCCCCAGACCAACCTTCCTAATAGCCAGCAAAGTATTCTTGTGCCCAGCACCCTGCTTCCTCATTGGCTGAAGTGCTGGGCACACAGTAGAATGTTAATTTTAAAATGCCCGCCATTTTGTTGTCTCCCTTACCAAGAATCGAGACCCGACTCCAGTACTACAGCTATTCTCTTGATCTATCCTCAATTAAATCCCCAAAAATTAATAAATAAAAAAGAAACATTTCTTGACAGTGACACATGTTTTTCCTCCCACCACCAAGTCAAAGATTTTAAATTGAAATGGCATCCCGCTTCGTGCCACTCCACTGCTACCCAGCTGAGAGCCGGTTCCGTCTCCCCCCCCCCCCGCCGCCGTCTGTGTTGGCGGCAACCCATAAAACAAAAAGAACAATCTTTTGTTTAATAATCTCATAAATGAAACCATTTGCCTCTAACAGCAGCCACAGTAAGGTTCACTGTCCCTCTTATCGTCACAGTCCCGGTCTTCGGGCTCAGAGCAGGCAGCAACGACCGGAAAACCTTTAAAAAGGTAAGAACTTAATCCCGGTGCTCAAAATATGCAGCGAGACTGTGTAGTGAGAAAGAAAAATGTTGTTCCCTGAATCCTCAGCACCCAGCAGTTACTGTACACTGCCCACCCCGTCTGCTAGCAACTATCGTCTTGCCCTTGTTATTTTTAAGGCAGCAATGCAACGGTACCTGTTTCTGATGTTTAAGCATTTATTTCTGTATTTTCCATGATCGATGCTGCAGTCACAGAAAGCAGGAGCACTTCTGTTAGACCTATGTAGCGGTACTGGATATTTCTTTCATGTAAAAACACTAACTCATGTTGCTCGCAAAAGCGGGGGCAGTAACCAATAACCAGGACAACTAGGACCCACCACTACAGGGGCTGTAGAAGGACAAAACTCCTACATAAAACACACACACACACACAGGCGGAGGAACTATTTTATTTCAAAACTGATTTTAAATTGATTTTGTATTAACATTTTATTATTAAACTTATTTTGTTTTACAGTGCCCATTTCTAAAGCAATAATACCCTCCAGGGTGGGTGGTATTATGCTATACCAGACCTTCCAGGGGCTAAAGGCCCCCCGCCCCGCGCGCCGGGTTCACACGCCCCAGGGCGGTCCGTAGTACACACCGCCCACCCTGTCGGGTATTATTGCTTACTTATTACATAGCACTTGTACCTTAAAATACATTCTTCTTCTTCATTTTTGTGTCAGCCTGACTGTATGCCTGTAAATCATGATTGCACTTTGCTAGGTATTTTCACTTTTCTTTTATTCTACTTTTAACTCATTTTATTATGTTGATTGCACGCATGCGTAAGAAACATATTACAGTAGCTTTCTCCACAAGCAGGTTGTGGAGGCATGGCACTGTTATGGCCAATGCCCCCACAGTCTTTAAAGGCTTGTCCAGTGTCCCCCAATGCCGTGGCACGCTGCTGCTGACACTAGTTCAGCCAGCATGTCACCAACTTGTAAAAATTTAGCCGCTGCAATCAGGGTCCATCTCGTCATTGCAGCGTAAGCCATTTGCTGCAGTGAGTGAGCAACCCGTCATTGCAGGGAGGGATCTTGACATGCTGATATTGTTTGTGAACATGGTGGCAGTTTGCTGCCATGTTCACAAACAATATTAACCCCCCCACTGTGTTTATTTGCAGACGGGGGCCCCAATCCCCATTGGCTTCAGCGCCCCAATGTTTATGTTGCCGATGGGGAAGCCCACTCCCTGTCGGCATTATGTAAACCCCCCCCCCGCTTATATTGTCTGCCGACGGGGTTTCCAGTCCGTCGACTTAATGACTCCCCCACCTTTTTGTTGTGTGCTGATGGGGTGCCCAATCCCCATTGGCTACAGCTTGCCCCCAAACACAAAGACTCCGGTGGTACGCTGGGAGACCACCCCAGCATGCCACATGCCCCTGTAAAATAAAATACGGTCCCGTGATGTCTTTTTTTTTTAAACCTGTAAAAAAGGAAACTGTCCCTCGGCGGTCTCCCTGCCCCCCTCCCGCAACCCGCTCCAACCCACTGCGCACCCTGCCATCTCACACCCCCCAACCCCATACTTACCTCCGGAGCTTGGTGTGACGATCTTCAGTGGACCAAGAACACGTCTGCACTCTTCAAAGCCGACCGCGAACTGAGGAAATGCCGGTAAGCTGTATAATGGAATAAATGTTTTTTCAAACTTTAATGCGTATCGCAGTCATCTTTTGGAATTTTGGCACCAAATTTTCAACATGGGGTTTTTGAGACCCCTCCTTATGATTTCTGGAACTGTCATGGCGTTAATCAGTCCTGAAAGGTGATTTCATGATCCTGCAGCGGAATCACCTTCCGGGGCTGATTAGCATTTCTAACAGCACAAGTGTTCATGAGGTGGGCTCTCAAAAAGCCTCATGTTACAAATTTGGTGGGAAAAATCCAAAAAATGACTGTTTTACGAGTGTGCATTGCGCAGTTGCTACGCACACTCGTATCTTCATGAATTTGCAATATTTTCACGCCAGATTTTCAACTTTGGCATTTTTTCACACCTCCTTGTGAACAGTACAGCTGTCATTGTTCACATCCTGGCCGAAATGTGTTTTCGAACTTCTAGTGCAGAAGAGCTGAAAATCTGGTGACATCCAGCAGACCAGACCTGGGTTTGAATCCCACAGCTTCCACTTACATACTGTGTGACCCTGAGCAAGTCACTTAACCTCCTTGTGCTCCCAGGTTGCTCCTGTAAAAAAGCTTTCAGCTTAAAGGCAAATGGCAAAGGCAAATTTATTTAAAAGATGCCCAATCCCGGAGGCTCTGGGCGCCGTACAGATTTTGTAACATTCCATACCACATAAATGTTTAGATTAAAATAAAACATACAAAATAATCAACATTAAACTCCAAACGCTTGCAAAAATAGGAATGTCTTTAGGTGGACTTTAAAGGCGGCTTAGTGTGCTATATCTGGTTAAACAACTAAATAAAAAAAAAATAGCTGTGGGAAATTAGTGTTCAGGACAGATTAAGAAAATGACAGTGAAACTGTTCATGAGTCGAAGTCTTAAAATGCCTATATTGAAAATTTGGTGACGATACTCCATAAAATGACTGTGTTACTAGCGTGCATTGCGTAGTTTGCACACACGCTCATAACTTTGAGAATTTGTAATATTTTCACTCCAGATTTTCAACATTGCCATTTTCCCACACCTATTTATGAACAGTACAGCTGTCATTTTTCCCATCCTGGCCGAAATGTGTTTTCTCACTTCTGGGGCAGAATAGAGCGGTTGCTGTGGGAAATCACTGTTCAGGACAGATTAAGAAAATGACAGTGATACTGTTCATGAGCAGAGGTCCTAAATGCCTATGTAAAAAATTTGGTGATGATAGCCCATCAAATGACTGTGTTACAAGTGTGTGTTGTGCACTTTCCACGCACCCTTGTAACTTCGCAGATTTGTAATATTGTCACGCCAGATTTTCAACACTGTCATTTTTATGTTGCTTGCACGCATGTGCAAGAAACATTGTGCCATCATCGGAGATTTCGGAGGTGTGTCACCTCCTCCTCCAATTCAGTCAGCAAGCTGGCAGGCACGGCCCCTGTAAGCCAATGCATTTTGGAGCTGTCTATGACACGCTCCAAAATGCAGTGGCATACATTTGAAAGGGGGAACTACGCTTCAGTGAGCAGAGATAAGAAGCGTAGCTCCCCCACCTGCAGGCGCATGCGCCTCTGCACAAAAGAGCTGTGTAGCCGGCGGGTGCCCAACTCAATGGCTGAGCCGCGCCTCCCCCAGTTGTAGGTGCCATGCTGGGAGCCCACCCCAGCGTGGCAATCAGTCCATAGGCCGATGGGGTGCCCAATCCCCGCCGGCTGAACGTCCCCCAACATCCTTGTGCACGCGGCAGAGCCCACCCCAGCATGGCAAACAGTCCCACGGCGTTTTTTATTTTGAACCTAAAAACGAAAATGGTCCCGCGGAGCGCCTCCGACCCCTCCCACAACCCGCACCCACCCACTGCGCACCCAGCCTCCCCACGCCCCCTCAACCCATACTTACCTCCGGACTCGGCCAAGCGATCTCGTGGACCGGGAACACGCCTGCACTCTTCAAAGCCGACGCGAACTGAGGAAATGCCGGTAAGCTGTATAATGGCCTAGATAGGGGGTTTCAACTTTGTTGCATATCTCAGGCATTTTGGGAATTTTTGCACCAAATTTTCAACATGGGGTTTTGGGACCCCTTCATGATGATGTCACTGTCATGGCAGAGCTCAGGTTCAGCGGGTGATTTCATGACTGCGAAATCACCCTTTGGGCCCAAATACCACCATGACAGTGACATCATCATGAGAAGGGTCCCAAAACTCCATGTTGAAAATTTGGCAAAAATTCCAAAATGACTGTTTTATGAGGCGTAGCTATGCAGTTCCACGCGAGGCTTGTAAGTTCAGGAATTTCAAAATTTTCACTCCAGATTTTCAACATTGCCATTTTACCACACCTCTTATGAGCAGTACAGCTGTCATTTTCACATCCTGCCCAAAACGTGTTCGGCTTACGTAGCGCATAAATGGCGAGTCGGTGTGCAAACTCAATGTATGGGACACATTAACAAAATCACAGTGACACTGTTCATGAGCAGAGGTCTTAAATGGCTATGTTGAAAATTTGTGAAAAATTCTTAAAATGACTGTTTTACGAGGCGCTGGCGCAGTTCCTAATGCGACACTCTGTAGTTCAAGAATTTCATATTTGCACCCAATGACTTCCAAATACCTAAACAGCACATAGAAGCAAGCAACATTCGGCATTGACAAATGCTTGTTTCACACCTTCTTATGATCAGTACAGCTGTCATTTTTCACATCCTTTTTTTTTTTTTAATTCTCTTTTTATTTAATTTCAATAACAGTAAAATCAGACTAGTAAATACAGGTATGATACAACACTGTAAATTTTTCACATCCTGACTGAAATGTGTTTTCACAGTTCCAGAGCAGAATAACGCTGTCGCTATGGGAAATCAGTGTTCAGGACAGATTAAGAAAATGACAGTGGCACTGTTCATGAACAGAGGTCCTAAAATCCCTATGTTGAAAATTTGGTGACGAAACTCCATAACATGACTATGTTACAAGTGTGAGTTGAATTGTTTCCACACACCCTTGTAACTTCGCAAATTTGTACTATTTTCAACATTTTCAACAGTGGCATTTTTTCACACCTCCTTATGAACAATATAGCTGTCATTTTTCACATCCTGGCTAAAATATGTTTTTGCACTTCTGCCGGAGAATAGCACGGTCGCTGTGGGAAATCAGTGTTTGGGACAGATTAAGATCGAGCGAGTGAGAGGGGGGAGTGACCGAGCTCAACTGAGCTCTGTCGGGACTGCTGCGGATTTGTTTGTGGGCAGAAAAAGGCCCCAGCGCAAGAGCCCAGTACAAAAGGGCAGCCTGCAACACTGGGAGAAACAGAACGAGAGAGTGGGTGAGTGAGGGAGGGAGAGTGAGCGAACCCACCAAAGCGCTGTCAGGACTGCTGCGGATTTCTTTGTGGGCAGAAAAAGGCGTCAATGCAGGCAGGGGCCCAGTACAAAAGGCCAGCCTGCAGCAGTGGGAGAAACAATATGAGTGAGTGAGACAGGGGGACTGAGTGCGCTCAATGGAGCTCTATCAGGACTGTTGTGGATTTCTTTGTGGGCAGAAAAAGGTGCCAATGCAGGCAGAAGCCCTGTAGAAAAGGGCAGCTTGCAGTGCCAGGACAAACAGAATGAGTGCGTGTGAGACAGGGAGACTGAATGACCTCAACGGAGCTCTGTCGGGATAGCTGTGTATTTCTTTGCGGACTGACAAAGGTGCCAATGCAGCCAGGAGCCCCGTACAAAAGTGCAGCCTGCAGCGCCAAGAGAAACAGAATGAGCGAGTGACAGAGTGGTAGTCAGCGAGTTCAATGGAGCTCTATTGTGACTGTTGCGGATTTCTTTGTGGGCAGAAAAAGGCGGCAATGCAGGCAGGAGCCCAGTACAAAAGGCCAGATTGCAGTGCCGGCAGAAATGGAATGAGTGAGTGAGAGGGGGGAGTGAGCAAGCTCAATGGAGCTGTGTCAGGACTGCTTTAGATTTCTTTGTGGCCAGAAAAAGCTGCCAACGCAGGCAGAAGCCAAGCACAAAAGGGCAGCCTGCAGCAGCGGGAGACACAGAATGAGCGAGTGAGGGAGGGGGAGTGGGTGAGCTCAACGGATCTCTGTTGGGACTGCTGCAGATTTGTTTGTGGGCAGAAAAGGGCAGCAATGCATGCAGGGGCCCAGTACAAAAGGGCAGCCTGCAGTGGTGGGAAAACTAGAATGAGTGAGTGAGAGGGGGAGTGAGCGAGCTCAATGGAGTTCTACTGTAACTGCTGCAAATTTCTTTGTGGGCAGAAGAAGGCGGCAACGCAGGCAGTAGCCCAGTAGAAAAGGGCAGCCTGCAGCGCCGGCAGAAACGGAATGAGCAAGTGAGAGAAGGGGAGTGAGTGAGCTCAACGGAACTTTGTCAGGACTGCTGCAGAATTCTTTGTGGGCAGAAAAAGGCTCCAACAGAGGCAGGAACCCAGTACAAAAGGACAGCCTGCAGTGCCAGGAGAAACAGAATGAGTGAGTGAGACAGGGGGAGTGAGCAACCTCAATGGAGCTCTGTTGGGACAGCTGAGGATTTCTTTGTGGACAGAAAAAGGTGCTAATGCAGGCAGGAGCCCAGTACAAAAGACCAGCCTGCAGCACTGGGAGAAACAGACTGAGCGAGTGACAGAGGGGCAGTGAGCAAGCTCAACAGACCGACGCAATCAACATTCAGCATTGACAAATGCTTGTTTTTATTACTTCTGCTCCTGACTTTGTGTATTTTCACTGGCACATCCTTTATTGTATACTTCCCATCCCCCATGCCCTCCAGGACGCATCAGGAAACAAACCATTACCAGCTCAGTATGCGTTTCCTGGTGAAATGTTTGAACTGACTTAGTAACTAATCACTTTCTGCAGTCAGAACAATGGTATTACATGGTTTGGATATCATTAAGTCCCTATGGGAAAAGGTGACCATCCATATACTGTGTTATACAGTTTAGAAGGTTGAAAACCCCCCGGTCTCTGACTGGCTGAGCACTCCATCTAGGGGGCATTTATGTGCTAACAGAGACCGAGTAGAAATGAGTGCTGGTAGCAGCCTGCACTTTTATAAATAAAATCACTGTGCCCCAAAGAATGTCAAAAGCCTCACAAGCAGCCATTCTTTTCTCCTCACATCATGTGTGAGCAAGACCATCCTCCAGCGAGCAAAACCCTAACCCAACTACATTGTTAATCTGCAAGCAACATAAGGATGTACCCTATCTCTCCTAAATCTATGTTGTTATTGGCACATAAAGCATTACTTCCTTATTTATTTTTTTAAATCAATGACACGCTCATGTCGGGCGCTTACCTTAGCTCTGGACTGATGACAGTGCTATATCTGCATTCAAAAATCATATTTATTTCCTTTAATTAATGACTGCACTTTGACTGTACTCCCCAATGGTGGCTGCTGTTCTCAGTTGGCAACAGTCTCAATCTCGATTGCAATTATAACCGCAACATCCTGCCCTGACCAATCTTGGTACACTCCCAACTCCTCTCTTCATTGTATTCCTCAGGTTACAAGCTAAATATTGGCACTTTTCAGCAAAAGAGAAAACAGAGTACAGGGGTGAGGGATTTATGTGCAGAAAAGATAAAATGGACCATGGAGGGGGATTGAAGACAAGTACCATCACTGACTCAACTGTAAAAACAGTTCTCAAAGACTGCAGTGCCCTCTACGGGCAGGTTTAATAGTAGAGGGACCACTTTACAAAAAAAAGAAACCTGACTTGTAAATGATTTTGACTCTTTTTTTAAAAATGTTTTATTTTATTTTTTAAATCCTATGTAAAAATGTTACATATGACTCATTTTCTAAGCACTATAATACCCTCCATGGTGAGTGGTATGGGCTATACCGACCTTCCAGTGGCTATATGGCCCTCTTCCTATGGTTTCAGGCTTCATTACACCCCTGGGTGGTTCAATGTATCCCAATACTGCCCATCCTGTTGGATATACTGCTTACCTGTACAGTGTCTAGGCGGTACTTGATTAATAATCCAGTAGGTGGCAGCACTGAGAAATAAATGCACACTATCACTACACTGAGGATGAATACTAGCTGTGTTTCTGTGTTAAGGAAGTAGATCTTTTACATTAAAATTAATCTTTGTCCTCAGTATCCACACAGTCACGGCACCTTGCTATGTGGCATAACTGATTGAAAGTATTTAGGTTTATATTTGGATGAGAGCTTATCCTTTGATACACATATAGAGTCCTTTATTTATAGTCTAATCAGAAAATGCATTGACATGTACCAGTACAGTATGGGTGGGCATCCTAAAGTGCCAGCAGCACATTTCGGGGACACAACACACTGACGAGCACGCGTCCTGACTGGCTGGCAGGGCATCAAGGACAAGCCTTCACATGACAGGGGCTGGATTGTTAAGCTCATTCTCTTTGCTTTGGCTCCAAAACACTTCTGCTTTCAACACCTGGCCCAGTATCATGAAAACTCTTAACACTAACTTGTAAATGCCAAATCAGACCTGAAAGGGGCTTTTGTTAAAGATAACAGGCTCTGCACCTTCAGACTTGCTCCTTAATAATACATTGGCTGAACTAACTTTTGCTGGGCTGCTTTTGTATGGCTACTGAAGTATATTAAAATTAGTAAAGGTTTGAATTTCCTAGATGTGTTTTAGATTTTCTAGACTGCTTAGGCTGTCAGATCTGTTGAATTGGCAGTCTGACCCGATACTCTGCCAATAAACGGAGCAGAAGGAGTGTTCCTCATGACTGACTTTTTGCTATTATGCTGAATGTGATGAAAAGGTTCAGTCAAGCATGCCTGCTTATTTTTGTGGGAAAGTGCACTTGCCAGAGTGTAGCACTCGTGTTAATCCTGTAACTGCTATGTTTGAAAAAACTGGCATGGTAAAATCTGTTAAAGAGGAAACACCCTATGTTCTACAAGAAAGTGTGATTATAGAAATAAGATTAAAGGTTTACATATCTAACCTTTGGAACCCCGAACAACTGCTTTCTTAAATGCATTTTTAACTACTGGCATTTGTTTCAGATACCATACGTAAGTCCTCATTGCCAATGGACTACTGAAGTTGACGTATGTCCTGTATTGCCACAGATCATTTTTAAAGGTCCAGGTACCGCTTTAGCATAGCATTTGGACCGAAGCTGATACAGGCCCTTCACTAGTGTCTGAAAGCTTTGCCTTGGCTGGCATTATTTATTTATTAATTTCACAAAGAATCCTTTAGGCAGATGCCTATTTTTAAAGAAACGAGGGTCAGAAACAACATTACTACATAGAGTCACAGGAATACATTACATAATCATTGATATACACTGGACATACATTTTCAAGCCATGTACTATTTTCAGAGAGACTGACTGATTCATGGATTCGGAGTGTACAGTGTGCTTTTTGAATCTGATGCCCTGCTAAATGGATTGGCTACACCGGCAATAACAAACAACAGGGTGTGCATTCATTTAGTAGAAATATATGCACTCCTACAGTGTGTGCTGATGCACGAGGCCCCTGGCCTAACAGCCTCACAAACTCTTATACTCTTTCTGGAAGCTATACCACAGTGCTTGCTGCTTTATTGTTAACACCTTGATCACCACAGTGTACTGTATGATTTGGTTGTCTGCTCTTCTCTTTATAACTGGAAGCTAATAAACTGGTATATTTTTGTTTACAAGGCTTTCCTTGGTAAAGCACATTTTTTCCCTCACTCATGCAATCTTTTTTAAGACTACTCACTCTAGACTTTGATGTTCTGATCTGACTACTTTAACTGTACCTAAAATATCCACCAAAACAGTTGCTCGTCTTTTAAATTCTTAATTGGTAATGCCTAGCCTAACCTCCAGAAATTGTTAAAGGAGAACAGTCAACACTAAGATGCCCTACACACAAGTGTGGGGCTGGTCCCAGTTTGCACTTTGTGTGCCAAAACATTATTTTTTGCTTAATGTTTACTGCAGTACAGAAAGTTGTATCAGGCATTTCTGCTGACTTCCGAGCTGACATTTTCTGTAATGAGAAATCCCAGAATCCCTTGCAGCTGACATCAGAGGAGGTCTACAGCAGTTAGGAGATTCAATAGCCTGCAGTGCATGCTGGAGATTGTATAAGTTCAGATCAAATGTTTGTAGGCCCCACTGATTCCTCAGGGCTAAGTACATTCTTCTGTGGCTGTATTTAACCCCAGAAGAACAGTGGGGCCAGCAAACAAAAGATTAGAGCTTAGAAAGCTCAAACATGCACTGCAGGCTATTGAAGCTCCCACTGTTGCAGCCCTGCTCTGCTGTCAGCTGCTGGGGATTCTGGGATTTCTAGTTACAGAAAATGCCAGCTTAGAAGTCAGCAGAGACAGCCTGATACAATCTACTGTACTGTAAAGAAAATATTTTGCCACACAAAGTGCAAATTGGGACATGCCCCACACTTGGGAGTAGGGCACTACTGACTGTTCCCCTTTAAAGATTTTGGCATTTGTTTTATCAACAAAAATGTAAAAAATATTGCTCATTTGACAATTCATAACCTTTGTAAATGTTTTTGGTCAGGTGTGACACCTTTATGACATATTCCTCATTAATGCTTGCATTTACTGTAATGTGACTGGCAACCTGTAGTATGCCACCCACCTTCTGGAACGCATGTCATAGTTTAACCTATTTATTGTAACCTGTGTTGAGATAGAATGTGTTTTGTTATCAAATTGTTATATTGTTTGAATTTTCATTTGAATTTACCAGTTGTAAATGAGCCTTGTGTACAGGTTGCTTTCCATACATGCATTGAATTAAATTAAAGGCAAGTATGTTAACAATACATTTTATTTTCTGAAACAATACTGCACAACTCATGTAAACAGGAAGCCAAATGATTAAAACGCAAGTACTATCTCACGCAACAGAGTAGCTCCCTCGGGAACCCTTGAAGTTTTTGGGCCTCCATTGGGTCCCTCTTAAACCCTAATACCTACAACCAAATTACCCAGCTCAAAACGCCCTTGGGTCACATCTCGGATCCCTCTAAAACTGCAGACATGTTGAACGCCATGTTCACTGACCTAACCTCCTATCTTAACAAACTCCCCCTTCAACCACCTGATGGAGGGAATACCAGCCAAAATTGCCCTCATTCCCACACTAATCCCGCCTCTCCACCCTCTTTTTATTTTAAGGCCATTAGCCAGAAAGTCACTTTCAAACTCCTGAAGGCACTGCCAGCCAGAGGTAGCCATGGCAATGATGGCCTTTACCCTGTTTTCCTAAAACTTGTTTCCTCTGCTATTGTCAGACCCCTTACTTTCATCTTCAACCTTGCCCTTTCGTCTTCCACTATAGCTGAGTCCTGGAAACTTGCACACGTTATTTCAATTTTGAAAGCTGGTGACCCACTAGCCCTAGAAAACTATAGGCCCATCTCTTTCCTCCCACATCTCAGCAAATTACTTGAAAAAACCTTTACTACCAGTTATCTAAACACTTGGAAAAGTACAGCCTTCTATGTCCCCTCCAACATGGCTTCCGCAAACATCATAGTACCTCTTCTGCCCTGACACTTTTTACTGACCACATACTTAGAAATATGGATAAGGGTAAAGCCACAGTTGTGGTATTTGTGGCTCTGTCTAAGGCCTTTGACCTTGTAGACCACCAACTTCTCAACTCCACTCTGCACAGCTTTGGATGTTCACCTAACACTACGTCTTGGTTCTGTAGTTATCTATCTGGTAGGTCCCAGAATGTCATCACAGGTAAAGATCACTCTTCCACTTTAATGATTCATACTGGTGTCCCCCAGGGCTCAATACTTGGCCCTCTACTTTTTCCCATGTTGATAAATGCACTCCAAGCAGGCAGCCTCAATTGTAAATCACTCCTCTACGCCCATGATTTAGTCCTATACCATAGTGACATCTCACTCAAATCCATCTCATCCACCCTAGCTATCAACTACGATGCTGCTCATAACTGGTTCCTCTCCTATAAACTGCTAGTCAATGACAAGAAAACTAAGGCTATGCTCTTGGGCTCCAAACCCTTCCTGACCAAGGCTGCCAAAGCTAGTTCATCCCTCCTGCTTCACACCCCAGCAGGTACCCCCTTGACAATGTCCCCACTTTTAAGTACCTTGGTGTTACCCTCAGCCCCTCTCTTACTTTTTCGGAACACTTCAATAACACTGTGTTGAAAATCCACCAAACACTTGTTGCTGCCTACAGGCTAAAACAACTACTATTGATGGAAGCTTGCCTTGTCATCACGTGAGGCAACCTTCTGCCCCTGCTAGATTACTGCTCCTCTTCTCCCTCACGTCCTCTTCACTGCACACCCATTTAAACACTACATATAATTCCATATGTCGCTTTGTGCTTCAAGCTCCATACTCCACCCACCACTGTGCACTCTACCAGTCTCTAGGATGGCGCCCATTACAGGGTTGCTTTGACTACACCATGGGCTGTCTAATTGACAACTTGCTCGAGAGCCAGTTATCTCCCTCTCTCCTCTCCTCTCTCCTCTCCTCTCCTCCTCCTCCCTTCCCTTCCCTTCCCTTCCCTTCCCTTCTCTTCTCTTCTCTTCTCTTCTCTTCTCTTCTCTTCTCTCAGACAGAGTGGTACCCAGAAGCCTCAGGGTAATCTCTGCCTCCCCTCAAAGTTCCACGTATATCTTCTGTCATGGGCAGTCAAGCCTTCTCCATCTCTGCCCCCACCCTTTGGAATAAATTGCCTTTATCCATCTGCTCCTCTGCCTTCCATCTGTCCTTCAAAACTAATCTGTGTACCTGACTCCTAACTGAGTCAGTCTGTAAGTACCCCCAAGACAATACCAGAGGGAGCAGGCTGTCAAGGCACTAGGACCTATTGCATCGTTTTTTCTTAAGATTTGGGTTACCTGGTTGGGACCCCTCCCTCCTCCTACATGTTTGCCTTTCCCACCTCTATTTCCCTTTTGCATTCACTACCTGCATCATGCCTTGCGGTACTCTTTGCTTTCCTAATCTGTTCTGATCTCCTTGTAGTATTGCTGAATCATTTATTGGAATTCTCACACAAGACTGAGTTTCTATGTACCTTATTATTTTAGCCTAATGTCAGCTGGTACAGCATGTAGGCATTTTGTAAGTCTTTTGAATTCTGAAATGTGTGCTTGTGAACCTGTTTGATTCCAATACATGCTATTTACCTCGTGCTGAGGTGTGTTACCTATTCCTGTATTACATGTGTTACTCTGTGCTATTGCTGTTTATGTACATTGTTATTGCTGTTTATGTTTATTTTGTAGCCACAACTGTGGCTCGGGTCGTGACTGAAAATGGTTCTTTGGATCAGTGCACTTATCTAGTTACCAAAGGCATAAATAATAAATAAGTAAATTGTATAACAAATAAAAAAGGCACAAAAATGTGACAGTTTCTCAATAATCCAAAAAATATTATTTCTTACTAGGAACAGTTGAACCCACTATGGACTTTGTTCCAACATTTTGAAAGCTTAGGTGTTTTAGTTATTTATGGGATTTTGGTAAGTGGGTAGGCTCACTGAGACACAAAATCCCATTTAGTAACATTTTCACACTATTCCAAAAATGCATCCCGGCATGCCTTTCTCGTTATGCATAAATGAACAAGCACATCATGTTCTGGTCTAATTAATTTTAAGTATTTAAACTGTTGTAGAAAGAGGGTCCACAAAAACAGATTTCTGCTGCAGTGGTACCAACAGCCACTGTAGGAATTCTGCATGGTGCTAAGCAGCAGGGGTAACATGACTGCCAGAGGTTTCAATGATGTTCATACTTCCTTTTCAACATATTTTACTGGATCGCATTTTGAAAAAAAAAATTATATTCATCTTCTTAAATGGATAACTGAATGAATGTCAGTCTCACGAAAAATTATTTGTTTTTCCCTAAGGTTGGTAACAGAATGATTGACAGCATCAGTGAGAAACCTGCATTATTTGTATACTCTCCAAAACGACTTTTAATGAAGTTGCCACACTAGGAAAATAGGGATTTGATACTCCTGGAATCAGCAAAACTGTTTGCAAATAAGTACCTTTCTGTTGTAAATGATAAACTGAAGCAAATCCAATCATCTGATTATGTAAAAATAAAGCTGGGCGCAGCAGAAATAGAGTTTATTAAAGCTCCATACATAGGGGCATATGACAGGCTGAGGCAACAACACATCATCATTATCATCATCTTCTTCTTCTTCTCGTGTTATAATCAGTGAGCTCTCAGGGGGTGGGCACCCAGTCGGCACCGTGGCACTTACAATATGCCAGCTGGAGTAGAGGGATCTTACAATTTTATGAGTAGTATGGTATGTAAAGTATTTATTTTATATGGTGCCAGCAGGGAGATTTGGAGTACTGAAGCCCTGATCTGTGCATTAGTCGGGGCTTCCAGTTACCCCATATTACTCCTTTAAAGAACTTACATTGTTTTCATGATGCATTTGTGTTCTACTCTAGAACTCCATGGTCCAAAGGGGACATAAACTACATCACACAGTTCTAAAATGGCATTTACCACCCAGCATGTGCATCAGAAACACTTACTGAATTTATTAAAAGGCCAGTAGAGATTGAACAATAAGGGAATGGGATCAAATATATGAGACTGCTTTTTTCTGGAGGAAATTACTTACAGGTGTAGCACTGTTCTTCTTTAATAGCCTTAATACAATAGTCAAGCAACCAGTTTATAAGTGTAGCCAAGGTTGAGCAGGTTACATTCTGTACTTACAGATGATTAGAGGGAGGCGTGGCTGCCTCCTTTTAACCTGCTTCCCAGCCACCACTTGGGAACATCAGTTCAGTCTGCACTTTATAAATGTGAGACAAGAAAGCTGGGTGGAGGTCTGAGCATAAAATGAGAATGTAAACACAGGACCTCAACTTGTATCAGTGAGATAAATAGAAATGAATATGGAATAGTGTAGGGCCTCACTGATGGGGACTGCAGTGAAGTGGTGGCCAGGCTTTGCAAATCTCAGCTGACTTTTGTTATCTATATACCCTTGTTTAGAGTATGGCAAGAAGTACTAAGCCAGAGAAATATAAAAAACAAAACTCAAATACAGGCCAGTTGGGGCAGTATCGATGGGAGGGGGCACACTGGATTTAAAGAGCTAGTGGAGCCAAAACAGGCAGACAGGAAAATAATACAAATTTTAAGTAGTAGTCAGTTGTAACTTTTTATTTCTGAAGTATTTTTCTTTTTCCTTTTGCTGATCATAAAGTCTTCTATGTGATAATATTGTGCTGGATGTGTGAAACAGCTTTTTGCCTGGAAACTGACATGTCTAACTCTACTGCCCCACACTACATCATCAGCGCTGTGATCTCACTGACAGTGAAATCTCAGGTGAATGACCTGCCAGTCACTCACTTGCTGTTCCAAAGTAGCAGTGAGGTCACACCTGATGATGTACTGGGGGGCAATAGAGACAGGTATGTCAGCTGCCAGGCAGAGTGCTGTTCCACAAATCACACCTACTAACATCAGGTAAACAATCTTCTAATTAAACAAAAGAAAAAGAAAAAGGAAAAGTACCTCGGATGTAAAAGGTATTGGGTGGTTGCTTTTAAAATCTAATATTAGTTTTTGGCAGTACACTAGCTCTTTAATGCAACATTTACACAGCATGTTTTAACCAAGATGCTTATTTAAAAAGTAATTTTTAATAAGAAGTTTCAAAGAAGTATTCATACCCCTGTAGTTGGAACTGTCTAAATATTTTTTCTTTTTGTACCTCAAGTGCTCTCATCTTCAACTTGGGATACCTAAAGCAGCTGTATGTGAAAATGTTTGTAAGATAATACTGTCAGTAGCTAGTACAAAGAAAGACATCACAATACTTACTTTTTATTCTATCTTATTTATTCCTGAAGCCAGATATGTTGTGTTTCATTTGTTTTTAATAAGATTCTACTCTCTTTCCACACCCATCATGCATTTTAGTGTGGTGCTCTGCTCTTTACCTCCAGGAATGTGTGCTAGATTATGTACACATGTGCAAACGTTTCTTATTCATACAGGACACAGTCAGTCCTGCTGTATTTACAGTTTGTTTTCAAAAAATTGTACTATATCAGCTGTAAAGACTACCGTAACATGTTTCTTTATGCTTGAATAAAACTGAGTTATAAAAAAGAAACGTGTGCAAGCACCATTTTGACACATCACAGTATGACTCCAGTGTACACAGTAGGAGTAGCCTTAGGGGAAAAGATTTTTGAAAAACTACTGTTGGCAGCCATATCTGTTGACTTGAGTCTTTAATTACCAAACTAGCAATAAAAACACTTTTAGAAATGTGCCACTGAATTAAACATCTACTGGGAAGTGATGAAGAATCTAAGGATGTTAGCATAATACTGTACATTACTGCTAAACAACTGTACAATGAAATTATATGCCCAGTACCAACTAGAAAATACTGATGCTTTGACACAGCAGCACACATTTGTAAAAAAAACATAATCTGACTTTACAATGTGTTTCTGAAGCTAAATTTATTAAAGCAATAATGCCTGACAGGGTGGGTGTTATGCTGGGATAACACCCCACCTCGGGAGGTTGGGCCCGAGGCCACTGGCCGAGGGCGTCCAACACCCGAGAAGGGATGTTATCCCAGCATAACACCCACCCTAGAGGGCTTTATTCCTATTATACAATGGCTCATTGTTTTATACAGAAAAAAATAATTTTAAAGAATTTTATTTAGTGTTTTAAAATATTTTTTTAAGAAAAGATGCAGGCAGTGCTCAAGGTGCTCTATGATAAAATCAGCAGGGATGTTATGTCAGGATAACATCCCTGCTGTGATGGCCAACTGACCAATCAGGAGCCAGGATTCTTTCCTGCCATTGTATAATGTGTTTTATGCAAGAGTGCTATACAGAAAAAAAACCTCAAAGGCAAAAACAAAGAACAATGCATAAAACTGAACAGGCGGTGACACGAGTCCACAGTACATACATTCTGAGTTAATTTTTCACCTGTAGAGTTGTGCAGAGTGACACATTTCACTGGTGGAAATTCCAGTTGAATTGCTAAGCATTCCATCATATTCCACCAATAAGCAAACTGTGAACATTTTCATGTGAACTGTGAAATTTGTTACTAAGTTAATACAAACTACAGATTTTGTCTCCCCCTGGCGGAGCTTTTCAACAGGTCACTTGAGACAGGGAGGGTACCTAGGGATTGGCGAGAGGCACATGTGGTACCAATCCATAAAGGGGGGTCGAAGGAAGTACCAGGAAACTATAGACCCATCAGTTTAACCTCGGTGGTGGGAAAATTAATGGAGAGTATACTAAAGGAACGATTGGGGTTTACTTGGAGGAGGTGGAGGTCTGGATAGTCGGCAGCATGGGTTGTGCCAGGTAGATCATGTCAAACCAACCTTGTGGAGTTCTATGAATGGGTAACATCAGAACTGGACAGGGTAAGCCTGTGGATGTATTATTCTTGGACTTCAGCAAGGCGTTTGACTCTGTCTCCCACAATGGTCTGGTGGAGAAACTGATGGGGTTAGGAGTAGGCCTTTGATGGTCAGATGGATTGAAAACTGGATAGCTGGACGCACTCAGAGAGTAGTGGTCTGTGGGGAGCTCTCAACCCTACAGAGGTTGGTAATGGGGTACCACAGGGCTCGGGTCCTGGGTCCAATCCTGTTTAATGCATACATATCAGACATCAGGATGGTATAGGTGTGAAATGAGTCTCTTCATGATGACTCCAAGATGGGAGCAGTAGTTGAGGGAGAAGAGGGAGGTTGGCCCTGCAAGGGACCTGGACACCCTGGAAAGCTGGGCTCACACATGGAAATTAAATTTCAATATCACCAAGTGCAAGGTGTTGCATCTTGGTCGGGAAACCCTAAACACAGGTACACCCTGGGAGGGAGGTGCTGGAAGCCTCAACAGGGGAAAAGACCTAGGGGTCATGGTGGATACATGTATGAATAACACTGAGCAGTGCAGGAGAGCAGCTAGCAAGGCAAACAGGATGTTGGGATGCATCGCAAGGGATCACCTCTAGGAGCAAGGAAGTGATTCTGCCACTGTACAATGGACTGGTTAGACCACACCTTGAGTACTGTGTACAGTACTGGAGACCACACTTGAAGAGGGACATACAGCTCCTGGAGAGGGTACAGAGGAGGGCAACAAAGATGATACGAGGGCTAGGGATTTGACTTACGAGGACAGACTTGAGGAGCTCTGCCTGTTTTCATTGGAGGAGAGGAGACAGGGGACATGATTGAGGTCTTCAAGTACCTCAAGGGAATAAATAGGGTAAACATGGAGGGATCTTAGACTAAAGCAGGAGGCATCACCAGAGGCATGGTTTGAAGTTGGAAGTTGGAAGGGTGAGGGGGAAAAGAGGAGGAGGTTTTTCACTGAGAGGGTGGTGGACCCTTGGAATGCTCTGCCTGGTGAGCTGGTTCAGAGATCCACAGTGGAGAGCTTTAAGAGAGGGTGGGACAGACACAGAAAGTGGATGTATCAGATGATGGCCTGTCCCGGGGGGGTGGGGATGGATGATAGGGGTTTCTGGAGCACAAGGGATGGGAGGGTCTCGGCACCCAACTAAGGATCTAGGTTCGAGCAGACTTGATAGACCATAAGGCCTAATCTGCTGGCAAATAGTATGTTAGTATTTTCTTGCATATAGAATAGAATGGACCTCAATGTAAACTGCAGAATTTAGTAATTTCCTGCAGAAAAATCATGGGTGCAGTTGCTTCGTCATGCATGCCAGAATCCCGGGAAAATCACAAACTTTCATGGAATTCCAGTGGAAGTGACTATTTAAATTTTTTCCAGCACTAGTCATCTGTTTGTACCCTTAGTCTCATCACCCTATGTGTGACATACAACTGAGATAACCTCTCTGACTCAGTTTTTCACAATATATCAGGTACTGCCTGATTTTCAGTAATTTACGGGTACGAACTTTCAACCCTACCAAAAAAGAAAACAAATATATATATATATATATATATATATATATATATATATATATGGTATATCTATCTATCTATCTATCTATCTATCTATCTATCTATCTATCTATCTATCTATCTATCTATCGCTGCTCTATTTCTTTTTCATCTGTCTATGCCCTGCTGTCCTCTCAGTAAAATCAGTTTACGCAGCATTCACACCTTATGGGGCTTGATTTTCAAAAGGTGACACAGGGCTTGTGTCCAGCTGAGCCAAACACTTTTGACACAACTGCACCCGATTTTAATACATCAGGCGCAGTTGCAACAGTTTCATCATTTTATGGCAGCTTGTACCAAAGATTTGTCGAAAGCCCCATAAAAAAGGGTCCCCCAAATGGTACAAGTTAGACCAGGGAAAAGTTGGTCTAACTTGCAGAATTTGGTGCTTGGGACTGAACATCTTGATCACCATCTGGGAGAATGCCACAAGCCCCGTGCACAAACGATCAGCACACCAGGGGCGTGTGGCATTCTTGGGGCTTTGAAAATCGAGCCCAGTGTCTCCATCTGGGTAGTGCTGCTTGGACATCCAAGCAGTTACTTTGTCAGGAAAGAAACTATTCAAATGCCTGAGCAGCTGTGCTCTGTCCCAACTGGCTCAAGAGTGGTGCTCTAAGGACACTGAGAAGAAAAGGGCAGGGAAATGGTAGAAACCTGGATGTCTTGCCCCAGAAAAAATCTGGGCCATGTAGCAGAATTACAAAAGTAAATGAAAAATATCTCGTGAAGCATGGGGAGCTTGAGAAAAGCAAATATAATTTAATATAAGTGCTAGGATAATATTACTGTTAATCTTAGTTGAGAACTTGCTTTAAACAGTTTACACTGCAATGCCCCCTTTGACTGTCTGCAGTTGATGCTTAATATATGTAATTAACTCATTAAATACTAGGGGTGTGCAAGCCCCAAGGGTGTCAGAACATACAAAAAGAAAAGGTGGGACTGATGTTTGAAAGGGCACCTGGAGCATATAATGGTGAGCTTCATTTTGAAAAGTAATTTAATGTTTGAATGTATTAATGGGCACAGGTGCAAAAAAGTTTGTGTGTGTGTGTGTGGTGGTGGGTGCTTCACCCCTAGACCAATGGTTCCAGTATCCATAACAAGTCCCAAATGTTTGTGCTCGAATACAATGAATAATGCAGTATTTAGTACTCTGGTCAGAGTTCTGAGTATTGTTTACTATTTGTGGATATTTGGGGAAAGTTATTTTGAGGTCCTAGAAACAACAACAACAACAGAAAAAAAATTTCTACCCCACCACAAGGGCTAATCCCTTGCAGTGTCATTGGCTCAGTAGGTAGCACACTCACCTCTGAGGCCGGGAGATCAGAGGGCTGTGGGTTCAGTTCCCACATCTGGCACTTGGGTTAATATCCTAGTACTGACACTGTAGTGCAGCACGAGAGGGGTGCTGCACTTCTGAAGTGCCGTCTTTCGGATGAGACGTTAACCTGAGGTCCCATCTGCCTGGATTGGTGGTAGTTCAGGTGGATGTTAAAGATCCATGGCACTTATTGAAAAGAGATGGGGAATTTCCTCAGTGTCCTGGCCAAATTTCCCTCATTCACTAAAAATAAATACCACCACCAACTTAATCTGGTTCAAGGTCAGTTGGCATTCATCTGTATCCCTCTCTCCCGGGTTCTGCCTGAAAATAGGCAGGATTTGTCTAGTGCATTTACCCGGTCAACAAAAGCTAAATAAATAAAACCTCCTTCTATTTCCTACCATCCACACCCTCCCCAGTTCTCCCATACTAATTTAAATAAAGGCCTGGTATTTTTTTTTTAAATATGTTTGGAAGCGCTGGTGAGGAGCTGAAGGGTTAGAAATAACTGTGGTGGGGTGGGGAACTAGTGCTGGTCATCTGAGGAGGTACAGAGGATTTCAATGTTCTTTTTACATTTTTCCAAAATATGAGTAAGGAATAATGGACAGCTAAGTATTCCAAAAAAAAAGGTACTCACACACTCCCTATAGTGCAGTGGTTTAAGGCTCTGAGCTGCAAACCTGGAGTCCTGGGTTTGAATCCCACAGTCCCCACTTGCATACTGTGTGACCCTGAGCAAGTCACTTAACTTACTTGTTCTCCCAGTTCACACATGTAAACAAGCTTTCAGCTTAGTGTGTCTCTCCTGGTTTAAAAAAAAGAAAAAAACTGTACAGATATTCCTAGCCAACATCAGCTCATGTTTGGATCCACTTTAGGCTAACTCAAAGTTATAACCAGCAGTACCACTTCGGAAGCACTTGTTAATTGACCGGATCCTGGTATGATGGTGGACAGATTATCACATATTGGAACCTTACCTGGCTGTCAGTGACTACTGATCACCTCCCTGTTTTTTTGTGTCTGGAATAAAGGCGCCACCAATAACCACCTAAGATTATTGTGGATCACAACTATTCCAGGTTCTGTACCACTTATATAGTGTATGTTAGAATGTTGTTCTAACTTGTTTTCTGTGACAGTAAAAACATGGTTCTGCTGCAGTAGTGACATCCATACCGCAGCAGAACGACTTTTGGTTCTGCTTCAGTACGGACGTCATACGAGTTCCCTCACAAGTGCTTTATTCATCATGGCAACGATTCATGGCATTGCTTCACCCGCCAAATGGTAGTTTAAAAAAAAAAATCAGCCGTGTGATAAAGTTATGGTCCTGGCAGCCGCTCACAACTCGAGTAAGTAATTTAACAATAAAAACCCATTTCAGAGAGGGGTAATGGGTGAGGGGTTAAAGTTTAACTGTGCAGCACGGTGATCGTGGTACTGAGGGGATTAGTGTGCGAAGGAGCGGCAGTTTTATGATACAATCTGTACAAGCACTGTACGTATTTTTTTTTTCCTTTTCTCTCTCGGCTTCCAGTCAAGTACTTTCACAATGCAAGTTACGTCTCTGGATTTTTTTCTATTTTTGTAAATATGTGGGCACTAGTAGGCAGTAACATACACTATATAGAACAGTGTATGGTTGAACTGAAACAACAAGGCTTATTCTTACTCTCGTGGTTGCTATGCTGAATGTTGACCTCTCAAGCTGCACTCTCGAGGTCAACAATTGGCATAGCAACCACTCGTGTAAGAAGAGCCTTGTTGTTTCCATTCAACCATCCACTATCCTATATTTTATGAACCCCCAGCTGATGTGGGCTGGTCCCTTGCTAGACTTGCTACTGATGTCAACACTGCTCTTAATTTCTTAGTTTACCTCTGTTGCTGACCTCCACACCAGGAGGTGAGCCAAGGGACTTAACTTTCATTTAATTTCATTTCATTTTATTTTTATACTGGTGGGTTTGTGGGACAAACCCATTTTCACAAATGTCCAGTTTTTACAAAAAGGCACAGGACAAACAAACTTTACAGTGCAATTGAACATCAATATAAATACATTAAGCAAAACATTTACAAATTGAATTTGCTAACAAATTATTTCTAAGGGCTGTCTTAGAAGTTGCTAACTTTTTTAGACTAATACTGTAACATTACTTGGAAGACTGTTATATAACCTAGCAGTAACAAATGTTCATGAATTCTGACCAAAGACTGTGCAAAAAAAGGAATCACAAAACTATCTCTACTCTGCAATGGATGACTGATGAACTCTTTGTTAAACAGGATACCAGGGTCAGAGCCTGGGCCTGATACAAAAATGCCTCTCCCCCTCTTGATCAGAACCATATGCAACTAAGAAATACTTTTTAGTATGGAGTTTTTGAAGTCAAGGCAACCTACTTCAAAAAAGCAACAAACTAGAAACCTTGGTAACCCCACACAATTTGGAGGGGTATAAAAAAACTATTAAATAATTCCACAGAAGTAACCCCCACTCTTCATTAGCATTAATGATATGTATCCCTGTGATCCTCGGTTCACTGCCAACTCATTTAAAGATGACTTTACCAGTCTGCAGCCCTACCTTAATGGGCTCCCCCTTTGCAGTCAGCCCATCTGAGTCATGTTCAGTCAAGCCCTCCCTACTATCTAATAGAGGTCACTGCTAATAAGGTGCTTCAGATGAAAAAAGTGCTGACGGGGTCCAATGTGTTCTCACCTAGACTTCTCAAAGTTGCTGCATCGGTGATATCCAAATCAACTACTTTTCTGTTTAACTTTTTTCTTACCTCTGGCTGGTGCCTGGTATCTGGGAAAAAGTTATTAAGTTTGTTATCCAAAAATGGATTCCTAACTTTGATATTGGTAATTACAGACTTATCTTGTATCTCCTTGTGCTTGCAAAACTGTTGAAAAGTAAATATGACCATTCACTACATTTAATCCCATAATCTCCTATTCCATAGTCAGCACTGATCCACAAGACAACATGGGACATCTGCTGGACATGTACCATATTTTGAGGTACGTCTAAAGCATTTGATCTGGTGAGTCATTAACTGCTGTTCTTTAAATTTGCAGGGGATTTTGGTCACTCACCTTTTAGCTGGTTCTGTGACTGCTTACCCAACTGCAAGCAGGTTGTCAGATTACAAGGCAGCCTATCCTTCCCACTTGTTGTCAGATGTGGTCTCCTCAAAGGTTGATCCTAGAACCAGCATGCTTCTCCCTGTTTACTAATGCCTTACCCACAATATATAAGCACTCCAGGGTCCTGTTGTATACCAATGATATGTTACCATAGTTGAAGTCTAGTAGTTTTGAAGAAATAAATTCAGGACTGTGTTCTTACCTTCAACTTCTCCAGATCTGGTTTTAAACCAATATGCTCTTGCTTCATAAAAGTAAAATTAAGGCTATACTCTTTCACTCAAGGCCTAGAGTCCTTCAGCACAAGGATGATCACTGTATGGTTTCTGTTGATAGCAGCGCATAGGTATGTGTGGATAGCTTTAAATATCTGGGGGTACACCTTGACTCCTCCTTCTCCTATGCCGAACATGTGAATGGTATTTAAAGAAAAAGGTCCACCAGACACTTGGTATGCTATATCAAGTCAGAAACTGTCTGACTCTTGAAGCCAGAGTCAGCACTGCACATCAGATGCTGCTTCCTCTAAATGAATATGGGTCCCTAGTCTGTGATCTGGCACAAACCTCTCACAGGAAAGCAGTGCACCACAAAAGTATTGCATGGTTTGCACTGATGGTAGACCTACAAACACACCATTACCTCCTGGACTCCAGATTCAACTGGCTATAACTGGGTAATAGAGCCACTCTCAACATCTACTCTCTTGCTCACAAGGCAATGTCATATGAGTACCAGGTCCTGTGGAGGGGTTGTGGGATAACAGATGGTCCAGACACCGAATTTCAGGTCAACACACAATCTCTGTGTGATGTTTATTCAAAATATAAGAAATAAGCTTCTGCAATGCCATAGTCCTTCTTCAGTACATCAGTTTGCAGCAACAGACTATGAATGTCCTTTCTCTGCACTTAGCCAGCACCTACTAACACTTATCTCTGATCCAATTCACTAGTTGAGATGTAGCGACCACCCTTATGCAAGCCCCATTTGCTTACATAGTGGGGCCCCAAAAAGAAAAAAAACAAAAAAAAACAAGCTATAGACAAAGAATCTCAATGCAGAATCACTGAAAGAAGATCTACCCCCAAAGGGCATTGGCAACAAATCAAGTTTCAAAGAAATACAACATCATACATACTTCCACAATGCAATGCATCATGGGATATATACAAATCACCATGACATTTCTGGCTTGTTAAGTTTACAACAATTTACATGCATTTTAAATAGCACAACTAGCTTAATTTCTATAATAGTCACCTAGTACTTTCTACCATTATCAAAACACCAAGTGCCATGGTATTTTAAACATTTACAGGTTTCATAAACATAAGGTACATACATTAAGGTATTTTATAACATAGTGCTATTACATACTAAATCCAACAACAATAAACACAACCTTTTTTACATATACTTTGAAGTCACCACAATAACTTCCCTGTATGAGGACCTGAGAAGGAAAAATGAAAATTAAAAAGGACACTGTAGCACAGTCAAGGGAGGGGGAAGGGGGTGCCCACAGGTGGCCAACCTTATGGACTAGAAATGGTAAAGGATAGATTAGGCTTAGAAACAGAAGAACTGTTGCAACAGATTTAAGAAAAGGTCGGTCCTCAAGAGTGGCAGGAGCTCCCGGTCACATGTCCACCTAGACTCCAAGTTGACACCCACCACTAGAATCTGAACTCTTTGTTCCATGGACACTTCACTGTTTAATGATTCTCAGGTTAAGATGGCCTTTGGTTTCAGGAGCTCAGAAATTTGGAACTCCTAACCGCCTAGGCTTAAGGAACATCTGTCTGTGAACACCACTTGTAACTTTCTCTGATACTCTGAATACCTCATCTGCCCTGTACTTTGTGTTTTACTCTATGCTCCTTAGTGCTGTTACCTCATCTTCTGGGTCACTACCATAAAAGGGATTCTTTTCCAGTTAGCTCATCTGGTTAACAAAATAACCAAACGTAACAATCAATCAATCAGACAATCCATCCATACATTTAGTTTAAGCTTTAAAAGAGGATGATGAATTTGTAATCGTTCTTGCTCAGCAAGTGTACTGACCTGGCTGTTGCAGTCTGGCTTGCTGATGGTGTTGTTGTCCTCAGTGTAGTCCTCTTCCCAGCTCTGGAACTTCGGTAGGGACAGCATCCCGATTGAGTCCAGATTCTCCAGGCTCCTGCTGGCAGAGAGTTCCCTCAGTGATGCAAGACAGCTGTGGGATGCACAAGTCAAGTACTGGCAAATGTTAAATAGTAGGCCAAGACACCAGCAAGTTCATCTACATTCTGCTAAACACCTGGTGCATCACTAGTCAAAGGCTCTTATCAGCCACACAACTCCAAGCATCTTGTTCAGTAGCCCTTGTTTTCTCTATCTGATTTCCATAGTTTAATTCAGCTCTTACATAGAAGCCTTCTATTCTGCAGGGACTGTTGCTGGTGTCTGTATTGTAGGCCAACAATAGATGGATTTTTTTTAAAGGAAAGTTTTCATTAAATTAGAAAGCCCTCTGATCCCTCCTGTACTGCTCCGTGTGGATGTCAAGAAGATCCTCATATGTTTTTAAGAGTTTGTAGCATGATTTTGGATACCTCATCTGTTGAGGAACTGAAACATGTCTAGTCTGTTTTCGTTCCTAAGGCACATGAGGTGAAATGGTATGAGTTTCAGTCCTTTCCCATATGCTGTACTAGGATTACTAGGAATCAAAAGACATACGGGGGCTCGAGGCCCATCGTGAATGTCCCCCACATAAGTAGGTCAATTATACCATCAACTGTTTTTTATAGCACAGTCTATGGTATTTTTAAAAGTGGTTAAGCTTGTACAGTCAACTGCTGTCTGTGATAGTCTATTTCATACCACTGGGGCTCAGAGTGCAAAGAAATGATCCCTCTTGACTGTCAATGATGGTTGTATATAGATTTTTTATTATGGGATCTCTAGTTACCTCTCGTATTGATAAAATATAGATTACAATCAGTCATAAGTTCTTGTTTTTGGATTAATCTATATAATAACAACAAATCACCCCTATGTCTTCGTGCTTCAAGGGAATGTAAGTCCGTCTTCAGTAATCTAGTTTGGTAGTTAAATTGTTTTAGTCTAGGAATGTGCTTAGTAATATCCCTCTGCACTCCTTCTGCTATTTTAATGCCTTTACGTAAGTATGGGGACCAGAACTGAGATCCATAATCGAGTGAGAGTGAGAAGCGCTGGGCACAGCATGTTACTACTCTTGAGGAGTCATTGCTAGAAACATTACTGCTAATGTTGTTTTGTGATCTTTCCCTTTCCCCTCTAATGCCCTTTCTCCACCTCCAGGCTTCCCATGGGGTCCATTGTGCCTCTGTTCCAGCATATCCCAGCCTTGGGAACCCCAGATAGGAGGAAAGTGCCTCTGCTCTTGGAACAGTGGTGGGGGTGGTGAGGTTGAATCCTGTTCACTGAGGGACTGGGTGAAATGGAAGCAGCACAAGGGTCATCATTTGGCATGCTTGGGATGGAGCCTTTTCTTGCTTGCTTGCCAGCCCTCCCTTTGCTTTCTTCCCTTGTTGGAGTGCATGCCTGTGTCTGAAGATAGGTGGGCAGTGATGTGTGGTAACCCATGGCACCTAGTGTGCCTCAACTAACCCACTCATAGGTGCTACTTCTCAAAGACTGTACTGCCCAACCCTCCACAGGAGAGGAGCATCGTTAAGGATATTCTGTCTCTCTGAAATTATTAATAGAAAATATACCTTTTCTATTAATAAATAGCCCGCAGTGGTTCCCTAATCATAGTTTGCATCTTTCACTCTTGGTGCTCTAGATGGAGAAAGACTGCAATTACACATTATTTCTCCCTTTGCTTCTTGCACACTGGAGCAGACACACTGGGTTGCAGTAGACTACAAACAAGTTCAAAATATGTGGACACAACTGAATGCTCAAATCTGATGTTGACAGTAGGATGTAAAGGTTTGTTAAATAAGAAGAGTCCATCTCTGGCAAACTTGCCACAGTGATGGTTGTACTGGTGGTGTGAAGAATAAGGAAGGGTAGAATAAACAGTCACAAACTGCTTGACTAAGGCTTGGCAAGGCTTTGGCAGCATATTCTCGTGAGGGACATTGGTCAGAATAGCAGCCCTGCCACAATTATCTGATGTTTGTGTGTATACTTTGGAGTTTAGGAAAACTGATAATAGCCACACAATGCAGGGAGTGTATTGAGACTGCCATTAAAAATAAACACACCCTTTCCTTTGGGGCTTTACACCATCATTTGTTCTTCTTACTACCACCACATGATTAACATCTGTGGTGCAGACGGCTTTCTCTAGAGCACAAGCATGAACTACCTCTAGTCTGCAGTTTCACAGCCTATAATAACCATGTGACAGTGATAACCCCAGGAGAAGCCCATTTATATTGAAAAGTCATTCCACCAGATAATGTATCCTGGAAACTCACCCCTTGTTAGTGCTGTGACTGTGTTCATGTGCTTTATTTCATTTCAGTGAAATTTCTTATTATCTGAGGAAGATAAAAACCTCAATTGTGTGTTTTTCGCAATTGCTAGAGCTGTGTCTGCTTTAGGAAAGATAAAATACCTGACACCATCTTCCAGTCCTCTGAGGAGCCAAACACAGCTGGAAGAAGGAACGGAGTCAGAGGCAAATGAGGCTTGATTCAGCCACCAGCAATTTTCTGATTTTTATTCAGATTTACTTTAGAACCAGTTCACTTCAGGCAAGAGGAGTGATCTATGATAAATGACACTGAATTCATGAGGGTGTTAAAGGATCATCAGTATTCAACATATTGAGAAAATTGCACATACAGGATGAGACAAGCTGGGGCCATATCCAGCCTCTCGGACAACCATATTATTTATACGCACTTCTCAAAGTGGTTATTGAGTAGTGCATGACAATGAAAACCCATCATGATAGTCTTAAGTCTACTGATTTGAGTAAGAATCATATATAATAAAAATGCTGTAATATGATTCCATTTTATTTTCATTTGCAGTGTAGGAATATACTGTTTATTTCAACTGAAACCAGACAAGACAGAGGTGTTGCTGGTGGGTGGTAGGAGTAATTGGATGGACTTGATCAGAGCCATGCTGTAACCCTGCTTGATAGGGTACAGTTGCAGCTCTCCAAGATAGTGCAGTATTCCTACAATGCAAATAAAAGTAAAAGGTAATCATATTACAGCATTTCTGTTTATTACCTGGTGGTTCTTAACCAAATCAGACATAAGAGCCTTACAGCCTTTTAATATGAATGGGTTTTTCATTGTCATGCACTACTCAACAAAAGATTAATAAACTAATTAGCCAGCCTGGGAGTGGGTCCCAGGGTGGTAGCCTGGGTAACAAATTGGCTGGACAACAGAACGCAGAGGGTAATAGTAAACAGAGTGTACGCTGGAGAAAAGGGAGTTACTAATGGTGTACCACAGGGTTTCATTACTGGGACTGGTACTCTTTAATGTCTTTATAGGTGACATTGCAGAGGGGCTGGAAGGAAACGTATGCCTCTTTGCAGATGGCACAAAGATCTGCAACAGGGTTGGTATACAAGGAGGGGTGGAAAGGATGAAAAGGGACTTGGCAAGGTTGGAGCAATGGTCAAGAGTATGACAGCTTAGTTTCAATGCAAAGAAGTGCAAAGTAATGCACCTGGGAAACAAAAACCCAGGGGAAGAGCACACAATGGGGAGGGGGAGGTACTAACAACAACAAAAATGGAAAGGGACCTGTGGGTACTCATATCAGATGACCTTAAGGTAGGCAAACAATGTGAGAAGGCAGTAAGGAGGGCTGGGGGGATCCTGGGATGCACAGGGAGAGGCATCAGCAGTAGAAAGCAGGAAATTGTTATCCCTCTGTACAGACAGGTGGTGAGACCCCATCTGGAGTACTGCATGTAGTTCTGGAGACCCCATCTCCACAAAGACATAGACAGGATGGAGGCAGTCCAGAGGAGGGCAACCAAAATGGTGCAGGGTCTGCACCAGAAACCATACGAAGACAGACCAAAAGAGCTTAATATGTATACCCTTGAGGAAAGGAGGGAGAGGAGGGACATAACAGAAACCTTCAAGTACCTCAAGGGAATCAATAAAGTCCAAGAGGGTAGCATATTTCAGAAAAAGAGATGCACAAGAACAAGGAGGCACAATTTGAAGATGGGGGGGTAGCTCAGGGGCAACAAGAGGAAGTATTTTTTCACAGAGAGGTGGTGGATGCATGGAACAGCCTTTCTGAGGAGGTTGTGGGGTCAAAAACAGTGGGGGAATTCAAGAATGCATGGGACCAACATAAGGCAATTATAGTAGGGGGCCGGAGGGGGGTAAGGAGGAAGTAGGCTGCTGGTTAACTAGGATCTGCAGCTTATCCAATAGGTAGGGAAATGGGCAGACTAGGTGGGCTAAGCAGTCCTTAACTGCCATCAAAGTCTATGTTTCAGTCTGGGTGTCGCTCTGGATTGCAGCTTATCACTTGATTGTCAGGTGTTACCTGTGGTCGAGGATGGTTTTTGTCACCTTAAAGAGCTAGTTCACTGCATTAAATTAAGACTAACATTTACAAGTAGCCAACTATTACCTTTTGTTTCCAAAGTACATTTTCGTTTCCCTTTTAGTAATAGGAGCTGCTAGTTCTAGATGTGTTGTATGGAGCAGTTCTCTACCTGGAGGTTGAACTCTCTAGTACTATTCCCCTTCATACCTCATCAGTATCATGATCTAACCAACTGTGACATCACAACTGACCAAGCGAGTCACTCAGCTGCTGTCAGATTGGTCACTAGTGATATCACGAGTGAGGCCACACTGCTGATGAGCTCTGAAGGAGAACAGCACTAGACATGCATGCCTCCAGGAAGAGGCCTGCTCTACATATCACACACAATTCTATTGGGTAGACAAGCTTCCTATTAATGAAAGGTAAAAGAAAAATACGTTGGAAAGCAAATGTAAGAACTGGCTACTTTTAAAAATTAGTAACATTTTCTGTCTGCTGTTTTTTGTGCTACTAGTTCTTTATGAATGCACCCCCAGGATTTCATCGCTGTCATCTGTGCTTTTGTTCCTTTAAGATAAGCCCATTGTAATGCTCTTTATTTTGGCTGGGAAGAAATATCGATCCATTGCCTGGAGTTGTACAAAGTGCTGCTGCACAGTTAACATAGCACGTGTGACATTCCTATCATTTTACACTGGTTTTGCAGCATTAATGTTGGTTGTCTATTGGGTAGCTGGTCCGCTTTAAGATCATTGTGTTGACCTACAGCAAAACCCCATCCTTGGGACTGGGAATACTGACTGAGGGCAGGAAAAACACACCTAGACTACAGAGAAAAGGTATTTAATCCTTAAAGGGGAACTGCATTAAGAGCCCCATACCCAAGTGCGGGACTGGTCCCAAGTTGCATTTTATGTGCAAAAACATGTTTGTTTTACTTACTGTTTACTGCAGTATTGTAGATAGTATTAGGCTGATTCTGCTGACTTTAAATCTGAAATTTTCTGTAACCAGAAATGTAGAGATGTAGAATTTGTTGGTAGAAAAAGACCGTTTGGCCCACCAACTCAACCCAGATGTTCCCTGCATAATTTGTCTCTGCAGACCCTAACTGGTCTTCCCGATGGCGTTCCCTCCACCCTGCCTGTTATCTACCCCTTTGTCTAGCCCACACATGCTTGAAGCCCACCACTGTTCTTGATTCCACCACTTCTGCTGGCAATCTGTTCCAGGCATGTACTACCCTTTCACTGAAGAAATATTTCCTCACATCTAACTTAAAATCCTCCTTCCAGCTTCATTGTATGTCCCATGGTCCTGGTGCTTCTTCTCATTTGAAAGAGACTTCTCTCTTGCACCGTTCACCCCTGTGAGGTACTTGTAGGTCTCTATCATGTCACCTCTTGCTCTTCTCTCTTTCAGGGTGTACATGTTGAGATCCTCTCTCTCTCTCTCTCTCTTCATAGGCCTTCTCGTGAAACCCCTGCACCATTTTAGTTGCCCTCCTCTGGGCATCTCCACCCTGTCTAGGTCCTTTCTGAGGTGCTGTCTCCAAAACTGGACACAGTACTCCAGGTGGGGTCTCACCAGTGAACAATGCAGTAGCAACACTATCTCTCTCTCTTTTCCTACAGGATATATCTATCCCAATGCACCCCAGCATCCCAGTAGTCCTCAGTGACTGTACAAAGCTCTGGGAGGTCAGCGGGGCCAGCAAACAAAAGATCAGAGCTTACAGGACCAGGAAACAAAAGATCCCAGCTTATAAAAACTCTAACATGCACTGCAGGCTAGTGAATTCCCCACTGCTACAGCCCTGATCTGATGTCAGTTGCAGGGAATTCTGGTTATAGATAATGTCAGTTTGGAAGTCAGCTAATTTAGCCTAATACAATCTACTACATTGCTGTAAACATAAGCAAAAAATCCCCCCCCCACCAAAACAGGATTAATGCACTCTAGCAGGGGCTTGGTGCCATACGTATCAGATATTGAGTGAGCTAGTGGTGAGTGAAAGTGGACTGGGGGGTTTAGTTACTGTTTCTAAAAGTGTAGTTTACCAGTGAAGATGCATGTGCAGTTCAAATGCTGGCAGGCCTGCATGCTATATGCTGTCCTTCCATCCTACCTGAAGAGGGCAGGGATGAGTACATGTGCAGTTACTACGAACTGGTCTCTGCTCTGGCCAGGCATGTTACAGTCTGGAATGGATACAGTTGCTCAATAAGTGGACAAGAAAGAGGAATGGCAGCTGGGGAGGTTCAGAGGCAGGGTGGAAAGACAAGCGTCCAGGATACCAGGAGGGAAATACACCTTTACAATATACACCATCCTCTCTGTAGATGACTTTTGGATGCTTGATACTCACTGGGGGTACACTGGTGGGCTTGAGTGACAGATGGAGGTACCACAGGTATGCATTGATGTGAGGATGCAGATGAAGCAGACTGGGGGAGAGGAAGCTACAGAACTGGGCACTAGCTCTGGGGGCTGGTTGGCAGGGGCAGGAAGGGTAAGGAGGAGGGTGGCTGGAATTGTGATTTCTAGTGCAAGGGATGGGGTACAGATTAGAGTGGAGAAATGAGCCATCAGGCAACATGGGGGGCACCATCTTCAGCAGACACCAGCAACAGTTTTTTGCTTCTAACTGGCCAGACTGAGGGGAGTCAAAAGGCAGCTGGGTTTGGCAGGAGCAGCCCGGGTACCAGGACATCTGACCTGCTGAGAAGGAGAAAGGAAAGGAAAGACAGATGGGAGTGATGGAAAGTACTAGTCATTTGGGACTTGATTGTCAGGGCAGTGGGTATGGTGGAGATGACATTTCTGAGCCAGGATGGTAGGTCATGCAAGGTGGTGTGCCCGCCTTGAAGTGTTATGTTAGGTCCCTGTGTAACCTATATCCAAAACCTAGGCCAATTAGTACTACAGGACAACCACAAGGACCAGTTGTACCCTCCATAACGAGGCAAACTACATCCACCTAGTCTTTCTTACTCCCCAACAATGAGTCCTTTTGGTATATCAGTCCTTACCCCCTGACCAGCACATTTTGCCATCTCCCAGAAGTGACCTGCCTTATGGGTTACGCCACCTAGGGAGGTACCTGTGTGATTAGCCCTGACAGGCGCCCCTGCTCCCCTCATTACTGGGGAAAAGAGAGACTCTATAGATAATCTTCCTCTTAAAAAATGCTCTAATACAGGACAGTGTTGTTGTACCTTGTTGTCCTCGATATGCATATACTACGATGTTTGATGCACCAGCACTATTTACTATCATAGAATGTCAATGATTTTGCAACCACCTTGAATGTATAAGAAGACGTACCATGCCTAAACTGTAAGTCTGTATGTATTATGACATTTCAAATATTTTAACAAAAAGCATTAATAGCAAAAAAAAAAAGGGAAAGAAAGAAAAGATAGAGTGCTATCTAGAGCCAAGGAACATAGCTGCAAGTAGGAGCAGACCACCTTCATCAGCCATGTTGGCATTAATGACATAGGGTGCACAAGTCCTGAGGACATGAGGAAATTATTCATGGAACTGGGCATGTTCCCAAAGGGAGAGGTACTGAGGATGATCTTTTCCAGTTCTTCCTAGTTTTGGGGACTAGTGAGGAATGGCAGCAGACCATTCAGCTGGTTAACAGTTGGCTAAGGAATTAGTGCAAGAGGGAAGGTTTGTTTTCTGGCCAACCAGAGGGCTTTCTAAAGCAAGGGACATCTGTGTGCCCAGAATTTACTGCACCAAGAGGGAGTGGGGATACATGCCAGGAGAATGGAAAGGGAGATCAGTGATCATTTAAACCAGAGGGCAGAGGGAGGGGGTTGGTGCAGGTGATCACCAAGAGCAGTGGGCAAATGCAGGGAAACAAAGAGGGATGGACAGCAGAACAAGGAAGTGGCAGGAGAGGAGACCCTCAAAGGGTGGCAGAAGCATAGAGGGCCAACTAAAAAGTGCACTCAGCAAAACGGGTGAGTTCAAGGGCCTAATCACTTCAAAAGCTGGGACTCTGTGGCACTCATAAAGACCCATTAGAAGGACAAATATAACTGGCAAACCAGAATAGAGGATTGCAGACTATCCCAAAGGGATAGGCCTGACAGGAAAGAAAGGGTGGGATGGCTCTCTTTGTAAAGGAAGACGTCACTATGAAGAACAAGAAGAACTTGGAGGGAAGCAAACTGTCTGAGAGTCCATCTGGGGTGAGCAAGGAGAAAAGCTGAAAACCTTCAAGGTTTGACTTAAAAAATAGTTGTTCAATACAAGTGCCTGTTCCTGTCCCTAATGATTACTGAATATATTTAAACTTTTATCTTTATGATGAGTTTGCCACATCCTGTATTGTACTATCTTGTTAATATTTATTGTATTTATGTTGCATTCTTATCTTATTCATTTTTGTCTGTTTTAATTGTATTTGTTGCTCATAAAAATGGGCAGTTTTGCTCATCCGCTTACAATTATAGGTAGTGAGAAAATCAGCACAGAACTGCAGTGAATTTCTGTTGGAGAATTGGGCTGGATAAGTACTTTTTATTGGCTTCTTTAATTTCCTTTTGCTAAAAAGCTAAAATGACCAGTACAGTCATAACATACTACTTTTTCTAGACTTTGAGAAGCATTGTAATTCATTTCCCCCCTTCTTTTGAGGAAATTTAGTTTAATGGTTAGAGTGCAAGGCTGTGAACCTGGACCTACATTTGAAGTCGGTCATCTCCCATTGTCCATACATTCTGTTACACCCTCAAAACTGTTGCTGAGGTTAGCCAGACATAACTGTCACAGATAAAACCATATGCTCACATTAAAGAATGGGTGCTAGCCCAGAAACAGTTACAGCAAAAAACACAGTGGGAAGCACTCAATAACAGAGGTAAAAAACTGAAACTTACACAGTGAGCAGAAATGCCATCCAAGATGTTTTCATTTATACCAGGAAGTACAGAACAAAGACCCCAACGCTTTGCATCATAAACGTGAAGCGGCACATAATGTTTATGACACAAAGAACCAGGGCCTTTGTGTTATATTACCTGGTGTAAATTAAAACATTTTGGATGGCGTTTCTACTTACTTTGAGTACCCCCACCAAATAGTGGAGGCTTACCTGGACTCCGTTGCCCCTCCAGAGATTGTCTGCCATCTTCTGCTCTCTCTGGTCCCAGGGACTACAGCCTTGCGGGGGACTGGAGAAGCGCTGCGACAACATCTGAGCTGCTGCTGCGGCATGTTGATAGCTGTACAGCAATGTGCACACTTTCAGTCATCCACCTGCTCAAATATGGGAACTGACTGCTCACACACTGCTGCTGCTGCATGATGCTCTGTGTGCCTGACCCACCACAGACTTCAACGCTGCAACCTCATGGCCAGCACAGCACTAACTCCTCTTAGTGTGGTCTGGCCCCAGTGACACCAACAACCATCAGGGGGCTCAGAGATACTAGGAGGGGGGAGCAAAAGGAAAGCACCATGTTTCTGGTACCTTTAAATCAGCAGGGCTCCGGGATGGGTTCACAGCAGAGAGACTGCTCAGTCTGCAGGGAGTTCACAACAGAACTCCCAGCATAGAGGGGGAAGCCTCAAGAACTACAAATCACCAACTGGACAGTAAAGCACAGGTGTGCTTAATCAACTGGGGGGGCAGTGAAAGTAAAAGCAGGGGCAGTTGTCCAAATAAGAACGTTAAAGTAAAGCAACTATTTCTTTCAGCAAGACAGCCACCATTTTGCCAATGCCTGACCTCATAGCAGCCAATCAGAGATCAGGGATTTCTGTACATGACAGCAAAAGCTTGCTGGTGGAATGACTGTGGTGTATGCTTGGCATCCTTTCTGCCCAATAGGTCATCAAGTTAACGAACATTCTGAATATTAATTCTGTGGACTGACAGCTCCCTACACCAATCAGAAGCTGCTTTACTGTGGAAAAGGTTGAGGCCAGTTCCAGAAGGGGAGAGTCAGCAGTAAGCTCTCAGTAGGTGAGCAGGGCTAGTGCTGCAGTGACAGCTATCCAGGGAAGTCTGCCTGGGCTTCCACAGCCAACTAATCAGGGAGCGACTTCAAAGGTTTCTATAACCTGGATATACAGTGACTGAACAGTGCGTGTCTACTGAAAGTGTCAGGACACCATTTTTGTGAGAGAGACTGTGACCTGCCTTGAGAAAACACGTGCCACAACTGTCAGCCTGTGGGCACCAGAGACTGTGTGAGAAAGCCTGCACTGAGACAGCTGTAAGAGAAATACCTGCATTGACCCTGCAGACAGTCTGGGAGAAGGCCAGTTAGTGCTACTGCCAGGTACTGGCTAACACTCCTCACTTGGGTTCTGAAGCATGGATGTGGGTGCGAGGCATGTAGTCCCTGCTCCTTGGACTGGTCTGTATACTGAAGAGGAGGAAAAGGGAAGAGCCTGGCAGTTCCAGGTGACTGCAGAGGCAGAGCACTTAAGCTACCTCCAGAGGCAGCCTGAGACCTGCATCTGTGAGCCAATCCGCCATCTGCACCAAATTAACCATCATCCTGAGAGGACCTGCACCTGCAGGAAGGAGGAAGTGGAGCCCTGGTTGACAGGGAAGCTGGTACACCAGAATTGTGAGTATTCTTAGGGCTTGTCCAACAACTGGGAAGTTTGTACAGAGTTGCCACTAAATCTACAGATTTGGCCGGCAGGCCAGGAGTTACACATAACTCATTTGGAGGTTTTGTCATTAAAGCAATTGCATGATCTTGGGTTGTGGTGCTAAACTGTTATGCTTGTTTTAAAGTGCATCACCGCCGGCCAACCAGCTACAATGTCACTGGACCCGCACTGTTCCTATGGCTGGGTACCCAGTGAAGCACAGGAAGCTCCCTTTAAGGTTCAAGGGTTAAAACTGGTACCACTGCATTGGGCTCCAGTACAACTGGGCTGATAAAAGTGAAAGGTTTACAGTCTTAACTGTTACTGCCTTGTCTAGTCTGGTGGGGGGCTAAGTACTGTTACTGCATGTTTTACAGTGTTTTACTGGCTTGAGCCCAGTCAGGCAACTAACTTTGGTCCTGCATTAAGAGTTCACGCAATTCTTCCAAAGCCAGTTTTGCTTCCATTCTCCCATCCTTTGTGAATATCCCAAATAAATATTTTATTTATATTTTACATTTTATCTCATAAGCATATTACTTGTGTAAGTCACTAATTGCATTTAATTGAATTTAAAGTTGACCTGTGATGTTACATGTGTAGGGGGACACTGTGAGGAGGTGGGTAATTACTGCGTCCTAGGGGGTTGTACCGCTCTGACACCAGGCCCACATAAACTCTACTCCAGGTAGAGGCACTGTGCTAACTTAAAAGATCTGGATTCGAACCCCCCAATCAGAAAAATCAGAACCCAGGCCCCTCAACCTTGTTTGAGTCCACAAGGCATGGGGTAGTAACTGCAACATCCATGGCGACGTGGTTACATTTGTATGCTTCAGTTTTTTTTGCCTCAGTTTTCAAGTGCTGCCAGGTGTGTTTTTTCGTTAGTCAAATATAACCTGCCCTTGACAAATTCCTGTCAACTGTCACTGATCCGCATGAACATGTCACAGTGCTTATTCATTTTATCTCTTGCAATAGTCTCCAGCAATTTCCACTGTACTAATTTAAGGCAAGCTGGTTTGTAGTTGCCTTGTTTGGTTTATATCCTCCCTCTTTTTAAACAGCAGTATAAATCTGCAGCCCTCAAGACCTTTTGGGATGGCTCCCATCTCAAGTGCATTTTGAAAAATCATGATTAGATCCTGTGCTGTTAGTTCCAGGTGAACTAGAAACATCAATTTCACAAACTTTTCACTTAATTGCAACAATGCCATCTGATTTCCTGCAATTTGATGATCTAGAACACTGTGTTTAAAAAGAGCAATTTTGGTTGAAAGTTTACATTTTAAAACATATTTAAAAACTGCAGTTTAAAAACAACAGCGCTATTTGCTGAAATTGCACATTTTTAAGAACTCCCATTTTACAAAATATGCAACTGTAGGAAAATGGTACTATCTGACTAATAAAGCATTGGAGAAATTACACCACATTTTAGTGCATTTTTGCAAAAATTGCACAAATGTTAAATTAGCAATTTCACACAATTTCATCAGCATAATAAAAATGTTTCCCAGCACAATCTACTAGTTCCTCGCTTACATCCTTTTGTATTTTGAGGTTATCTGATTAGGTCCCGAAGGCCATTTTTAGCACTCTTAGCCCCTTTAACAGCCTGTGACAGCTTTGGGAAAGCTCTGAAAAATATAATATTTAGACATAATTCCGTGTATAATACTCTCATTTTCTATATTTCTCTTTCCCTCATTCTTTATCACTAAGTTCAGCTGCTTGAAAATAGGATCATTGCCTCTCAGACATCAAATGCTCCTGCTGCCTGTCTACACATGATGTCATAACCCTTGATTTATGAATCACAGTTGGTTGCTGTGGACATGATTATGATATCACAAGCAGGAGATTATGACATCATTTGCAGACACCCATAGGAGCAAATGAGCAAATGAAGGAAATGGACCCTGTTTTCATACAAATTTCCATTGTCTTAGAGACAAAGGTAAAAACAAAAACAGGAACTAGAGAAAACACAACTGAAACTATGAATGATTTTCCAAAGTTTTCCGGTTACACTTTATCTTTAGTGTCCATTTCAATGTAACTAATCATTAACTACATGTAACAGGGTAATGCCACTCTAGTTACATGTCTGTTGCATGGAACTACATTGCAGTTGCAATGCAGTTACAGTGTAGTTAACTGTAAGTACAGCGTAATAAGTGTAACCAGTTTTCCCAGAGGCATCATTGACTCATTAAGAATCATTTTCATACTAATGCAAATTATATCTATTTTTTGCCTCTCTGTTACCTCATCCAGTAGGAACAAAGAAAACTTTTGGTCTCACTCCTGGAGAGCAAAAAAAATAAAAATAAAAAAATAGCGTATAATAAAAAGTATAATTTATTCAATACAATGGTAGCACCCCCTCACACAAGCATTTATGTTTTGTGTTGCACTTAACGCTTTATCAAGACGTTATACACTGTAACTGCATTGCAATTATACTTTTTATTGTATGCTGTCTTTTAAGTGTTTTTTTGCTCTCCAGGAGTGAGGCCAAAAGTTTTATTTTTTCCTGCTGTTTGGTGCTGTATTTTGGCTCCTCAGTTCGGTCCTGCAGCCATGTTTTTCAGTGCTTTAGCATCTACCTCATCCTGCATCCTTGGACAGAGTCAATGCTTGTCATCCAAGGGTCCTGTGCAAACTGACATTCCCCAAAGCAAGAGTGAACATCCCAAAATACCACTCTGTTCCTGCAGTTGCCTCTTTATGTCTCCTTGCAAAAGGGTCATCCTGGTTTCTACACATCCCCTGAATTAAAATGTAATGAGTCTATGCACTAACTTATTCTTAGCTATACCTGTATTATACTGTACTGAGAGACTAAGAACCTCAGCACAAAAACACTGAGGTAAGGGTTACCCAGGAGGGCACTGGCAATAAAGCCAGGTTTTAAAAAGTACAAGATTACGCATACCCCAATAATACAAACAGTTATGGGGAGTATATGCAGATCACCATGAAATAATTATTTAGTGGTGATTTGCATATACTTCCCATGGTGCTTTGCATTGTTGAGGTATGTGTGATTTTGTATTTCCTACACTACATTACACTACACTATACTATACTGCACTGCACTACACAACACTAGTCTGTACTATACTATACTACACTACACTTTACTATACTATACTATACTATACTATACTATACTATACTATACTATACTACATTGTACTGTACTGTACTATACTATACTATACTATACTTAGAGTCCCTAGTGCTCTGCAGCACTTTATCCTGATTTCTGCAGCAGGGCTCCTTGGCTTCTGCGGTAGCATTATCTGATTTCTGCAGCATGATTTATTAATTTCTGTGGCAAAATGCAGTCCTACCTCTGGCTAAAATGAGACGTGAAGTCATCTCTGACATCACATGCTCAGCACAGAGGTGGAGCTTCAGAATAAATGAGATGGAGAAGAAAGTGGGGCATGCTAGAAAAACTGTATATTTGAATGACAATTCACCAAAACAATGACTTCTGAGGCACTATATATATTCTGCGTCATGATGCAAATTCTGCAGAAAATGTGGCCGTGGAATCACAGAATACCATGGGCTTTGTCTATACTATACTACACCATACTGTACTGTACTATACTATACTAATAAAGTTACATTTTTCTGACAAATAAATACATAAGCATATAAAATATGAAATACAACTAGAGCATACTTGTGTGTGGTGCTTTGCTCACTGAGAGACTGCTGAGTTGCTTTGAGATAACTTTGTCGTCGAGCAGCAGTCTTTGGGGAGGGTTTGGGGCTCATCTCCGAGTCATCACTGTCATCATCCGCCATGGCTTTGATGTAGCTGCCGCTGCGCATTCTCCGGCATGGTATCTCACTTCCTTTGTCTCGGGATAGCGTGCTGTTCCACTCCCCCTGAGGCACCTGGAGAATATAGTATCCTTAATCTTAATATATACACTGCAGAACATTTACTGTATACTGCACCAGTTTACATTTTTTATGTGGGAAACACTGCTGAATTTACTATCTATGCTTGAAGATTGACAAGAATAAGTGCTAGAACCATAGGGCTGGGGGGGGGGGGGCCACATTTTTATACTCAAATACAAGTGTCCTATGTGGATTTTAAATCACCCCATGAGCAAAATTGCATTTCAAACTATAGGTCCCCCCCCCCCTTTCCTGTGTTCCAACATCCTTGGGGACAAGCAACACTTGAGAATAAAGACTTCTCTGTATTGAGTCCAGGGCAGGCTCAATAGATTTCTCCACAGTAATGCATCCACACACTTTTACCTCTGTGCCAACACCCTTTCTTGGGACTAGAGGGTAACTTTATGCATCTCCTTATTTTAACCTGGACCACTTTTAAATAAATATGTCTTGTAACTGTTGCTGGATAGTCCTTCAATTAAGTAGGCATACCTGTATTTGTACCATTTGTCTCAGATAAAGAGGTATCATTCTATCCTTCAGTATTCAGGAATCACTAATTATTTTAGTTTTATTTCACTCTGCTATTCATGAAGCATTTTATAGTGTTAGCTTTGCTTTATTGTATTCATGTTGTTATTTTTCTCTGCTCCTTAAGGGCAGTGCTGAATCAGGAGTGGAGCAGAACCATAACAAAGGTGTCAAAAATCAATAAAAATGAGAAAATGCTTTATTAATAGCAACGTAAAATGAACAGGAAAACTGCTCCATGAATATTGGCCATCTCTCTCTCTCTCTCTCTCTCGCTCTTCAATTACAATATGCACTGGTTGGTCTTAGCTGCTGACCAATTTATATCATTGAAATGGCAACGTTGCCCCCTTGTGGCATGTATCTGGACTTACAGTGGTTACAAGAAATGGCATTACAGAGCACTAACACTTAAGAGTGCTGTACATGGTGGTGGTGGTGGTGGTGCCTGGTATTGTTCAGGGTGAAGTGGGGATAGAGGGTGGTGGTTAAGTAGTGGATCTAACTCATATTAGTTCCTTTAGGAAAAGAAAACAGAACAACTGAAATTATGAAGAGACATGGGCAGTAAATCTGTAAGATACAACTGGAATACAAACAAAATGTAATAACAAAATCAAGCTATGCAGTGTCACTTACCCATATTAACCACAAATATGTTCCATTATCCATTGAATTTTGAATATCAACTGTTAAATATATCCAAGAAAAATATTTAACATTTGTATCTATGGTAGAAACACAATGTTAAATGGGTAGCGTACTAGAGTCCTGACTCTAAGTATTCACTTTTTCAGTTACAGATACCAAAGAAAGCGTACCCGAGATACAGCATGCGTACAGCATTTACTTTTCAGCAGGGCTCAGTAATGTGCCTGAAGTTCAGTATGGAGTACTTCTTATAATGCACATCCTTTTATCAAATGTAATTTCAGAAAAGATGCAGTCACAATGACATCACATCAGGTGGCTTTAGCTGCTTCCTGCCACTTGGAAGCATTATTATGACTTGCAGGGACTGTGTGTCCCTGAAATCTGCAAACCATCATGGAGACTAACTTGGACCTCATGGAGCCTAGGGAATGTTTGATAAGGAACACATACTGCCTGCTAACACAAGAACAAGTACCCTAGTGAACCCGTGAGGCAGCAGAAAAACCTCTGTTGTTATGTTTCATATTAAAAGTTCCATGACTTTTTTTTCAATATCCAAAAATCCCTCACAATAAAAACAGGAACTTATTATGACTTGCCTTCATGTATCGTAGTCATACCCGAATGTAACAGATCATGTATGTCATTACACAAATCAATCAAAACAGAGAAGGGGGTATGTCTGTTGCCCCACGGTATCTGTACCGCACCCTGATTGGACGTTCTCTTGCCTCCTGCTCGGGGATTGACTCTTGAGCCAGCTAAAACTTTGCTCTGCTCGGGGCTGCTGTGCCCATTCATTTCTATGGCAAATGGCCGAAATTTTACGCCCCGCGCCCCCCTCCGACCTTAACTTTACAGACCTTCCTCCACGCCCCTGATAGCTCCACCCCCCCACTCGTGCTCCATTGGGTACCTGTTTTGGGACTCCCCCCCCACATCTTTTAGTCGCCACCTCCCACTCCCTGACTGTTTGGCCTTCCTGGCTGTATCCTCACTTCCCACTGATCCAGCTACTGCTCTTCCGCCCCCCCTTCTCCTAGCCCTGCCAGCCTGTCTTAACCCCCTCCGCCCGCCTACCCCGAATCCTACCTTAATCATGCACCTTCACCGTTCTCTACCCCCTATTCTATATATTCTTGCCTGTCTTCCTCCCCTACTGCACGCCCCAAAAGTCTGCTTTCCCTCTCTCCCCCACAGCTTCCACATTCCAACATCCTTCCTCCACATAGGCACGCTGCACACTGGCCACTGCCCCTTGCCCAGGGTCCATCCTACCACCATGAAACTGTCCTACACCCACACTGGTCCTAGCCCTCGACTCTGGTCCCCCCTGTCTACACTTACCCTCACCCACTATCGTCGATGCTCAGCAATTTCCCGAGATGCTAGCAGATGAAAGCATTCCCTTAAAGAAACACACTGCAGCTTCTTGAGGCTAGTCCTCCTCCTCCTAATGCTGTCAGGCAACGTGCACCCAAACCCTGGCCCATTCTGCTCTAAAGCCACTAATCGTAGCAAGCCTTCGGGTGCCCTCTCATTCATATCAATCAACATCTGCAGCCTCCTTCCTAAAATGGATGCCCTACAGGCCTTCACCAGCCAACACTGCCCTGACGTCCTGGCAATTGTCGAAACCTGGCTCACACCATCAGTACCGGACCATGCAATCAGCCTTCCTGGCTACAATGTCTTTACGCTGGATCGCCTCTCCAAAAGAGGTGGGGGCTCTGCTCTCTACCTAAAAGACTCTATACAGGGGCACCACATCATTACCTCACTCTAACCCACAACTGCTCAGATACTGCTAGTGAGAATCCTCCTCGGAGCCCAAAACAAAACCCTTACAGTTGCCACCACCTACATCCCTCCCAAGGAACAGGGAACTGGTCTAACAGCTGTTCTTGACTTTGTAAAGTCACTCCCACCAGACACCGAATCCATCCTCCTAGGTGACTTCAACATCAGCTGGCCTGCGGCCGATGCTGGTGCACACAGGGATACCTTTGCTGCGGAGAACCTCACACAAATTATTGACTCACCAACCAGGAAAAATTACAGGACCGGCACCAGCACACTCTTGGACTGGATCCTTACCAGTCACCCATCACGGATATCTAACACTAATGTCCTCCCTGACTCTCTCAGCGACCACTCCCCTGTTAGCTGCACCTGGTCAAATAAATTCATCAAACAACTGCCAAAAACTATCTCCAGCAGGGTTCTACCCAGTGGTCACCTTCCTCAACTCAAACCCCACCTCCTCCATCAAGACTGGTCCCCTATCTTCAATGCAATCAATGTAAACACTGCTCTTGACCACTTCATAAACATCTTCACTGTGGCCTGTGACACGTATGCTCCTATTAAGAAACGCAAAGTCAAATCACTCAGTAACCCTTGGCTAACAGGTGACCTCCTCAGGATGCTAAAAACAAGACACCACTTATGGGAGCTGGCCAGAAACTCTGGAAGGCAAAGCGACATCCAAAACTACAAACGTGCCCGCAATGACTGCACCAAAACCATCTGGCAAATGAAGTCCTACTATAAGCATGCCCTCACAAACTCCTGGGGCAATGGTCGAGAATTCTGGAAGAACATAAAGGAACTCACCGTGAATCCACCCCAAATCCCCCCCATCAATACTCAACATCAACGGAACCACAACCCTCAACCCAAAAACCATTGCGGATACCTTTAACAAAGCCTTTACTGACCTTAGCGCTGTCCTACCCCAGGACTACTTCAAAGATGGTGAAGCCCCTCTGTCCACAATGAACACTACTCCCACCAGCTCCCCCGCTTCAACTTCAAAGCAGTCAAGGCTCACCAAGTATGCAAATATGTTACCAAAACCCTTGGTAAGTCAAGATTCAGTAATGACTCCCTCGATCTCAAAATCCTGTCTCTCACACTTGATGAAGTGCTTAGTCCTCTGACCAGAATTTTCAACCTCTCCCTCAGCCTTAGCCAGTTCCTGGACAGATGGAAATCTGCCACTGTCATGCCAATCCATAAAAGTGGTGACAAAACTGCCCATGATAACTACAGACCTATCTCCCTACTACCCCCACTCTCCAAGGCACTAGAACGCATTGTCTCGGACCAGCTCACAGAATACCTGAAAGCGTACAGCATCCTGTGCAAGCAACAACACGGGTTCCGCAAAGGTCACAGCACCTCCACAGCCCTACTTGAATTCACCGGTGCAATCCACAACGCACTTGACTCCGGTGAACTACTAGGCTCAATCTACATTGACTTAACTAAAGCCTTCGACACCATCAGTCACCAACTCCTGCTTGTCCAGCTTCAGAACACTGGGCTGTCAACCAGCTCCATTGGCTGGTTTAAGAGCTACCTTGAAGAACGGTCCCAAACAGTAAGAATTGCTGATACACCCTCGGACCCTAGACTGGTCCACTCGGGAGTCCCCCAGGGCTCCATTCTTGGATCCCCCTCTCCAGCCTACTCTTAAACTCACTACCGGACAGCTGCCCAGAACAAATAATTCTCTATGCCAACGATGCTGTGATCCTCACCTCGGACCCTGATCCAATCCAATTACAAAATAAACTTCAGCGGGCCTTCTCCTCCATCGAATCCTGGTTCCTAAATCATAAACTGCTTCTCAATCAGAAAAAAAACAAGTCTATGGTCTTCTGCAGCCCCGACAACAAAAACAAACTACTCCACCTCTTCATTGCAACCGAACAAGGAGCCATCCTAGAGCAAACACAATCGTTCAAGTACTTCGACATCACCCTTGATTCACACCTCTCATACGCTGTCCATACCAGCAATGTTGAAAAGTCTGCCAATGCGAGGTTAGACATATTATTCTGGCATAGGAAACACCTAACCCGAGAAGCACTGTCAGTGGCCATCCAAAGCTCCATCATCAGCATCATAGACTATGGTCTTATCATATATGGGTCTGCAACTACCACTGCTCTCAAACGTATTGCGACCTCCCTGAATAAGGCCTGTCATCTCATCACTGGCTCACATCACCGTACCCACAAATGTGACCTTTATTCCCAATCTGGATGGCGTCAACTGGACAAATGCATAAAATACCAAACCTGCATCACGGGCAAGAAAATTATAATGGGGCTTGCCCCACCTGGTGTCTGTGCCCTCCCTAAGCTTAGACATAGGAACATCACTACGAGGAGATCCAATTCCCATCTACTACATATCCCATGATGTCGCACGACCCAAGGACAAAGATCATTCACCTATTGGACATCCAACTGGCTCAACTCTCTTGGCAGCGACATAGCGACTGCTCCAGCACTCGGCCTCTTCAAGTTCAAGCTGTGCCTCTCACTGCTTGTATCCTGCGATTGCCCATCTTAACATTTCCACCATTCCAGCTGCACATGCCCCAGCACCCAGCACTTACAATCAGTCTTTGCACCCCTAGCACCTTACCTGTCATATTCCCTTGACAAGGCCCCCTGGCTGCACTGTCTCCCGCCCTTGCCCACCTCCCCCCCCGTATCTCCACTCCTGTCCCTGCCCCCAACCACCTCCCGTACTCCCCTTACCCCTGCACCTCCTACCCCCTTGATCTCCTACCCTCACTTCCCCACCACCCACCCCCCTTCCCTTGTCTTGCTTATAGCTCATGTCTTTGTACTGGTTATTACATGTCTGTAAGTCAATTACTATATGTTTGTAACTAAAAATGATGACTGTTGCACATGCTGACATGGAACCTTTGTAAAAGAGCCTCGGCTCAAAGGTATTGTAATCCTAGATGAAATAAATAAATACAAAAAATGTATGGCTTTGGATGCTTCATAATACCGTAATTATGGTATTTTGGGAGTTAGGTTCTGCTGTGTTCTGAGTAGTGCCAAGCAAAATTAGAAATCTTAGTTTTGTTCTCTTTTTGCAAAACTACATAATTTTCTCACCATTTCATGCAAGTTCACAAATTAGAAGAGTATGTTTGAAATGGGCAATTTTTGTTGAAAAATAGTAACATTTTTAAAATGTGCCATTTGGAAAAAATAGTGCTATTTGCTAAAATTGCACATTTTTAAGAAATAAAATTTTTAAAAATGTGCAATTTGGGAAAATGGTACTATCTGAATAAAAAGCACTGTAGAGGTTATGCCAGATTTTGGCACAATTTTACAAAAATAACATGACTGCAAAAATGTCAATTTTGCAAACGTATAGAAAATTTCGCCCGGCATTAGTTCTGACTTTGCTACTTATACTCCTGGGTGTGGATACAGTTTGGGTCACTGGTTAGAGCACAGAAGAACTGTGAACATAGAGACCCAGTTTGAATCCTGTGATCACCACTTGCTCACCTTGAGCAAGTCACCTCCCCTCCGTGTGCATTTTTTTTATACAGTACTTTCTTTATTGAGAAGCACCATAGAAAGACAGACATACAGATAAAGGTGCAACAGCAGCATTGTTGTTTAACAGCTAGGTGCTTATACATCCAGAAATAGCATACCTATACAGTAGTTCTATTTTTATTTTATATAAAAATAACTATTAACATCACCTCCTTTTGCTTACCCTCTCTGTAATCTCCCGAATCTATCCTTGTGCAGTTTCAGTATACCTGTGTGCTGAAAATGGTAGCAACATTCTATTGCCTCCCTCTCCTGGATTGTGAAGAGTTTTGGGATACTGTCTGAATGGTGTTATTAACAGTAATGCATTTTCTTCCTTGTTATGTGTTATTCAATGCACTGCAGTTCAGTTAGTGTGTTGAACATTTCTTGTATTCCTAATATTCGCTACCCTTAAATCTCTAACAGTGTAATCTATTTGATATTCATGTCTTAGGAACAGCCAGCATTTGAGTATGGGAGGTCAGTCAGTTCATCAAGGCCCATACCCTTTCTATACTTAGGCCAAATATCCATTTTTTTACCATGGTAAGAACATGGCTGCCAGCTGGACCTCACCATCCTTCCTTCTCCAAAAACCTAACTATTGTTTAAAAAAATTACAATTATGAGTTGTATTACTTCCCTTGGCAATTACTCCATAAATAACCATCCACTGTGTGTAGACATTTTGCCTAAGTTCTTTTACAGCCAAGCCCTTCTATAGCCTTAGCATGTACCCCTTTTTCCTAAATCTGGTACTGGATCAAACAGCTGACTGGTGTAAATGTTTTCCTTTCCCCACAGAATCTTGTAAATATCAGCAAGGTCAGTCTTCTGTTTCCCAGCATGCCATGCTACACAATCTGGCTGTATGGCAATGCACACCTCTGATGTCACCTCATACTGCTGCTGGAGGACTTACCAGATGAGGATTGGCTGGAGGGTGATGGTGGAGAGCCTGGAGATGTACAGGCAGTGGGGGCACAGCAGTGGGCTGGCGGACAGTCTGACAGGCACACAGGGCATCTACTGATGCTGGATACATTTAGTAGGTGATGTGCCTATCAGGAGAGGGGAGTAGCAGTGTTGGGTGGACATGGACAGGGTGGAATACTTCAGAGGGGTGCCACAATGATTTGTACTTGTTAACTGAGTGGTTCATTACCTGGGCTGATGATGTGAAGATGTGGCAGGTGTGACTCAGTACCTGGAAGGGCAAATGTGCTTTGCTGCTGTGGGACAGTGAGCCTATGTCAAGGTGTCTTGCCTCACCCGGTGCCCCACCACCACATGTACCGGGCTATGCAGACTATGCCTTGTGCTGTTGTGGGCCTATATGCTGCTTCACCAGTGCCACTTAACCCCTCGGTGGCGAGGTCTGTGTATGTGCACGTTTGCATGTCTGCATAGCTGTGCACAGGGCTGTCATGCAGGCATGGTCTGCTGTACAGCCTGCTGTTCAAGGATGTCCCCTGTTCTGTGCAGCTCGCGCCAGATACCTCGCAACTCTGCAGCAAGATGTCCCACTTGCTTGGTGTTCTCCCTCATGGCAAACAGCCTCTCTAGCTCCAAATGGCATAGTTCAGGGTAGTAAAATTGAAGTATGCTGGTCCACCATGGGTACCTTGCAGGCCAGAGTGTTGGTGGCTATCATGCAATGGTTTCTGTCTCTGTGTCTGTGCCCACAGGTGTGTGGCCATTGGTGTAATTTGTGCCCACAGTGTTGTGGTGGTGGACATGTGTACCCCTATCTCTCTCAGGTTGGCTAGTGCCCTCAGGTCCCTATGGTGGTAGTGGGGTTGGTACTGGTGGTGCTATCCTGTGACCTGCTGTGCTGCCCATGTGTACTGCTGTAAGGTACTGGGTGCCATGCCTGTGTCCATTGGCACTGCCTGCTGTTCAGACTGGGGTGTGTCCAGATGTAGGTGTCCTGTTTCATCCTGGGCTTTGTTCTGGTCCATTGGTCGGGCTGTCCTGGCCCTCCACACTGGCATGCTGTGCTCCTGTAGTACCACATGTTCCAGCGAGTCTATGGAGAAGGGAGTGTGGTTACTTGTCTGGCATGACTGTTCAGGGGCACAATCATTGCTGTGCCACACTTTGCATTGCTAGCACTTACCTCCTGTGGTCTACCACCGTGTGCTGTCCATGGCAAGTGACTGTGGTGAGGGTCAATCCTGTGGATTCTCTGGTTCCATGTGGCTAGTGCCATTGACCTGTTTGTCAAACCAGGTTTGTGCCTTGTCTTCTGCAAGTGCTTTCAGTGACCCAGTCCCATACAGGGTGCTGTAGTGGCTTGGGATCTTGGTTGCCAGCATGGCCAGCTACTGGAAGCTAAAGTTGGAGGATTTGACATGAGATAGCCCCAACATGCCTCCCTTCCCACATCTGGCACTGCATGCAAGGCATTAATCATGGTCTGTGGTGGGCAGTGCAGGTCTGCCATCCTGGCCTGGGGCTAGGGTGCCATCAACGGGCTGTCTCCCCTGGTTGCCACTCTGAGTGATGCATGCCTGTGTTTCCAAGTCTGCGACTCTGCATACACAGCCGTGTGTGTGCATAGGTTAACTGCATGCCTGCTATGGTGCAGTTCATCGTATATGGCGAGATCAAGCGGAATGTCTGTCTCTGTCTCTGTTGATCCCTCCCATACCCCGATCTGCACCCCTGTGCAGACCCGGGTGTATTACTGTGTCCACACTTGGGGCTGTTGGTGAATGTTGCAGGATTTCCGTGCTTCCGCAGGTGTGCAGCAAGACATCCTCTGTTACATTCCATTCCAGCATAAGTGTCTTTGCTCGTGAACAGAATCAATAGTTTGCTGTCCTGGGTCTCTGGAGTTTCTGTAAGCATGTTGGGTTAGAAAAAGTCCCTTTAGTTTTGTTTCTTAATCATATAATATGCAGTACTAGATGGTGCTGTTCCTCGTGAGGTGCCATGCTCTATATGATTATTATTATTATTTTTTTTTATTTTACCCACTAGAATAAACATACACCTCAGGACCTGCAAGCACTACCAGGACCTGAAAATACTACCAGGACCAGCAAATGCTACCAGGACCTGCATACACTACCACAACCTGCATGCACTTCCAGGACCTGTATACATTACCACAAAATGCATGCACTACCACAACCTGCATGCACTGCCAGGACCTGTATACGCAATCACAAAATGCATGTACTACCACAACCTGCATGCACTGCCAGGACCCGCATATACTACCACAACCTACATGTACTTTCAGAAGCTGCAAGCACTACCAGGACCTGCGTGCACTACCACAACCTGCATGCACTGCCAGGACCTGCATTCACTACCACAACCTGCATGTACTACCAGGATCTGCATACACTACCACAACCTGCATGTACTTCCAGAAGCTGCAAGCACTACCAGTACCTGCATACTCTACTACAACCTGCATGCACTTCCAGAAGCTTCAAGCACTACCAGGACCTGCATACACTACCACAACCTGCATGTATGTCCAGAAGTGGCAAGCATGATCAGGACCTGCATACACTACCACAACCTGCATGCACTTCCAGGAACTGCAAACATTTCAGAACCAGCATGCACTTCCAGGACCTGCATACATTACCACAACATGCATGCAATTCCAGGACCTGCATACACTACCACAACCTGCATACAATTCCAGGACCTGCATACACTACCACAATCTGCATGCACTGCCAGAACCTATATTCACTACCACAACCTGCTTGCACTACCCGGAGCTACAAGAAGTACCACAACCTGTACAACCTGCAAGCACTACTAGGACCTAGATGCACTACAGGACCTGCATGCACTACTTGGACCTGAAAATTCTACCAAGACCTGCAAATGCTACGAGGACCTGCATACACTACCACAAACTGCATGCACTACCACAACCCACATGCACTTCCAGCACCCGCATGCACTACCAGGACCTGCATATACTACCACAGCATGCATGCACTACCAGAAGCTTCATACGCTACCACAACCTACATGCACTGCCAGAACCTGCAAGCACTACCAGGACCTGCATACACTACCATGATCTGCATGCATTTACAAAACCCATAAGCACTACTGGACTTGCATACTCCACTATGACCTGCATGCAGTATGAGGACCTGCATACAGTACACTTCCAGGACCTGCATACACAGCCACAATCTGCATGCACTTCCAGGACCTGCAAACACTACCACAAACTACATGCACTACCACAATCTGCAAGCACTTTCAGGACCTGCATGCACTACCACAAACTAAATGCACTACCACAACCAGCTTACATTTTCAGGACCTGTGTTCACTACCAGGACCTGCACACACAGCCACAACCCACATGCACTTCCAGGACCTGCAAACTGCATGCACTACCACAACCTGAATGCACTTCAAGGACCTGTATGCACTACCACAAACTGAATGCACTACCACAACCTGCATGCACTTCCAGGACCTGCATGCACTATCACAACCTGCATGCACTTCCAGGACCTGCATACACTACCACAAAATGCATGCACTACCACAACCTGCATGCACTTCTAGGATCTGCATACACTACCACAACCTGCGTGCACTGCCAGGACCTGCATAAACTACCATAACCTGCATGTACTTCCAGGAGCTGCAAGCACTACCAGGACCTGCATACACTACCACAACCTGCATGCACTTCTAGGACCTGGATGCACTACCAGAACCTGCATACACTACCACAACCTGCATGCACTTCCAGGACCTGCACACACTACCACAACCTGCATACACTGCCAGGACCTGCATGCACTACCACAACATGCATGCACTGCCAGGACCTGCATTCACTATCACAATCTATAGGTACTACCAGGACCTGCAAGCACTACTGCAATCTGCATGCACTACCAGGACTTGCATACACTACCACAACCAGCATGTACTACCACAACCTGCATGCACTATCAGGCCATGCAGGCACAACCAGGACCTGTATACACTGCCATGACCTGCACAACCTGCAAGCAGTACTGGGCCCTACATATACCACTAGGACCTGCATGCACTACCAGGACCTGAAAATACTACCAGGACCAGCAAACGCTACCAGGACCTGCATACACTACCACAAACTGCATGCAGTACCACAACCTCCATGCACTTCCAGGACCTGTATATGCAATCACAAAATGCATGCACTACCACAACCTGCATGCACTGCCAGGACCTGCATACACTACCACAACCTGCATGTACTTTCAGAAGCTGCAAGCACTACCAGGACCTGCATAAACTCCCACAACCTGCAGGCACTGCCAGGACCTGCATACACTACCACAACCTGCATGTACATCCAGAAGTGGCAAGCACTATCAGGACCTGCATACACAACCACAACCTGCATGCACGTCCAGGAACTGCAAGCACTACCAGAACCAGCATGCTCTTCCAGGACCTGCAAACACTACCACAAACTGCATGCACTACCACAACCTGAATGCACTTTCAGGACCTACATGCACTACCACAACCTGCAAGCACTACCAGGATCTGCATACGCTACCATGATCTGCATGCACTTTCACAACCAGTGAGCACTACTAGGACCTGCATACTCTACTAGGACCTGCATGCACTACTAGGACCTGCATACATTACCAGGACCTGAGTTCACTTCCAGGACCTGCATACACAGCCACAACCTACATGCACTATCAGTACCTGCAAACACTACCACAAACTACATGCACTACCACAACCTGTATGCACTTCCAGGACCTGCAAGCACTACCAGAAACAGCATGCACTTCCAAGACCTGCATACACTATTACAACCAGCATGTACTGCCAGGAACTGCATGCACTTCCAGGACCTGCATACAGTACCACAACCTGCATGCAATTCCAGGACCTGCATACACTACCACAACCTGCATGCACTGCCAGGACCTGCATTCACTACCACAACCTGCATGCACTACCTGGAGCTGCAAGCAGTATCACAACCTGCACAACCTGCAAGCACTACTAGGACCTAGATACACCACAGGACCTGCAAGCATAACCTGGACCTGAAAATACTACCAAGACCTGCAAATGCTACCAGGACCTGCAGACACTACCACAAACTGCATGCACTAAACAACCCGCATGCACTTCCAAGACCCGCATGCACTACCAGGACCTGTATACACTACCACAGCATGCATGCACTACCAGAAGCTGCATACACTACCACAACCTACATGCACTGCCAGAACCTGCAAGCACTACCAGGATCTGCATACGCTACCATGATCTGCATGCACTTCCACAACCCGTGAATGCTACTAGGACCTGCATACTCTACTAGGACCTGCATGTACTACTAGGACCAGCATACATTACCAGGACCTGAGTTCACTTCCAGGACCTGCATACACAGCCACAACCTACATGTACTTTCAGTACCTGCAAACACTACCACAAACTACATGCACTACCACAACCTGCATGCACTTCCAGGACCTGCATGCACTGCCACAAACTCAATGTACTACCACAACCAGCTTACATTTTCACGACCTGTGTACACTACCAGAACCTGCATACACAGCCACAACCCGCATGCTCTTCCGGGACCTGCAAACACTACCACAAACTGCATGCACTACCACAACCTGAATGCACTTTCAGGACCTACATGCACTACCACAACCTGCAAGCACTACCAGGATCTGCATACGCTACCATGATCTGCATGCACTTTCACAACCTGTGAGCATTACTAGGACCTGCATACTCCACTATGACCTGCATGCACTACTAGGACCTGCATACATTACCAGGACCTGCACACAGTTCCAGGACCTGCTTACATAGCCACAACCTACATGCACTTCCAGGACCTGCAAACACTACCACAAACTACATGCACTACCACAACCTGTATGCACTTCCAGGACCTGCATGCACTACCACAAACTAGATGTGCTACCACAACCTGCATGCACTTCCAGGACCTGCATGCACTACCACAATCTGCATGCACTTAGAGGACCTGCATACACAACCACAAAATGCATGTACTACCACAACCTGCATACAGATCCAGGACCTGCATACACTACCACAACCTGCATGCACTGTCAGACCTGCATACATTATCACAACCTGCATGCACTTCCAGGACATGGATGCACTACCAGAACCTGCATACACTACCACAACCTGCATGCATTTGCAGGACCAGCATACACTACCACAACCTGCATTCACTGCCAGGACCTGCATTCACTACCACAATGTGCATGCACTGCCAGGTCCTGCATTCACTACCGCAATCTATATGTACTACCAGGACCTGCAAGCACTATCACAACCTGCTGCACTATCAGGACTTGCATACATTACCACAACCAGCATGTACTACCACAACCTGCATGCACTATCAGGACCTGCAGGCACAACCAGGGACATGCATACACTGCAATGACCTGCACAACCTGCAAGCAGTACTAGGATCTACATATACCACTAGGACCTGCATGCATTACTAGGACCTGACAATACTACCAGGACCTGCAAATGTTACCAGGACCTGCATAGACTACCACAAATTGCATGCACTACCACAACCTCCATGCACTTCCAGGGTCTGCATGCACTAACAGGAGATGCATACACTACGACAACCTGCATGCACTGCCAAGACCTGCATATACTACCATGATCTGCATGCACTTCCACAACCCGTAAGCATTGGCAGGACCTACATACACCACTAGAACCTGCATGCACTACCAGGACCTGCAAATGTTACCAGGACCTACATATACTACTAGGACCCTCATGCACTTCCAGGGCCTACATGCACTATCAGTTGCTTCATACACTACCACAACCTGCATGCACTGCCAGGACCTGCAAGCACTACCAGAACCTACATACTCTACCATGATCTGCATGCACTTCCACAACCTGTAAGCACTACTAGGACCTACATACACAACTAGGACCTTCATGCACTACCAGGACCTGCAAATGTTACCAGGACCTACATACAGTACCAGGACCTGCTTACACTACCACAGCCTGTATGTACTTCTTCCAGGACCTGCATGCACTACCGCAAACTGCATGCACTACCAAAACCAGCATGCCCATTCAGGATCTGTGTACAGTACCAGGACCTGCATACACTACCACAACCTGCATGCACTTCCAGGACCTGCATACACTACCACAACCAACAGGCAGTTCCAGGACCTGCATACACTACCACAAACTGCATGCACTACCACAACCTGCATGCACTGCCAGGACCTGTATACATTACCACAAACTGCATGCACTACCACAACCAGCATGTACTTCCCAGGACCTGCATACACTACCACAAACTGCATGTATGACCACAACCTGCATGCACTTCCAGAACCTGCATACACTACCACAAACTGCATGTACTTCCAGGACCTGCATACATTACCAGGACCTGCCTACACTACCACAACCTGCATGCATTATCAGGATCCCAGTGACATTTATGTCTATGCAGTGCAAAACACTTTACGATTCATTTACATATATAGAAAGGTACTATATAAATACAAGTTTCAATGAATCTAGTCATGTTTGTTGAAATGCAACATTTTCAAAAAGGACCATGGTGCTCTACTTGATGGAAAAGTTCCTTTTAGTGTTATTTTTTAAGTTGTTACTTGTGATTAGTTAATAAGACTGAGAATTCAGAATGTCTGAAGTCTGACTCCAGATTATCAAAACTTGGGTTCCTGTTAATTTCACCTACCCATACAAAGATGTGCTACCACTTTAAATATGTTTTTTTATTTCTCATCATGTTTTCTCCATTAAGTGCCACCAGATGTCGGTATAAAGTAATGAACTAACAAACAGAAGGGATTCATTACTAATAGCTTCCGAACTAGTAGAAGTCCACTTCTGAACTGGAGAACGCAGCTGCTAACAGCTCTGACATACTGGGACACAGAGGATTCTGCACCATTATTTAACAGTTTAATGAAGATAAATTGAAAATAAACTCTTTTCTTTTTTGAATGTTGCATTTAAGGCTCATGAATGAGAAGAGACTGATGCCAGAAGTAACTGAAGTGCTACATTATAGGTGGATGCAGTGCTGGTCTCCCCCACAGGACGTATCTGAAACAGCCATGCCAGGACTTGCCAAATTATGTTTGGTGGTTTTGTGGGGAACTGTGCAGAGACCACTACACTCATTCCACTGGTGAGCTGAAGTGAGGTTCAGATCCAGGCCTTTAGAGATAAAAAACTGTGGTAGGGAACTGCAAGGTCAACTAATTCAGTATAAAATTCTTCAGTCACTTCTACTTATCTCCAAAAAGCTAGAAGACATGAGACTCCTAACAGAAAAAGTAGAAACACAGAATTTGCTGGCAGATAAGGACTACTTGACCCACCTAGTCTTCCGATTTTTCCCTGCCTATAGTGTCACCGCAGATCCTACTTGATCTCTGGCCCATGCGCCACCCTCCTTCCTTTCCCTAAGATTCCTTTATACCTATCCCATGCATTCTTGAACCCCACCACTGTTTTTGCCCCCACCACCTCTGCTGAAAAACTGTTCCAGAAATTCACCACTCTTTCTGGGAAGAAGTACTGTATTTCCTTACATCTCTCCTGAATTTACCCCCTTCCAGATTCTTATCATGCCCCCTTGTCTTTGAGCATCTTTTCTTCTGAAGAATACTTCCCTCCTGTACCTTATTTATCCTGTGAAGTACTTAAAGGTCTCTATCATATCCCCTCTCTCCCTTCTCTCTTCCAGGGTGTACATATTTAGGTCCTTAAGTCTTTCCTCATAGGGCTTCTGATGCAGACCATGCACCATTTTAGTTGCCCTCCTCTGGACGGCCTCGACTCTATGTCCTTCCAAAGATGTAGTCTCGATAACTGGACACAGTACTCTAGGTGGGGTCTTTTTAGTGGCAATACTAGTGGCAGTGGTACACAGAGGCAATACCATTTCCCTCTTTCTGCCGGTGATACCCCTCCCTATGCTCTCCAGTATTCCATTAGCCCTCCCAACTGCCTTGTCGCACTGCCTGGCCACCTCTAGGTCATCTGATTGCTTATCCCAAGGTCTCTTTCCTGCTTGGTGGTCATCAGTAACACTCCTTACATTTTGTACTCTGGACCTGAGTTTCTATGCCCCAAGTGCATTACTTTGCACTTTTTCACATTAAAACCCAGCTGCCGTACCCTTGCCCACTCCTTGAGTTTTCTCAGGTCTCTGCTCATTCTTTCCACTTCCCCCCAGAGTATCCACCCTCAAAGAGGCAGTCCTTCCCTTCCAGCTTTTCTGTAATGTTACTTATATTAAAGAGGCTGGCCCGGGGGTGTGGAGGACTGAGGTGCTGAACACCTTACCTCCTGCCCTGCCAAGGTCCCTTTCCTGAAAGTTGAAGCTGCAACTGGGAGGTTCCAACCTACACCTGGCAGACTTGAAGTTCCCCATGGCAGGGAGGTGCTTGTTGACTCTCTAATCACTCACATGCGGACCTAGAACACATGTTTTGGGGTTGTTCAAAAATCGTACCCATTGGGTCAGAATTTGGACAAATGTGAGCAGTGGTAACGGGATATAATATCCCCCTCCCTTTCATCTATATTCATGTTGGGAATCTTCCCCGCATCCCTTTTGCAAAACAAACAACAGGCTTTGGATTCTGGCAGCAGCACTGGGACTTAAATGCCTTCTGTTAAGTAACTGTAGAACTTCTACAGTACCATCATTACAAGAAGAGTAGTTTATTTATGTGAGTTCTTCGGCCAATAATGGGAAGAATCAGTCATATTCTTCTAGATAAGCTGAATGTTTTTGAACAAACATGGTCTTCTTTTTTGAATGTATTCGCTATTTTGTAAAATTTTGGATCACTTTTGATCCATGGCCATATTGACTGTTTGCTGATACAGTAATGAAGAATTATTAGTTCTTCTGTTACTAAACTTAACTTGATAGCAATCTGTTTATTAATGTTATGCAATTTTAAGTTGCTATTATAATGCGATTTTTTTTTTATTTAAACTAAACTGTTTAATCAGAAAACGCTGAGTGGTTAGTACCTTTAAACACTTAGCTGCCCAGCTCCCACTCCTGGGGCTGGATATTTGAAGGCCAGAGAATGACACACGGTTCTGGAGTTAACAAACAAACAAACAAAAAATGACAGAAGGGGCAGGATGCATCAGAACATGCGTTAATGCTGATTTTCTAACAGTGCTTGTGTCAAAGTCAGGTCTACATGTGCCAGGCTAGCTGGCACAATGCTTGTGTCAAAACAATAGCTGCCCCATGTTGGAAAGGGGGTTTGTCTCCAATAAATGATGCACCATCCCCTTTTTGGGGATTTTCAAGTCATGAAGGTCCTGTCGGTGACTAGACCAGCCAGAGCTGGCCTAACTGACACTAGAGCATTTAATGAGACCTACAGCAGGCAGGCAGACCTGACTATGTTACTGTGAATTGCATTCTGTTGTCAGAGGCCTGCATTGTATACATCATTATGCTATCTCATGTACTGTTACTGCAACATGTAAAATATGACTTCCAGACACAAGCCATATAGTACCTGTCAGTACTGTCATATGAGTGCTATGATTGGATTGGAGAGAGTAAATTATGTAGAGGTTTGGCTACAGAGCCGATAGTCTCCTGCAGGAGGACTAGTTTAGAGTGTTTGGGGTTGTAAAATGCCATTGTCATGACCATTTCTTCAACTGTATTTTTTGCTGCAGCTTTTGTCATGCTCGCTCTGTGCCTCATATTTTTTTTTTCCAATTGTTTAACTAGGTGAGACACACTAAGCTGAAAGCTTGTTTACAGGTGCAACCTGGGAGCACAGGGAAGTTAAGTGACTTGCACAGAGTCACACAGTATGCAAGTGGGGGCTGTGGGATTCAAACCCAGGTCTCCAGATTTGCAGCTCAGAGCCTTAAACCACTGTGCTATACTGCCTGCATTTTTGATGCAGCTTTCATCATGTTTGGTTCATGCATCACATTTTTGACTCAGTGAACCTCATGTGTCATTTTAGAGGACGTTGCCACAGTCAACGGTTTTCTTGCAAAATATGGCACACGGTATTTGATGCAGCTGGATTTGACGCAAACTGGATGTTTGCCGCACTTTGCATCGGTCTAAAGGCCCTTTGAAAATCTGGCCCCCTGGGCTCTATTAATGTTGTAGAGTAACCTGCTGACTGCTGAGTGACAGGATCTCTTCTTTCTAGTTATATAATGCATCCAGCTCCTATATAACAGAGACCACTAATAGCTAGGCTAGAGGGCGCTGCTGCATCAGATTACTTGTACAGTTCTCATTTGCGAGGAGGCAGTTGGTGGATTTAAATGACTACCAGTCTCAAGTATCGATTCTGTATTAAAGACAGGCAGAAGCACACAGACACTTTCAGCTGAGTGCATTGGCTCTTTGGCAATCACGATTCAGCTCCACAGTAGGTTCATGAAGCAACAAATCAAACTTTTGGTTTAGTTTTTTTCAGTTTTATTTTTTAGCAAGTCATTTTGAAGAGTAAGTTTGAAGTAAATCACATTTCATTTTGTATATTCCTACTGGCTTCAACTTATGGAAACTGGTGCTGCAGCTTCAAAGGGATCTGCCCAAGATCGACCCTCTGCTATTTTCAAAAGCAGAGATTTTTCCCCATGGTTATCCAAAGATAATTCAGCTCTGTCCACATTCTGAAAACAGTTACATCCACAAAAAATAGATTTGCAAAGCAAAATGATACAAATTACATCGGTGTCAATTTCTTTGCCCCAAATTGTAACTTTTTTGCCAGAACCAAACAGATCTTTCGAAAAGAGCAACAGAACAGTACAGCCTCAATCAGGTGGATGCAGTAACTGTCACAGGCAGATCTCACATTTGCATCTGAGTCCAGCCCTATTGAAAATCCTGCCCCATATGACCAAAATCGGTATTACAGTGAGCATAATATTAAAGGGACACTGTTAGCATCTAGCTGATGTTTTTATGTCCCCTTTAAAAATGATACCTGCAGCCATGTGATGTAGCAACCATTCAGTAAACACTTGCAGCTTGACATTTAGAGTAGTTTTGATTATATTTTTTCTTTATTTATCCCTGTGAGTAAATCCACAGTGGTCTGCGGCTCCTGCTTGTGCAAACTTCAACATGGCACCAAAGCGCCTGTAAACTCGTGCATGTATGACTTTCATTTTTGTAAGTGATATCAGCTAAAGTAATCCCTGACATCCAGTAAGTGTTCTGAGCACTAGGAAGTAAGTGAAATGTTAAAGTGAGTGCTCTAAGTAGAGTATTTCAGAATCTGAAAAGAAAGCCATGGTTCTAGGCATGCACACTAGCATCACCCTGTGGAGTATGCCAGGAAGCTTGGCTTTATTTTTCAAAGATAGAAATATTCTTCTTAGAGCACTAACTTTAATATTTTGCTTACTTTCTAGTGCTCAGGACACTTGCCGGATGTCAGAGATTACTTTAGCTGATATCAGTTGCAAAAACGAAACTCATTACATGCACAAGTTTACAGGCACTTTGGCGCCATGTTGAGGTGTGCAAAAGCAAGAGCAGTGGACCACTTGAGATTTACTCACTGGGATAAATAAAGAAAAAATATAATCAAAACCACATTAAATGCCATGCTGCAAGTTTTTATAGGACAGTTACTACATCATGTGGCTGCGGGTATCATGTTTACATGGGACATAAAAGCATCAGCTAGACACTGACAGTGTCCCTTTAATTCTTCTTTTCATACAGCACTGAGTCTGGTAAAAGTTGTTGGTAAACTGACCCTGGTTGCTCTATCACACCTTAGAGATTTTCCATATTTGTGCCAAACAATACTGTTGGCATTGGCAGGACTCAAATTTCATAGGGGAGGGATGTGGGCGATAAGGAGGGAGCAGCGAAGAGGCAGGGGGCAGGACAGGGGAGAAAGGGGAGAGACCAGTAGGGAGGAAGGGTGGAGTTAGTGAGATGGCATGCTCTAAGACTGGATACTCTAGGAAAGGGATGGGAGCTGGGACAAGGAACGAGGAAGGGGTGTACTAGTGCTGGGTGATTCCATACTTAAAGGGATCAGATGGGGCGGCAGGGGGGAGAGGCACAGTAGAATATGGGTGGAGGCTATACCCAGGCTAACGGCGGACAGGGCGGGGCAGGCAGTTCTTAAGTGCACAAGGAGGGGCAGAAAGAAACCGCATGCAGTGGTGCATGTGAGCACTAATGACCTGGTGGGGGAGATGGTGGAAGAAGTGAGGAGGAGGTTTGAGGAATTAGGAGGGCTATGTGAGGAAGTGGGGGAATCAGTGGCCTTTTCAGAGGTGTTCTTGGTACCCTGCACAAGTACGGGAAGGAAAGAGAGCATTGGGAAGTTCAACAAATGGCTGAGGAATGTTTTCAATCTAAGGGGTATGGGGTAGTGGGGGACTGGGGCAGTACCTGGGAAAATAAGGATCTATATGCGAGGGATAGGCTGCACCTGAGCGGGGAGGGGAAAGTGGTATTAAAGCAGAGATTTGAGGGGTACAAAGCATCAAGGATGGATTTAAACTAGGTGGTGGGTGGTGGGAAGACAGCTAATAGGTAGGGATCCCAGAAGGGGAGCCAAGCAAGCCTACCCCCCCAAGCTATCAGAGAGGTATTTGAGGTGGGAACACAAGGAGGGATTAGGAGGGGAGAAACCAGGGTTGGGGGAGAAAGACACAGGTTGGAGGGTGGTCTTGCTGAATGTGAGAAGCTTAGGTAACAAATCAGCCAAACTACAGGCTGTCTTGGCTGTGGGAAGCGTGGACATTGTGACCATCATGAAGACATGGGCCACCCAGAACCAGGACTGGGATATGATGATCCCAGGGTACAGGATATTCAGGAAGGACAGAACTAGGGGGAAAGGGGGGCGTGGCAATCTATGTGAGGGAGGGGATAAGGCGTATGAGAGAGGAGGGGGGGTGGAGGGCAGGATAGAGGCCCTATGGATGCAGTTTCAAGACTCTAAAAGAAAGACACTAAGGGTGGGGTAGCATACAGGCCACCAGCTCAGGGGATGACCTGGATAGGGAGTTGGACGAGCACATTAGAAGAGTCTGTAGTAAGGGGGACATCATAGTGGTGGGGGACTTCAACTTCCCCGGGGTGGACTGGAACACACCAATCACCACGTGTGCAAAGGAGCAGAGATTACTAGATGCATTTCAGGACTGCTTCCTGGTGCAATTGGTCCATGAGCTGACTAGGGAGGGTAGGACTCTGGACCTGGTATTAACAAACTGGGAGGCTGTAAGGGATCTGAGAGTGGAGGACTCCCTGGCTGGAAGCGACCATCATACAATGTGGTTCACACTCAATATGGGAAGGGTAACAGGAGGAACAGGTACCAGGGTGGTTAATTTTAGGGGGGTGGACTTTAAAAGGATGGGGGAAATTTTGGTTGAGCATCTGGTTGGAATTCAGACATGAATGAGTGCCAGCCAAAAATGGATTATCATTAAGAAAGGGCTGTCAGAGGCTACTTAGACCTGCACGAGGACACAGAGCAAGAAGGGGAGAGCAAAGAAGTCAAGCTGGCTGTCTCGGAAGGTAATGGAAGGGGTGAGAGCCAAGAGAAAAACATTTCAGAGGCTTAGGAAATTAGGAGGGCAAGGGGACAATTACGAGTACACAAAGAAGTCCAGGGAGGTTAGCAGGCTAGTCAGAGTGGCCAAGGCTTCCAGAGAGCTGAGACTGGCACAGGGAATCAAGGACAGGGAAAAGGACTTCATCAGATACATTGGCAAAAGAAGAAGAAACAAAGACCGATTATGAGGATTAAGAAAGATGGGGGGATGGGTGGAGAAGGGGGAGGACCAGGCAGAGGCACTGAATGAGTACTTTTGCTCTGTGTTCACGAAGGAAAGAGGGGGGCAGATACACCATGAGAAGGATGGAGTGGGCAGAAGGGGGCGAGGGGTGACTGATATCAGAATTTCAGAGGACAGGGTGCTGGAGGGACTAAGGGCACTGAGGGTGGACAAGGCACCAGGGCCAGATGGCATTCAACCTAGAGTACTTAGGGAACTAGCGGAGATCCTGGTGAGACCACTAGCAGACCTGTTCAGTACATCACTGGACACAGGATGCATGCCACAGGACTGGAGGATGGCCCATGTGGTGCCTATTCATAAAAGTGGCCCGAAGGATGATCCAGGCAACTACCGACTGGTGAGTCTCACTTCAATCATGGGGAAACTCATGGAGTCAATCCTAAAAGAGAGGCTGTTGACCTTTCTGGAAGACAATGGGCTCCAAGACGGCCATCAGCACGGTTTTGTTTCGGGCAGATCCTGCCAGAAGAACCTAGTCAAGTACTATGACTGGGTTATCAGGGAACTGGACAGGGACCATGCAGTGGATGTCCTATATTTGGACTTCAGCAAGGCCTCTGACTCAGTGCTGCATGGGAGGCTGGGGGTTAAACTGGAATACACTGGGGTGGGGACAAAAATGGTCAACTGGATCACCAACTGGCTGAGGGGTAGGCAGCAAAGGGTGGTGGTGGTGGTGGTGGTGGACTCTCCTCACCAAGGGACGTTATGAGTGGGGTGCCCCAGGGTTCAGTACTGGGACCAGTGCTGTCCGAGATATTCATAGCCAATATATCAAATGAGATCTGGAGTAGGATCAGTCTGTTCACAGACGATACTAAGATCGGTGCAGTGATAGATGACATAGAGGGGTGGATGGGGCTGCAGGAAGACCTGACCAAACTACAGGAATGGTCAGAGACATGGCAGTTGGGGTTCAATGCCAAGAAATGCAAGGTACTGCACTTCGGAGCAAGGAACCAGGGGAGGAAATATCAGTTGGGAGGGGTACAGTTGGAAAGCACAGTGGAGGAAAATGATCTAGAGGTACTAATAACGGGGAGTATGAACCACTCACCTCAGTGCAGGAAAGCGACCGCAAAGGCAAACTAGATGCTGGGGTGCATAGCGAGGAGAATCTCCTCCAGGCACAGAGAAGTGATCCTACCCCTGTACAGGTCACTGGTCAGGCAGCACTCGGAATACTGCATGCAGTGCTGGCGGCCATTCCTGAACAGAGACATCAGATTGCTAGAGGGAGTGCAGCACAGGGCAACGAAGATGACACAGGGACTTAAGGGAAAATCCTATGAGAAGAAGCTGGGAGAGCTGCAAATGTATTACCTGGAAGAAAGGAGGGATGGGGGGATATGATCGAAACCTTTAAGTACCTAAAGGGTATTAACAGGATTAATACAGAAGGGATTCTTCAGATCAGAAGGGGGAGGGACACGAGAGGGCATCAGCTGAGATTGGGGGGGAGAAGATTCAGGAGGGAAATCAGGAGACACTTTTTCATGGAAAGGGTGGTAGATAAGTGGAACACTCTGCCCGAGGAGGTGGTATTGTGTAGAACGGTGTGAGGATTTAAGAGAGGGTGGGACAGAGTTGGGGGGTGGTTATGAGGAGGAGAGGGGAGGGTGGGGCAGGAGCAAGTTGAGGGGCTAGCTGCACAATCGAGCAGACTCAATAAACCATGAGGCCTGTTTCTACTGACATTTTGTATGTTCATATGTTTGTATGTAAGATTCCCTCCAAAATCTGAATTCCTGAGCAGTCTGTTCTTTATTACTGACTCAGTTTGCATGAAAACAAGATATCTGCCCTTTGGCAGTTAGACTTCATTTGTCCCTGCTGCTTTCACTGCTTTGAAGTCATTATCTTCTGCTGGTGACATCAGAATCATGTCCTTAGCAACTGATTATGAGGTCCCCAGCAGAGGATTATGACTTAACAGCAGGAATAAGCAACTGGAAACATGATGTATTAGAGAAAATTATGCTGTCTTAATGAAAATGTTTTCAGTAACAAAGATGGAAGGTCTTGAAATTCACATTGGGGGAAATTTTGTGTAGTTGACTTCTGCTGATGGCAACACTTATTTTTTTGTTGTTGGAATGAAATTTGAAAATCTCTTTAATAAAATTGTATAAGTAATAAGATATAACAGGCTGTTGGTAATACTGTTGAGAACCGCATGTCCATGGGCATAGTAAGGCATGAAAACACAGGCTGAGTGCCTTCAGCCTGTGAAAGTTCAGTAGTCACAGTACTGTACTATGCATGCCATGGAGTGTCTTACTAGGCTAATAAAATGGGCTTGTGAGGAAAATTTTTTAAATAAAAGTAATCTTTCAAAATACAAACAAAAAATATATACCCATTGGTAGAACTGTCAGCATTCAAGGGTCCTGGCCATTCAGGATGCAGGGATTTCTGTACCCATTATATAATTAAGCAATAAGGCATGACAGGGTGTGGTATATCATGAGATATCGTCACTCCTTGGGTGGTTGGGCATGAGGCTGCAGGCCGAGTGAGTCCAACCACCCAAGAAGTGACAATATCCCATGATATACCACACCCTGGAGTAACTTATTGCTATTATGAACTGAGTTTCAAGTTTTTTTAAATAAAAAAAATTAAAGAAACAGGTTTTAAAATGTTTTATGAATGAGTTTGTGGGTGGTGTAGGAGTACATTTTGAAAAAATAATTCTCAGACAGTAGAGAGCAAGGAAGCTGGTGGCACCAGAACTTTTCTGAAGCCATGATGATGTAGTCCAATATCATCATGGCTTCAAGAGCTCTCACCCAATCAGATTCCTCTATTTACGATCCTCAGTTCATAACACATATTATACCATGGACATGAATGAAGAACCAATCAAATCATCAGACTGGCACCTTACCACTGTTGTAAATCCTCTGATAATCAATGGCAAAGGTGCCAGCACACCACACTCGCGTTCCAGCCTAACAATAAATCAGCCCGACACCCAAAATGAGCAAACCTTGGTATAATCGCAATAACCCACTTGAGGATGTGGGTTATCGGGGGAATTACCACAGCTGATGAGGATTTACCCACTCGGCTGTGCCTCATGGGCAAACCACACCAGCCGTGGTAAATCCCTTGATAACCCACACCTTGTCATGGCTTATTGCTTAATTATACCATAGACATAAATGAAGAACCAATCAAATCATCAGACTGGCACCTTACCACTGTTGTAAATCCTCTGATAAATATTTATACACTGTTTCACATCACAGTCCTCTTTGTAACCCTCCCCTTGGGCCCATCTGGAAGCAAGCTATTTTAACTTTCCACACAGCTGCTGGTGAACAATTTTCTAAATTAAAAAAAAAAAAAGAGAGACAATTCTGCATTCAAATTAGCAATTTGTGAATCAATAAACAAAAAGCCATTTATGGTATAAGGTAAGTTGAAGATCATCCCTTTTAGTGGTTATACACTGGTAATGCCTAACGACAGTCTATAAGTCTCAGTCATACCTGCAGCGTATCACTGTTAGTGAATAATTTCATTTACTAGGCACAAATCCACATTTTGTTCAGGGTCCCTCATGAGATATGATCCTATCAGTGCTGAATTGTAATACTTTCATTATTAAGTGCTTCAGGACGGGTCCTTCTGGCTGACCTCTCATAGCTTGATGTGTCTCTCCGATTCATAATACATGTGGAAAAGTACAGAGGAACTCTTGTAATGAGCTCTTGAAGGAGAGCCCTGGGAACAAGGCATGCAGAGCTACTGCCCATCAGTTGTTCGTTACTTGAACTGCCTGGTTTCAACATAACTAATTATTTTCAAAAGCACTTCAACTTGTAATGGAATCCCTGATAAGATGACAAGTGTTACAAGGACATAGCAACTCTCTTTAGAACAGAAATGGACTCCTTTTCAGGAATTTAGATTCCCATTAAACAAAAAAAATTCCCTTTGTGCTCTTAGACAGTGTCAACCTTTGTAAAAATGCCTTTTTTGTATGTTATAAACAAAAGGTATTCGGACTTTGTTCATGTGCTGAAGATGTCAGCACATTCAGTCAGATAAACAGTAATGTGACATTTGTATCACAATGTAAAATAGGGACTGGTTACAGCCTAGCTGAACTTGCAACTGTTTCTTCAAATGAATGAAACTACGCAAAGTGACATAAAAACAGAAATACCAGCAGCATTGGCAGTATCCCCCTGCCCTCATGTAGTATCTAACTGTGCTTTCTGATTACGGGGCTGGAAGGTTGCGCTGACCTCTACTAATAGAAAAGGTATTCAGGTCAATTGCACGTATCTGAGTCGCATCTTACAGGAGAGTAGGGATTGATACACCTTATTTCTGCAGTCCGTGACAGGCAAACTACCTTTGAAAATCATCCTACCCCCCCTCTCCCTAACACATACTATAGGCGAGGATTTTTATTTATTAGGTAACCTTCTGAACCCCACAGCACCTTATAGAGTAGTGCACAGTAGTGGCACAATTACAAATAAATACATCATAAATCAAAAAATAAATAGGGATTTTGCCATGGCCCTAGGAGAAATAGCTCTGACATATCTCCCCTGAGTGCAGTTTGACCTTATGACCTCAAGTATGGCAAAGCCACAAGTGATGTCAAAAGTCAAAGTACACAAGGGAGAAATACCAGAGATATTTCTCCTAGGGCCATGGCATACAAACATACAAAAATGTCAGCAGAAGCAGTCCTTACAGTCTATTGAGTCTGCTCATTTGTGCAGCTAGCCTCTCAACTCGCAGCTGGCCCACCCTCTCCACCCCTCTTCATCACAACTCCCCCCACCCTGTCCCAACCCCTCTTAAAGCCACCCACCATTCCACAGGATACCACCTCCTCTGGCAGAGCATTCCACCTGTCCACCACTTGTTCAGAGAAAAAATGTCTCCTGATTTCCCTCTTGAATCATCCCCCAGCCCCCTACAATCTCAGCTGATGCCCTCTCATATCCCTCCTTCCCTCTTCTAAGCTGGAAAATCCCTTCTGTATTAGCCTTACTTATGCCCTTAAGGTATTTAAAGGTTTCAATCATATCTCCCCTATCTCTCCTCTCCTCCAGGGAGTACATGTTCAGCTCGCCCAATCTATTCCTGTAGAACTTTCTCTCCAATCCCTATATCATCTTGGTTGCCCTACATTGCACCCCTCCAACAATTTGATGTACTTGTTCAGGAAAACGCATAGGTATAGGCCTATATGATTTATGCAGTGCCCTTTGTTTTTTTATTTTTTTTCCCCATTTTAAGTTGTATAGTTACCCTTTTTTGCACTGGTGTGGCAGTTTCAGGATGGCTGAGTGGACACTGATGCTTCCTTGTGTGCCATTAAGCCATGTGTGCATTCCATGGGACCAAGTCAGCAGCTTGGAGTGATGCAGGAGGTATGACCTGATGGAGTAGTGGAGTGGAGATTGTTGGGCCACATCTAAGAGCATTTGTGGCAGCATGGAAAGCAGAAAAGTGGCAGTCTCGGGCAGCGGTCTGAGCAGTGGCCAGAAAGGACTGGAACTGTAAGAGTGATAGTCTGACTGTAATTTGACTTGAGTTGGGCAGGACAGCAGGAGTTGTGCCACTTAGAAGGGGAATTTTTTTTTGTCTTTGCTGTTAGCAAAATTAATTTTGTTAGCTGATAAGAGTAAAGAGCCTTGCAGTGTGAGGGAGAGTTTCAGATGGTGGAATGAGTTGGAGCCTGTGTGTGAGTCAGCTGCAGTGCAGTGAAAGGGAAACTGTGCAGTGTGCTGCCAGCTTCAGCCAGTGGACATCTACAGTGAGAATATTTTTGCCACTATGGACCTAGAGTGAGAATATTGTGATGTTCTCACTCTAGGTCTCTATAGTGGCAAAAACAGCATTTATATGTGCCACTGTGCATTGTCACAGGTATGTAATAAATACATTTATGTAATGGCTGTGTAAATAGTCACTAATATGAAAACTATTTTTGCTTGTCAGGCGATTCCCACTCTTGGTGGATGGCAAAGCAAATATAGTGTAAAGTAGAGCATTCTTCTGTATAGAATTTCATCCCTTTCAAAATGCTGTTGTACCATAGTTCAAAAGTCATGGAATGTGATTGTACCCTTCTGTGGCACAACAGCATCCTGAAACCTCTAGAGACTACACATGTCAGTTCCATTCTGAAAGCAAAAGAACCACTGAGCGCATATTTCCCATAATACTATACACTATAAAAAATACAGGATGAGCAACTTTAGGCACAACCAGCCAGCTCTGCCATCTCAGGGTTCTGATTCCCATGGACCTCTCGCGCTTCGCTCTCGAGGTCAGTGGAATCAGAACCCCTCTGTGGCAGTACACACTGGTTGTGTATAGTTGCCCATCCAGCATTCTCTATGTTCTCACTGTAGTTCCTTCAGAATAAAAGACTGACAGCATTTCATTCTGGGACTTGATTGTTCTCAGAAACGTCTGTTTACAGAACATTAACTGTAATTTTCTTGAGGCAGCTGCACATTCAACCATTTTACCACACAAACCCATGCCATTGCATAAACCAAATATGGCATGAGCCAATAAAACTATGCCTGACATTTTACTTATGATCCATGACTCCTGTGACATCACTTGTGATGTCATGGGGTCACTCACCACTAGTAAAAAATAGCAGGGATATTTTTACTAGGCCCATGACATATCCATATAACTATACAATCCTAAAATTTGAGAACTTTTTTTTTTTGCAGATGTTAATGGGACAGCAACTGGAGTTCTGGAACTTGAATGCACTTGTAATGGTGCCAGAAGCATCAGGAATGCAGCAACCAGATTTTAGTTGCTGCACTGCGGATTGTTCCAGCACGAGTCTGGTTGCATTCTGGTATGATTCCAGGTCCTGATAGCAATCTTTTCTTTGGGCCAGAAAACTGGAATCAGTCCATTTCAATTCTGGATGCACTCCATTTCTAGATCAATGCTAGTTTTCACCCATACCCAGTTTCAGATAACATTACAGTACCTTAGATGTAACTGTTTCACATATTCATCACTCTTTCTATGAATTCATATTTCTTTCTAAATCAAATTTTCTTAATTGACTACTTATGTTCCCTAGGTTCTTTATCTATTGACATATTGTGCAATCCTCAAAATATCTCTGCCCCCTCTGCACATGTGGAGCACCAGGAAAAGCCATGGAGTGACCCCTAGGTTCAGGATGAGTATCATTGGGGCATACACTTCCACCATCTTTGTTGACTTGGCAAAAGCTTTTGACACTGTGTCACACACATTTCTCCTGGACAAGCTTAAGGCTGCGGGGCTCAATGTCTCCACAGTTAGTTGGTTCCACTCCTACCTTGAGAGCAGGTCCTAGGCTGTATGTATTGGAGATATTCCCCCATCTGTTCAGGCATTACCCAAGGTTCAATCCTGGGCTCCATACTTTTCTCCATCTTCCTAAATGATCTCCTGTCAGCCTGTTTCTCTGTGTCCATCCACATGTACACAGGTGGTACTGTGTTGTTTGCCTCTGACTCCTCTGCTGCTGATCTTGTTGTCCATCTCTAACAGGATTCAACAGTGTTCAGTGCTGGTTCTGTTCCAACCTTCTATCCTTCAATGCCAAGAAAAAAGTCTCCATGACCTTTGGCTCCCAGTAGTGGCTCACCGGGCTCTCTCCCCTCCCCTTCCCTTCCCTCCATCCAGACTTTTAATGGTACTGCAATTGAGGATGTCTCCTCCTTGAAGTACCTTGGGGCCTGGCTGGACCACATCTTGACTTCTCGATGAACACTGGTGCCATCCACCTCAAGCTCCACCCCAAACTGGGTGCACTGTATAGGAACAAAGGCAGCATCTGTCTCCCTGCCCACCGAGAGCTGGTCACAAAGATGATCTTCCCCCATCTTTGACTACAGTGACATTGTGTACAGTGCAGCTCCCAAATCCAACCTTGCCAGACTGGACCCACTCTTTCACTCTTTCTGCCACTTTGCCTTGGACTACTCTCCTTGTACACACCATGCTCTCTCTACTTCTCCCTTTCCTCCCTTTCCTCTAAGCTAGGCACCTCACCCACAGTGTCACCTTCACCTCCAAATTGGCTGTCTCCCCCCTACCTTTCTGACCTTTTATCTCCCTTCCTTCTTCCTACCCCTTAAGAGCATTACTTCTCATTCCCTCTCCCTTCCCTCTATGAAAATGGCCTTCTTGTATCATTTTCCTAAGCTCTAGTCCTCTCTTCCTCTGTCTCTCTGCTCAGCCTCATCCTTCTCCTCCCTCAAGTCTCTTCTGTGTGACTTTACAACCCACTTCTGCAACTGCTGCTGACCCTCTACTCTTGTGTTCCCTCTCACTGTTTTGTTGATGTCCCCCCTCCCCCAGAGAGAGCAATTTCCTACTAACCCTCAACCCTTAGTCTAAATTGCTCCAAATTAGCTATTCACATCCGGTAATGTTTTGCTCCTGTACCTACCTTATGGCACTGGCATTGATAACTCTTGCACCTTGCAGGCTGGACGGTAGTAATCTGCTCCTAACCTGACAATTGCTACCAGTATTGGATTGCACTTGTACCCTAATTTGCATATTTATTTTGTATGCCCTAACTTTCTGCCTGTACATTCATGACTGCACAACTGTAACGTATTTTACTTTTATTGTAATGTATTTTTCATTGTATTCGTACTATATTTTATTTTTATTACTATTGTACCTTATTTTATGTTATTTTCACTTGAACATCCTGTTCTGTTTACTCCCTATCCCCCATCCCCAGGACACATCTGGAAATGGGCTGTTATCAGCTTAGTAGGTTTTTCAAGGTAAAATGTTATAATAAATAAATAAATAAAATACACAGCATCCGCAATGAGGATGCATGCCCCCTCTTCATCCAATCCTGTCTGTGCACCTTACTATGCATGCAGGCAAGATGGGTGCAGACCAGCTGGTGTAGGCTGGTAGGAGCCCGATACACAAAACAATCACTGTGGTGCATAGGGAAAGTGGAGGTGGCAACTGCTATGCCTGCCTAGGGGCCGCAGTAGTGGCTATACATCCCTCCCCCCATGCCACACAGCAGAATGCCGGGCCCAATCAGTCCTCTCTCCCCAGGCCTCCAGACCTAGGAACCTCCATGGTTGGCTGGGGGCATCGCCAGCACGGGCTGGTGAATTCATGGCCTTCAGTATTTGTGCCAGTTGGAAAAGTGCCCTTCACCCTGCACAGGCAGGAATTCACTTGTGGACTGGCACTGGCATCCAGTTAGATGCATGTGGTCCTGACCAACTCTGCCTAGCCCTGACACCCCATCCCAATGTGCAGCTCTACACCGATGGACTGCAGGGGGCAGGAGTTGTAGATGCTGACAGGTGCAATTGCTCCTTCAGCTGCAGGGCAACGCAGTATGTCTAAGTTGCAGATATTTGGGATGCCATTCAGGATTGGGTCCATATTTTGTAGCTTTGTCTGATCTAGTAGAGTGGTTTCTGATGGAGTTATTCCTTTTAATATACAGCTTAAAGAGCAGCACTGAGACATTTCAAACATTTGCATATGCTATGCAGTTTATCATGCAACTCTGACAACACATACACCCACAGTCTTCATGGAAATGGCCAGAATTTGTAAGCATTATAAATTCTTTTGTTGTCCCTAGAAATTCAGCGCAGGAATTATGCAACAAAAGTGTTTTTTTTTTTATTTGCTTGAACCACCAAATTGTATGCATATGTTTTGAATATCTGCCCGAGATGTCTATGTCAGTCAGTACATGTTTTTGTGCATACCATTAGTCCACTACAACAGTTTACTACTGTAGAGAGCACATTTTTAAATTCTTTATGTTCCCCATGACTCACAGAAGTTGTTTACCAATATCCCTGAAATCTGTGTAAATGCTATGGTGAGAATTTTCTGACCCTAGACTGTGTTTTTGACATGATGACAGCAGTTTCCATGGTGACATCATGTGATGTTGCAGATACAATAGAAGTGAGGTCAATTGGTAAAGATCAAGGGCCCCATATAGAGTCAGTTGGGACTGACACTAAGTAATTGGAATGACCCCTTACTGCCAGTCCCTTACTTGCACCCAATTGTGCTATGCACAACAGAGATTGTAAGCCATTCCTACACAGTTGTTAGACACATTTTGACTGTGTGGAGAAAGATGTGGGGTCACCATGCAAAGGGCCATGCTCAAAGCATGGTGACCCTCTGTAACCCCATTGCAGAGATTTGCAACACTTCCCTACCTAACTTCATTGCAGAGTTTTGCAACAATCCCCGCCTGTACAACTGCTACAGGTAGGCAGTGGGGGAGGGGGGGGGTCATAAATCAGCAACAGGGGTGAGGAGAGCCAGTGGGGAATAATAAGCATCATGGGTCCTTGCATGTAGTGGGGCTGTTATAGGGAACAAAGCAGGAGGGGTGGATTCCACTGAATGCCAGGGGTGTTTACACACCTAGGGAGTAGGAGGGAAACTACTGGCCACCAAAGCTGGACCACAGAGCAATGGAAAATACACCAAGTGACAGCCCAGAATCTTTCCTAAAGATGAGATCAGGAGCTTTCCAGAAGCTTGGGGCATAGAACAGCACCATACAACTGGCAGTATGCCATGCTCAAGTCTCGATGGGTGTCACTATCTGGCTTGTTAGCGTGAGTCCAAATGCCATTTGCTCCTGTTAACACCTGGCAGTCCCATTTGCATTATGACTTATGGGTAACTGGAATCTCCTCCTGGCAGACCTGGGCTGTTTTCCACAATTTGTGCCCCAAAGGGATCTGGCATGCAATGATGTGCACATGCATGCTAAGGTGTGCAGTGTGCTGGTGCCTGGCAGCATCCCTGCCATGCTTGTCCCAGCTGTGATACCACCTATCTTCCACTAGGTGGGGATCACAGTGCAGGACATAGATACTGTACCCGAACTCCACGAAGGAAGAGAACCATTCTGGGATGCTCAATCCCCTTTTCCATGGCGATCCCCAGTAACTCAGTCTCGTTCCTAAACTCAGGTCGCCAGTATCGTGAGCAGTAATGCTGTGCTATGCAGATGGACTGACTCAGGCTAGAGATTTTTTTTTAATGTTTTAACTTTGTTATTGTTTTTCTCTGATAACCAAGACCACGAATAGTGGACACTGTTCGTTACTGGGCCCAGAATAACAAATTGCCGATTATTTGTGATATTGGAAAAGAATATTTGTTACTCACACACGTCTAGTTAAATCCACCCATCTGAAATACTGCATAGAGAGTATCATACCATAGCAGGAATATAACTACCCTGAATAGGATGCAGCATAGGGCAATGAAGAGGACATCTGAGCTGCCATATATAAGTTATGAGCAAAAAGATTTCTTGGCAGAAAAGCTGTAATGAGTAAAGCGTGTGAATCTAATGCACACATGGCAGCATTTAAGTAGTAAGACAAATATTCAGAATCAAAAGAAAAAAAAAAGTAGCCAAAACATGTCAAAACAGTGAATATCCTTGGATGAAAGCTACAGTATATGAAGGTGTTTAATATTTAGAATGGTTTCATATTATCAGTGAACCAACAGAAGATAAAAAGCTTGATTAACTTAAAAGGTACCAGTGTGGCTCAGTTGGTAGCATGTCTGCCTCTGGGTCACAATGTAATAGAAACATAGAATTTGATAGCAGATAAGGATTGCTTGGCCCACGTAGTCTATCCATTTTCCCTACCTGTTTCATATACCGTAGATTCTAAATGCACTGTGGCTTATCCTCTCTTTCCTATCGCTAGAGTTTCATTATGCCTGTCCCATGCATTTTGAATTCCCCTACTGTTTTTGGCCCTGCAATCTCTGTCGGGAGGCTGTTCCATGGATCAACCACCCTTTCCATTAAAAAATACTTTCTCACGTTACCCCTAAGTCTACACCCCTATGTTTTCATATCATGGCCCCTTGTTCTTGAACATCTTTTTTTGAAAGATGCTACCCTCTTGTACCTTATTTACAGGGGCAGGGTCACTGGAAATTGAAGAAAGAGTTACCCAAAGTTGTAGATGTTTTTTGGAACAAATGTGGAGAAATTGCAGGAGTTCTACTATAGACACTGAGTGCTCCACAATACATCTTTTACTGTTTTCTGCAACATACATTAGTCAGCATAAACTGCTAAATGAATAGATTGCCACTTGAACGTGTTTTAAACATGAAGGAAAGCGTATGTTCCTAAAATGAATACTAAATTGATCAATATGTTGCCTGTGTTCCAAAATGTAAAAACATCTGCCCCATACAGTGCTAAATAGATTCTATTTAGTGAACCACAGCAAATCAATATTAAATAAATCCAGAATCAACAAATGTGGTCTGTTTCTGGATGTGGAATAATGAAACCTGGTCAGCAGCTATTTACAGTGCTCTGTCAACTAGTCACCCACTTCGGTGCAAGAAAAAATAAATTGATAGAGTGGCGGATGATCGAGTTCTAGTAAAAAAAATGATGTTAAAATGTTTACTGTTCATAATTTGCATCGTGGTTACAGTATAATATATTTTTTTAAATCACATATTAAAACATTAAATCTGGGGGGGGGGTGGTTATTGGGGCTGGCAGTATAGCCTAGAGGTCAGAGTAACAAACGGTGAATGAGCTTGGTACATCCAGTGGCCTTGGGTTTGATTCCCACAACCTCCGCTTGCATATTGTGTGACACTGAGCAAGTCACTTTACCTCCCTATTGTTCCCGGGTCACCCCTAAAAACAGGCACTTGTGCCTAGTGTGTCTCACCTGGTTAAACAATTGGAAAAAAAAAATATAAAAAGAAAATCATACCACTATATTTTTACTGCATCATACTGTAGTCAGGGTACCCTGTAATTTACCTTTGCTTTACTGTAGCGGTAATGATTTTGTTTAGTTAAAGATAAATGTTCAGATACATTTTATGTGTTTTATAAGCTTGTTTTCAGACTTTATTCAGGTTTTTTTTGTAGTCTTTGCATTGCGAGCATCTAGGCTGTAGATTAAGAGCAAGACCACTGTTACCAACTAGCCTATTCAAGTTTATAATTAGCAGGGCCATCCAAAGTCCTCAGCTGTTTGAATCAAAACTAGTCTGAATGAAAGTATTTTCACAGATAAAAAACTGCCCTATCACTTACAAAAAGACTTTGTAGTTAGCGCCCCATTTAGGTGAATGGTATAATTTGCACCTTTTCTCCCACCTGCTGTTTCAGTCCCTGTGGCAACAAAAAGTTTTCTGATAGACTGCTTCAACACAAATCAAATGTTAAGTGTTTAAGTGTACTTACAGTAGGCTTCGCTAGTGGAATTTGAAACCAAACCAGACAAGGATTCAAATGAAAGCAGTGTCACATAAAACCCTTCCACACCTTGCAGTGTGTGCATGCCATATTGTCAATATGTTCAAGTCTTTTATTGAAAATGTTAATACTTTTTATGCAATTTGAAGTAAAAACTCAAAAATTGCAAGAAATTGTGGAAAATGTCAGTTTTTGTGGAGAATTGTGAAAATTGTGTATTCTGCAATAAAATTGCTGGCACAATTTTTCAGTGCCCCAATCATGGGATTGGCCTCGTATCATAAGCCATCCTTCAGAAAAGACATTCTACTGATGTCCTGTCTGTCATTTTTTGGGTTGTTGTTCTGGTTGGTCCTAAACATCCCATGGTACTTCTTGAAAAGCATATTGAAATGTCCGCATGGTCATGGCCAAATTTTCCCCATTCACTAAAATACAACATACAACCATAACAACTTAATCTGGTTCAGTTTCAGTTGGTTTGCACCTGTATCCACCCCCCAACCTGGAAAACAGCTGAAAAATAGGCAGTATTAGTTAGCTCTCATTTCTCTGTCAACAAAACATATAAACCGCTCAGACATGAAGGGGTATACACAGGTTTTCCAGTAATGTAAATATCCAAAACGAGACATGTCAAGTACTGCTGCTTTAGTGGGAACAGCTTCAAAAAATACATAATTTATGGGCTGCTGGATGGCCCAGCAGCTATTCATTGTACAGCCGTACCAGCGATGCAGGTTCCAAGAATGTTGGTAATCGGGTGGAGGGTTTGACTGTGCTACCCATGGCAGTGTGTCCCAGTCAAGATAGGGATGGTGCTATGGTCCACTGCCACAGTAATTCCAGGTGGAGGGCCAGGGAACTTGTTTTCCCAGTGGAGGCATGCTGCGTGTGCTCAAGACCGGGTATGGGTGCTAGGTGACAGGGTCAAGGTGTCAAAGTTGGATGAAAAATGGCAGCTGCCAGCATGATGGCACTAGTACACTTGGGTTCCATGCCCCATGCAGCTCTGCACCAGATCCTAAGTTCCACCAAGGGAGGTGAAGCTGTGGATGAGCAGGAGCAGATAAGGGGTTGCTGGGGCTAGAGTGTTGCATGCAGAAGGTTAAAACTCATTAACTCCAATAGCTCCATATGAAGTTCAAACTATCCATTGTTTACCTGTCACAAAATGGCCACCCAGGAGTTAATGGGAAGGGAGTGTTGCATGCAGAAGGTTGGGAGTCACCTTGGATACCTCTCTCTCCCTTGACACTCATGTCTCCCTTCTATCCAAATCTCTGAACCAAAAGCTAGGCCTTCTTTATTGCATTCCTTCCTTCCTCACATCGGTCTCCTGTCACAAGATCACGGCAGCATCTCTCCTTTCCCTTCTTACTTATGGGGCACCACTCCTGCTCTCAACCAACTCTACTATCTTATCTCACCATAAACAGGCCTACCACAGGGTGGGCAGGTTTGCTCTGGAGGTCAATGCCCGCCATCACCATTGTGATGTCCTCTCATTCTTGGGCTGGTTATCATATGAATCGAAATTGTGGTATGCTACCCTGAGCCTTGTACACAAGATGGTCCACAAATATACTCCTCCTTGCTTTGATGCGATTATTTGGCTAATACAACCACAGCAAGCCCTAAGATTCACCTCTCTCTCCCTTCTCTTAATGGCCAAACCTCGGTTAGCTGTAGCCTGTAGGTCATTTGCTTTCTCAGCTGTGTCTGAATGGAACTCCCTACCTCCCAATATCTTGTCCTGTACCATGCTCACTAAGTTTCAATTCTTTGCATTCTCACCTCTGGTCCTCTTTAGTCTGCTCCTGTTTTCGGTAACTTCTGGCTCAAAACATGTTGCTTAATCTTGTTCCTACTCAATGTTATTTTTACTTTTATTTTCCCTCCTCTAGCACTCCAATCTTCATTTGCTAATTTAACTGCAATTAGTATGGTCATCCGGTTTTGCTGTCATGGCCTCCCTATGTATATTGTATTTGTTATTGCAGAGTGAGTTATGCTTTTGTCACTGTACTGCTCTGCATGGCTAAATTGTAATTGTTATAGTCTAACTTATGGGTGTATCTGTCTTTATTGTTATTTTGTAGTTCTTCGATTGTTGTAACAAAACCATTGTAACTACCTTTCCTACGTCTCTGTACTGCACTTTTAATGTACTGCACCTCTGGGTTCGCCCCTGAAAAAGGGACTGCAATGTCTCAGTGGGCCCACCCGGTTACCAAAATTCAAATAAATAAATAAATAAGGAAGTGGCAGAAAAGGATAAGTTCCTTGACTGAAAAAAAATACATAATTTACACAAGACAAAGGATAACCATGATCCCTGTATAAGAGAAACATGACGAGTCTTAACAATGAATAGGAGGGAAGAGCTATCTAAGGACATTCATTTCAGAATCTTCTCAAGGTGAAAGTCCAAGGATTAAAGAACACATTTAATATCTTTAAAGTGTTCCATCAAGCAATGATTTTAAGACCTTGCTGTACCTCTCTTTAACCTTTGGAAGGAGTCCTTCTGATTGCTCATAATGTCTCTTTTGGAGGATGATAACTTTATTACTTTTTTATTTTCTTCAACAAAAGCCTACCTTTGAGCATATATGCTATCTTGGGAATACACAGTCCTGTCAGCATCAGGACAATATGATATGTTTCATAAACCAACAGGCCATTGGGGGCAACCTGGCACTTTATTAAGACCTTAATATTTACTCAGGTCAGACTTAGCTGGGACCAAATTGTGTAGGATGGTTTATTTTTGTAAAGGTGGGTGATAATCAAGATTCAGCAGTCTTAATATGGTTACATTTGAAATACTAAGGGTTAAGGTGAAAGCTAAAAGAAAAAATATGGATACTTCAATAGGTTGACTCTGTGATAGGTTAAGGAAATTGGCTGAGAAGACCATGGGAAACTAGACATGGAAAAGGGGGTGAAGGAGATGTGGAAGTCCTTCAGGGAGATAAGAAACTGTTGTGAATCACTGTGTGCCCATGAGGAGTAAGGGAGCAAAAGCCATCTATTGTTCTGTCTCATTAGTAGCGGCAATAGGCGCTAAAATCAGTTAGTCAATCAAAATATTTATTTAACCAGGCGGACACTGTTGAGCAAAGTTCATTTTTGAGGTGGACCTGGGTGGAACAAGTACAAAATACAGGATAATACACAACAGCTACAGTACACTAATGTAAACAGCATGGGCATAAACAGCAATAAAAAGAAGTAATGCAGGCTGAGTGCAACAATATATAGAATCAAACAGAATGTGCAACAGATAGTGATGCAAGAAAAACAAGATAGTACACAAAAATTACAATACACTAGCATGAACAGAAAGGGTGTGAGCAGTAATAGAGTGAAGTAATGCAGGTTCAAAAACCACAATATTGTACAGTCAAACAAGGTATGTAAACAAATAGTGTTGCAGATGAATTTTACAACTATGATGCATGTGTATGGGACATGAGGCAAAGGTGAGCCATCTGGAACCACAGGGACAACTCAGAAGACACACTAGGGGTAGGGGAATGATGGGGAAAGGGGGGAGTAGGATGAAAAGGGAAGGGACAGTGGTTATGGAATAGGGGTGCACAGTACAAGTTGTGATGTGTGATCTTCTAGGAGGAAGAATAAACGGAGGGCAGGGCGTGGGTGAAAGCAAATACAATACCGGAACTGGCTGGAGAAAGAAAGAAGGAGGACAGAGGCAATGAAGAAGGAAAGGGGGGGGAGAGAGAGAGGGAGGGCCAGGCAAAAGCTGGACCAGCAACTAAAGGAGGCCAAAGCAAAGTGAATAGTGGGCTCCGGATGGTTGGGGGAACCCGTGTTCAGGAATAGCAAACACAGGGTTCTGTAATATGATGAGAATACAGTGTTTTGAAAGTTGCTGACCTGACAGCATACTTTAGTTTTAGAGATTTTTGCAGTTTATTCCACATTAAAGGCAACACATGATTAATAGCTGCACAACCAAAATGAGAACTAGCCTTAAATACCTTCAAGGAGAGGTAGGAGACGCTTCTCAGAGCATGCCTACCAAGAGTATGAAGCGGTAAGCAATCATAGATATAGTTAGGTAGTTTAAGATGACTGTATGTCCAGATGGTGGCATTTCTTTTTCGCCTGAAGCTAAGAGAGGACCACCTTACTGCCGTGTACAAAAAGCAATGGTGGGTGGAGTAGGGATGGCCCGTTATAAACCTTAGGGCTCTGTGATAGAGCGTGTTGAGTTTTGAGACAGCTCTGGCAGGCCCTTGATTGTACAGGAAGTCAGCATAATCTAGAAGGGAAAGAAAAGTGGTTTGGACTAGCCTCATCTTGGCTTTCCTGGGGAGGAGATTTTTTTATCCTGAAGAAAAGTCCAAGCCTCTGGCAAAGTTTCTTTGTCAGTTCTTCAATGTGTAGCAGGAAGGAGAGTCTATTATCGAGCCATACCCCCAAGTATTGGAATTTAGTCACATGCTCCAATTGCTCACCAAGTATGGTAGTTACCAGGGGAAGAGTCCCAACTGAGGCTGGGTTAGGTTGGTTGGGAAAAGGCGAGAAGAACATTGCTTTTGTTTTCTTGGCATTCAAAAGCAACTTCTGATTTAGTAGCTGACACTGCAGTAGATTGAATTTGCATTGGAGGACTGAGTACGTCGCATCGGGGGGAGGGTCCACTGACATAAAGCACTGTGCTGTCCACAAATAGGTGTATTTTGGGCCTTTCTGATGGTGTCATCTAACCTGTTGATGTAGATTGCGAATAGCAGGGGTCCTAAGATGGAACCTTGAGGTACTTCCCTCAGGAGAGGCTTTAAGGGAGAGACTTCACCTTCTGCTTTTACCTGCTGTGAGCGACCTATGAGGTAATTCTTTAACCATCTGGAGGATAGAGCATCTAGGCCGAAATATTGGAGGGACATAAACGACAAGCTCTCAGACTTAGCCGGCACCTTGCTGTAGTTTGAACCCGCACCCCCAATCTAGTAACACAATTAAGTGCTCAGCTCTTTTGTGCCCCTTTGTTTCAACCAAACCCTCCCTCCTCTCCTGAGTTTTAATTAATTTGTGTCTGACCTTCTCCCTTCAGGCCTTCTGTAGCCCCATCAGGCTGTGACCGCAGCCATGGTCGGATCAATCAGCAAGCGCCCTATGGTGCTCAGAAGTTCCACAGCCCAACATCAGGTACGGAGAACAGTGCTCCAGCCCTGGTTCCTCTGGGGAGTTTTCTGGACCACCCACCCCCTTCCTAGGCCACCTTAAATGTTCCTTGCTCCCCACCCACCTTGCTAAGTCTCTCCTCATTGGCTCATTACCCAGTCCACTTATATTTATTCCTCCTCTTTGTACTGCTATTCCTCCTCAAGTTGTAACTCTACAATCCTGATCTAGCCTCTCAATAAATCTTCTCCTACAAACCTCTAGACATTATTTTCACCTACATCTAGATTCCTGCTGGAATCCTACATCCTTGCCTTTAATAGGTGACTAAGTCTCAGTCGCTTCAATTGTTAACTGCCCAGCACATCTCTGGCCATGGATACAGGCCCACTACTGTGGAGAGCATGGGTGTTCTTTTGTTTTTCTCTGCTGGATTTTTACCCCTTATATCCAAATTCTTCACCATCTATGTCCCCATCTGTGAAATGGGGTTCCAACTACACGCCTGATCATGCTGATATCTTGAATTTACTTGATAATCTCATATGCGCCCTCAATTCACCCTTCTTGCTATTGGATTTCTACTCACCACGGCATACTGGTAACTTAGACATGCCCACTTTAAAGGATTTTAACGTGTCTCCTCACCTTGCTTGCTCCACCCTGTCCCTTGCTGGCAAGCCCTGTTATATGTAACATTAAAGCAGCCTGGCACTAGCCCCAGGGACCCTTCCTGCCATACCCATATTCCCCACAAGCCAATGTGGATTAAGCTTGCAAAGTTGCTCTTAGAAATAATCAAGCAGATCCTGCTTCTCTTACTGTTGTGTTCTGGCAACGCTGAACTTAACCCTGGCCCTCCAGCATCAATTGGATCTCCTAGAGACCTACCTAGCCTCAAAGGGTTAAGCTTCATGCATGTTAATGCATGCAGTTTGTTAAAAAAAATCACATCTATCCAGGCCTAGATATGTCACACTGCCCCTGACATCTTGGCAGGCTGTGATGGATAGTATCAAAGGCATTGCTTAGGTCCAAGAATATAGCACCAACAAAGTTCTTATTGTCCAACTCACGCTGTCAGTCATTAGTTGCTTTGGCTAAAGCTGAGATTGTGCTGTCCTGTGCTCTGAAGCCTGACTGTAATGGATTGAGCAAGTTCACCAATTCCAGGAGTTCCTAAGCTGGGTGTTCATAATTTTTTCCAGCATCTTAGACAGGGTTGGTAGAAGGGAGATTGGCCTGTAATTGTTCAAGTCACTGGGATTGCCAGATTTGAACAAAGGGATAACATGAGCCATTTTCCAGATAGAAGGAAGGTCACCCTGAGAAAGGGATAGGTTAAACTGGTGTGTAATTGGCACTGCTAGGACACAATAACCTAACTTTAAGAATTATGGTCCAATGTGATCTGCTCCTGTGCTTTTTCTAACATCCAAGTGGAGCAAGAGGTCTTCAACTTCATTCAGAGCAGGAGGTTGAAGAGAGAGAAGGATGGATTTGGAAGGGAGCATCCTTGATTATTGAGTCCAAGCTGAGTGTGAAGTGTACTGGCTGGGGAGGTATCAAAGGCTAACCCTGAGGTGGCAAAGTGATAGTTGAAAGAGTCAAGGATTGATTGTTTGTCGGTGAATGTAGTAGCGCCAATCAAGATTTTTGTTGGCAGGGAGAAACCAGGGGAATGGCCTTCAATATCCTTGATTAGTTTCCAGAATTTGGAAGAGCAATTGGATGAAAGATCAAGTTGAGAGTTGTAGAAACTAGCCTTTGCTTCTCTAACCATTTTGGTATGCAGATTCCTCACCCTCCTGAACAGATTCCAATCATTCCCAAGTTTAGTCTTGCAGGCCTTTTTCCACAGCAAATCTCTATTATGCATGGCATCCTTCAGCTTGCTGGAAAATCACTGACAGGTTTTGTTCCTGACCTGAGTTTTCACTAATGGTGCATGTTTGTTGAGAACGGCTAGAATGATGTCTTGGAAAATATCATAAGCAGTAGTCACAGACTTTGCTAGATAAAAGTCTGGTCAGTACACGGAGTGATTTAACTCTGAGATGAATGCACAGGGGTCAAAACTGTGTAAGCACCTTGTAGTGGAAAAGTTTGGTCCCGAAGAGGAGATGCGGCTGGAACATACACAGGCAATGAAGCAATGATCACTAATGTCTGAGAAGAAGACACCAGTGTGGGTGAATAAGTCAGGTTTGCTAACAAGGATAATGTCTAACAGGGTGCTGTTGGTAGGGTTGGTTTTATTTGGTTGTGTAATTTCATTGATGAGTTGGGACAGCCCGAGTGAATCACAGAATGTTTTTAAGGGAGAAGATGCATTGGACAGCCAGTCTAGATTGATGTTGCCTAGTAATATGGTCTCGACAGACTTTTGTCCTAGGATAAGACTTAAATGGTTCAACAGCTGCAACACTGCAGACAGGGGCCTGTAACAACCTGTCACAACAAGTGATGCACCAGATGCAATCTCGACCTGCAGGGAGAGACTTTCAAATTAATTTGGGACAGAGGTTGAATCTATGATAGAGACCACAAATTTGTTCTTAACATAAATAGCCACCCTACCACCTCTTGACTGTCTGTCAGTTCAGAACAGGGAGTAAGAAGGGAGGTTTATTTCATTGTTGCTTGTTGCCGGGCGGAGCCAAGACTCAGTGACAACCAAGATGTCAGGGGCAGTGTGACATATCTAGGCCTGGATAGATGTGATTTTTTTTAACAAACTGCATGCATTAACATGCATGAAGCTTAACCCTTTGAGGCTAGGTAGGTCTCTAGGAGATCCAATTGATGCTGGAGGGCCAGGGTTAAGTTCAGCGTTGCCAGAACACAACAGTAAGAGAAGCAGGATCTGCTTGATTATTTCTAAGAGCAACTTTGCAAGCTTAATCCACATTGGCTTGTGGGAATATGGGTATGGCAGGAAGGGTCCCTGGGGCTAGTGCCAAGCTGCTTTAATGTTACATATAACAGGGCTTGCCAGCAAGGGACAGGGTGGAGCAAGCAAGGTGAGGAGACACATTAAAATCCTTTAAAGTGGGCATGTCTAAGTTACCAGTATGCCGTGGTGAGTAGAAATCCAATAGCAAGAAGGGTGAATTGAGGGCGCATATGAGATTATCAAGTAAATTCAAGATATCAGCATGATCAGGCGTGTAGTTGGAACCCCATTTCACAGATGGGGACATAGATGGTGAAGAATTTGGATATAAGGGGTTAAAATCCAGCAGAGAAAAACAAAAGAACACCCATGCTCTCCACAGTAGTGGGCCTGTATCCATGGCCAGAGATGTGCTGGGCAGTTAACAATTGAAGCGACCGAGACTTAGTCACCTATTAAAGGCAAGGATGTAGGATTCCAGCAGGAATCTAGATGTAGGTGAAAATAATGTCTAGAGGTTTGTAGGAGAAGATTTATTGAGAGGCTAGATCAGGATTGTAGAGTTACAACTTGAGGAGGAATAGCAGTACAAAGAGGAGGAATAAATATAAGTGGACTGGGTAATGAGCCAATGAGGAGAGACTTAGCAAGTGGGTGGGGAGCAAGGAACATTTAAGGTGGCCTAGGGAGGTGGTGGTCCAGAAAACTCCCCAGAGGAACCAGGGCTGGAGCACTGTTCTCCACCTGATGTTGGGCTGTGGAACTTCTGAGCACCATAGGGCGCTTGCTGATTGATCCGACCATGGCTGCGGTCACAGCCTGATGGGGCTACAGAAGGCCTGAAGGGAGAAGGGCAGACACAAATTAATTAAAACTCAGGAGAGGAGGGAGGGTTTGGTTGAAACAAAGGGGCACAAAAGAGCTGAGCACTTAATTGTGTTACTAGATCGGGGGTGCGGGTTCAAACTACAGCAAGGTGCCGGCTAAGTCTGAGAGCTTGGCGTTTAAAACAAAGGAAAGAAAAGAAAAGTCAGGGACAGGCAGAGTTTGAAAAGCTGGCCTTTTATCACCCAAAACAGAATAATAACAGGCTTGCCAGAGGATTACAAACTTGTAGCAAAAACAGTCACAGTAACAAGTTATTGATATGAGATAAGCTGATGACAGGGGTCTGAGCAGAGACCGCCGCTTCCCAGGAGTAAAGGGGATTTGATTAGCTGCAGCCATGAATTGCTTAGGTGCAGGGGATGCCAGAGCAAATTCCGATGGCTTACAGCACTATCAAGACCTTGGCTATTAACTGGTAAGCAGTAGTCTAAGCAAGATGTGCTACCACCAGAGCAAATAAATCATCACAATATTTTGTAACAGCAAGCATAAACAGTAAAATAAAGGAAAAGCAGATTTTGTCTTGAAAATCCCGGGCAAGGGAGTGGGCCAATCAAGGAGTGCTGCTTGACAAATTAGCCAATGAGCGTGGATCACAGAGTGATGCCGAGAATTTGAAGTGAAAATAATCAGTCCAGAAAACTCCCCGGAGGAACCGGGGCTGGAGCACTGTTCTCCATACCTGATGCTGTGCTGTGGAGCTTCCGAGTGCTGTGGGGCACTTGCTGATTGATCCAACCGCAGATGAATAATGAATAATTCTGAGCAGTGTAGGAGGGCAGCTGTGAAGGCAAATAGGATGCTGGAGGGATAACATCAAGGAGTACAGAGGTCCTACTGCCCCTGTATAACTTTCTGGTTAGGCCACATCTGGAGTACTGTGTGCAGTTTTGGTGCCCATACCTGAGAAGGGATGTTGTCCTTCTTGAGAGGGTCTAGAGGAGAGTGTCAGGGATAATTCACAGCCTGTAGGACCTGTCCTATTGGGAGAGACTACAGGATTTGAACATATACCCCCTAGAGGAGAGGAGGGATGGGGGATATGATAGAAGTCTTTAAATATTTGAAGTGGATTAACTGGATCAGCTCTGACAGACTGCTCCAGCTGAGGAAGGATGGAGCCACGAGGGGGCATAGCCTGAGATTGGTGGTGGTGGGGGGGAGGTTTAAGGGGTAGATGAGGTGTAACTACGTCACTGAGAGGGTGGTGGTGCCCTGGAACTTGTTGCCATCGAGTTGGTGGGGATGGAGACAGTGGGGGCTCCAAGAGAGGCTGGATGACACAAGGATGCAGTCCGGGGCGTATATAAAGGGTCTGCAGAGGATCACAAAGGGGGAAGGGGGGCAACTGTAGTGAGTGAACTTTAGGCTGTTACTTGAGCAGACTCAATAGACCACTGGGCCTAATCTGCTGGCAGTTTAGTATGTTAGTATTAGACTGAACCATCACTGAACTAGTGAGAGGACAAGGGAAGGCATTTAAGGAACAGAGGGAACAATACAACATGAAGAATAGGATTAAATATAAGCACACACTAAAAAAAATGATAGAGGGCATTAGGTTAGCAAAATCAGTTTAAGGGGTATGGCAAGAGAGGCTAAAGATAATGATTTTGCAATATCTGAGGACAAAAAGAATGGTTAACCAGAACATAAATCTTGTTTCTTTTACAATTTTAATATAATTGCACACTTGGGTAGGGGTGATTAAGTATGCTGCACAGGCTAATAATTTATATTATTACGTTACCCACTCTACTAGCCTTGGCAATCAGAAATGAAACATTTCTCTCCAAGAGTCTAAAGTTGTAGCTTTTCAAAGTTCCTTCTGAGCTGGGAGGAACTCATTAACTGTGAATACCTTTATAAAGTTTTAGGAACTTTTTAGTAGTGTTAGTAAAACAGATAACAAAAATATGATGTTACATTAAGTTTATGAGCGTGTTGAAAAAAGATTAGTTCAACATCGCTGTTTAGAGTGTGACCATGGAAGTATTTAAAAAAAATGTTGCAACTTGCTTTCCAAAATGTACTTTCAGTTTTGTAAATGTTGACTTTCAGACTTTATGGTAGGCTTTCTAATCTGCCGAGTGCGCTGCTCAAGTGTCTTTCATAAAGAGGGACATTTATCATTTTACCACAAGAATTGCAGCTGTCAAAAATGGTAATAACCATGACACTTTGTTGCACAATGAGATGCTTAAGCAGGAAATCTCTTACATTCCTCAGGACTTTATTAGTCTTGTTATAATTCATTTTCAGCAATCAACTTGATATTTTAAGACAACCAGCTCAACTTTAATCCTTTGGCATATAGGTACTTTTGTACAAGTGATTATTTTCTGGAGACATATTTTGCACTCGCTACTGTCTTCTAAAGGTCAAAGATCCAATTATTGCAGGCACAGTGGCTCTACTTGGTGTTTATGTTCCAGACAGTAACCCCGCACCCACTGCAGGGAAGGTGATGAACTATGTATTGAAATACCAACACTAATACTACACGTTCATGGCTAGAGGGTTCTTCTTCAAGAGGGGCAGAAGAACTAGATGACAGGCAATTCTGAATTATCAAAACTATACTAAGTCAATTTTGAAACTGCCGGTTGCTGATACGAGTCAGCACAGTACTACTGTGTGGAACATTATGCATATGGCCCCTGGAATTCTGTAATTCCATGGCCCTGGAATTTCACAGAATTTGTATCATTATGAAGTCTGCAGAGAACTGCAGCAGGAGGGCCACTGTTTGTGGGAACAGTCCTGACTGGCACTTGAGCTGGCAGGTTCAAGTAGGTAGATGCCCATTTGGAGTGGGGGTAGACAGGTAGGCACAGGGGGAGTTCCCTGGAGGCGGGTGACTTAGGGCCAGAGGGGCGGAGTATAGGCCCATAAATGAACCACGTGAATGAGATATTTTGCCTTTGCTCCATGCCGCCCAGATAGAAATGAGCTCTTCTCCCTACAGAAGACTACAAGACTTGCAGTCACACAAGATTCCAGATGATTCCAAAATTTCTTAGGCAAATTCAGGTCTTGTTTTCACTGACTGGACCAGTGTTTGGGGTAAGGATTTACATATAGTGCAAGTCTTCATGACTTTTCACTTCATAAAATTTGATTTGTGTGAAGATTTCAGATTTCTTCAGTTTTTGGTTTTAGTTGCATCTGTTAATCCCCCATGGGCTGTGGTGTTTTTAAAACCTATGTCTTATGGGCAGATCTACTCTGTGTCAGTGAGAATAGCGGGAGAGTAGAGGGGCATGTGAGTTATAACAGCCTTGGGGGTGAGTCTGGAAGGCAGACAGGCAGGGGCCAAGAGCGAGTGCTGCTGATTCCATAGTGGAATTATTCAAATGGGTAAAATTACTGGCAGTAAGGAGTTTGTTTTCCTCACACTTACTGGACTGTATGGCTGGAGCTGATTTTTCAGTGGAATCCAAGGGCCACATGGCAGAAGCCATTGAGCGACCTGTCTCTCAGTTAATGGTGGTGTGATCTATCAAAAAAAATGGTTCTGGGTTAGCAGTTCAGTTTGTCTCATCCTATCTTTTATTTATAATCCCTTATTTTCTGTCTCATAATAAAAGCGACAGCACGTCTTACACTCACACTGTATTGGAACCTTGTAATGCAGCTTATCCATTTTTTTCCTTATTTTATCTGCATCTTGGTATGCCTTTTTTGTTGGGGGTAAAGCGTATGTGCTAATTTTTGGAGTGGGTGGAGATCCGGCTGGTGGGCAATCTGTGTTGCTAGTACAGGATCCTGTCAGGTGGCATCTAGGATGCCATCAGGCACATGGTAGGGCCTAGTTGCCTGCAACCAGGCAGTGCTACTCCACTTAGTACTGGAGGCTGAACTGAAAACTATTGCTGTTTGCCATTAGTGCAATGTCTTTTCAGTGTGAGACAGTTCCTGATTTTACTGAATTTTGTGTGATACCCTGAGTGGAGAGATGCAATGTATAAGGCCCTGTCCACACTAGTGGATTTGTAATGTTACAGATAGCCTGTAACATTACAGAAACTGCAAACACAGTTCGTGTCCACATTACAGCACAGTTTTACCGTGCTCTGAACCGTTTAAGAAACTGTGCTCGAAACCTGATCAGAGCAGGTTTTGAGCACGGTTTCATCCCATCACGGTTGCCTTAAACCATTTTAACAGTCGAGTGGATGCAAACCATAGTGTAAAATGGTTTAAGGCAACCTCCGTGGATTTTCGGAGGCAAAATTTTGCTGTCCAAAGGAAAAGGGGATAATTTTACTTACATCCCCGACCTCACCATCACATCATGAATCGATCGGTGCTTTTTTTACTCTGATTGGTTGGCATGCCTGTTTGTGAGTATCCTGGCATGCTTTGGGTGCCCATAATACTTTGTGGTATTGCCGCAAGTATGCTTGGGAACTCCAGTGGGCAACCTCGGTGTCAGATGCTAGTGTTGATGCATTGACAACCATTCTGAAAACCGTTACACAATACAGTTTTTCAGAATGTGTTGAAAAAGTGCAGGTAATGTGTACAGGGCCTATAGGGGCTATGTTAGCTAAAAAGCAGGGCCACTGGAAAATTTCACCTGCAGTGTTTCCGCAATTTTCACCCTTCTCTGAACAAAATCCTTAATTTGTTGCAATTTCTTACAATTATTGAATTTTTGACTGAAATTGTATAAAAATATTTAAATTCTCAAGGAAATCTACTCGATATGCTAACAATTTTGTACACAGACTTGGATTTGACCAAAACAACACAGTGTGAGGTGAGGAGGGGTCCAATGTGACTCTGCTTTCATGTGATTCACTTCCCTGCTTTGGTTTCAAAATTCTCTGGTCATGCATATGTAGACTTGAACACTTAAAATCTGTGTTAAAGCAGACTATCAGGGAACTTTTTGTTGACACAGAGACTGAAACAATAGGTGTGAGAAGAGGTGCCAAGTGCCCCATTCACCTAAATGAAGCATTGACAACAGTGCTTGCTTTTGAATGGTAGCATAGGTTTTCCTTGTATTAATACTTTCATTCTGAAAGGATTTTGATTCAAATGTGTGAGGAGTTCATTTATTTAGTTTTTGTTGACCGGGTAAGTGCACTAGACAAATTCTGCCTATTTTCAGGCACGACCCAGGGGAAGGGGATACAGATGAATGCCAACTGACTTTGAACCAGATTAAGCTGTTGGTGGTATTTTAGTGAATGTTTGGATGGTCTTGCTGATTATAGGTACATAGATACATAGATACATAGGTACATAGATGCTGTCAGCAGATGCGAACCACTAGACCCATCCAGTCCACCCATTTAAGCTGCCTAATGAAGCGTCCAGTGACCCTATCTGGTCATTGGCTTTAGCTTTTTCTTCCTATCTCTATTATTCCTTTTGTTTCTGTACCATGCATGTTTGAAGCCCACCACTGTATGGGCTGCCACCATCTCCTGGGGCAGGCAATTCCATGCATCCACCACCCTTTCCACAAAAAGAACTTCCTGACATTTCCCCTTATGCGGCCACCCCTCAGTCTCATGTCGTGTCTTCTTGTCCCTGGCACTACTATTAATCTGGAATATGTTGTCCCCTTCCACCTTGTTAATGCCCTTGAGGTACTTGAATGTTTCTATCATGTCACCTCTCTCCCTCCTTTGTTACAGCATGTATAAATTGAGGTCCCTCACTCTCTCCTCATAAGGCTTGTGATGTAATCCATTTACCATTTTGGTCACCCACCTCTGCACTGTCTCTATTTTGTCAATGTCCTTTTGAAGGTGTGGTTTACAGAACTGTACACCATATTCAAGTGGAGGTCTAACCAGTTTCATGTATAGTAGAACTTCCCTCCTTCAGCTTGTGATTCCCCTTCCAATACACCCCAACATCCCACTGGCCTTTCCTACTGCCTTTGCCATCTGCCTAGCGGCTTTCAAGTTATCTGTAATTATGACCCCAAGTCCCTCTCCTCCTTAGTTACTGTCAGCAGCTCCCCTCCCCAACCTGTAACTCACTCCAGGGTTCCTGCTCCCCACATGCATGATTTTACACTTCTTTGCATTAAACTTTATCAGCCATGCCCCTGACCATCTCTTCAGCAGTTCCAGGTCTTTTCTCATCCTTTCCACCCCTCCATAGTATCCACCCAGTTGCAGATCTTGGTGTCATCCACAAACAGGCAAACCTTTCCCTCCAGCCTATCTGCAGTGTCACTGATGAAGACATCGAAGAGGACTAGCCCCAGAACTGACCCTGAAGTACCCCACTGGTCACCTCCCTTTCATCTGATTGGTTCTATTCACCATTACCCTCTGTTTTCTGTCCCTTATCCAGTTTCCAATCCAGTTCAACACCTTGAGTCCCAACCCTGGGCTGCCTAGCTTGTTGACCAGTCTCCTATGTGGGACCATATCAAAGGCTTTGCCGAAATCGAGGTAGGCAATATCTACCCCCCCCGGTCTACTGCCTTTGTCACCCAGTCAAAAAAATCTATCTGATTAGTTTGACAGGATCATCCTGCAGAGAACCCATGTTGCCTGTGATCCTCCAGTCCATTGGCTTTCAGGTGTTCCACTTTTCTTTCCTTATGGAGTGCCTCCATTATCTTTCCAACTACAGAAGTTAGACTAACTGGTCTGTAGTTCCCTTCTTTTTACTACCACTCTTGTGAAGAGGGACAACATTTGCACTTTTCCAGTCCTCTGGGACCACACCATTGTCTAAGAACTCACTGAACAGGGCTGCCAGAGGGGCTGCCAGTTCAGTCCTCAGTTCCTTTAGGACCCTGGGATGTATGCCATCTGGACCCATAGATTTTTTCACCTTTAGCTTCGCCAGTTGTTCTAGGACCCTTTCCTCTGTGAATGGTCTGGTGTTTACTTCCTTATCCTTAGCTCCTTTGAAGTCCAGCTATGGGCCCTGCCCATCCCCTTCCATCCCCTTATAAACTTGAATGTGCTTCTGAGGGGGTTGGTAACAGTGATTCTTCCATGCTAGTCTGCCACAACTGCTTACTCACATACAAAGCCTACAAAAAGCAAACATTGCTGAAAACATGCTGAACAGATTAAGTCTATTTAAACAGTTACCTTCAGATAGACAAAAGAATTGCAACTCCAAGTAAAATCACTGCAAACCGAGTAGAGCAAAAGTACCATGGCCTAGATTTTCAAAGCAGAAGCGTAGTGCAAAGTGAAGATGCACCGCACATCGCAGAGGATGGGCAGAACTGCGATATTCAAAAGGGAGAGATGCATTCCGCATCTCCAGATGTGCCATTGCACATCTATAATATATGCGGGCATATAGATGGGACATTCCCACAAATGTGCCACACATCCCTATCTGCAGCACATCTTAGAGATGGGCTGCCCAAAGTTAGGCATGGAAAAATCATGCCTAAGTTGCCAGCCACCCACAGGCAGGCCACAGAACTGCAGGCAGGCTGTCTGAATACAGCCCTTGGAGGTTCAGCAGGATATGCTGCAGGCACCCACACATAGCAGTCATGCCAGGATGGATGAACCCTGAGCCACTGGCACCATCCAGGGAGCAACACCTCACACCTCTCCCTGGACATAGCCACCCAGCAGCCGGTCACTGTGTGCACACTGCCATCCCTTGCAGTGCCCAACAGGAACCTCCCATACTGGGGTGTATGGGGCACTGCAGGTGATGGTATGCAGCATATGAAGCTGGTGTTACCCATGCATGTGGTAGCCCTAGTAGCCTGTGACATCCCGTGCCCATCCCTGTTGCATGTCCAGGTAGTCCCTGCGGCCACTGTCCAGGTGGGCCTCCTGTACCCCTGTCTGACCCAGTGCATGGCTGTGGGGAGCTAGTCAAGCTGGTGTGCATATCCTTCCACATGTAGCTGTGCTGTGTTGTCGGGTATTGGTTGTGACACTTGGCCAGCTGGTTATGATTATTGTGTGATATTGGTATTATAAATAAATGGTCAGTGTATGAAATGTCAGTCAGTGAGTTTTGGCCCTTTTAAATTACAAGGTGTCAGCAGCTGAAATCACAGGATATATTGCACTGATCAGGAGATCTCTGTAATGTAATTAACTTCCTTCAGAAATTGCATTTTATGGCCTTTTCATGATGTCATGCTTTTGAAGTTGGAAACTAAATATACATTTTATTACATCAGGAAAGAATGTCCTTCAGCTGATTCCTGTTGACTACCTCACAGCTGGGTGATGGACTGCAGGGTTGTAAACCTCAAAGGAACTGGTTTATCAAAGAGTCATAATTTGGGAAATTGGTTTTTGCTGATGTTCACATTATTTAAAATACCTCTTGGTAGGGAATCATGTTTGTAATTTTATATTCTAAAAGGAGGATCTATATGACTCACAGAAGGGGTGTGGAGACACAAAGTTTAAACTGATACTTGTGTCTGAAATGTTTGTTGTATCATCTTCGGACTCTAGAGAGAGACAGCTCTCTGATCTAACTTTTAAGGCACTTACAGAGGTAATACATTATATAGCAAAGATGTACTGTATATGTACTGTGGTAGTAGTTTGTTCTGTAGTTTTCCTTTTATTTCTTTTATGTGATTGTGATGCTCTTTGATATTTGTTCTGTATTTTATCTTACTGTTTTTATCCATTTTTAGTAAACATTTTCTTAAAGGAAAACTACACCCCAAAACTTGAAAAAATATATGTTGTGCAGAGTGTTTTAATTTGTATGTGAAGTTCTAGCGTTTCCTTCCCTCTGACTGGTATTAGGAGCTTTTCCCAAATTAGCCTGCTAGCTTTATGCTAGTTTTACGACACCTGGGGATCTTCATACCTGATAGCGTAATTGTATTTCTTCTTCCCACAGTGCATCTTGTCTCATGTGACTGTGATGTAAGAGAGACCCAACATTCAGCACACACATGCCAAACAAACTAAATATCTTGGGAAGCTTTACAAGCTGCACAAAAATGACCAGCAGCAAAGTTTTTCATTACAGTAAAACCTTTAAGATGAGGGTTGTCACCAAGCTGAATTCTACAGATATTAAAATATAGCTATCTCTATTGTTGTGAACTGATTGTAATGCAATGCTTTCTGCTGGATTTATGGGCTCTGCTACATCACCATCACATGAAACAAGGTGCATTATAGGACAAAGAAATACAATAAAATTATTTGATATGGAGATCTCCAGGGGTCGTAAAACTACCCTAAAGCTAGCAGGCTAATTTAGGAAAAACTCCTAATACCAGTCAGAGGGAAGGAAACAGTAGAACTTCACATACAAATTAAAACACTCTGCACAGCATATATTTTTTCAAGTTCTGGGTGTAGTTTTCCTTTAAGATACTGCCTGGGTATGTCTTCCAAGTTCTTTTTGCATGTGATGTATGTGTGGTTAAGTCTGACAGCTGTTTGAAGGGCTTGATGGTGTTACTAAGCTTGGTAAAAGATAAGAATATACCTAAGGTCTCTTATAGAGTTTTAAGGGTTTATTTTGGATACCTGGCTAGGTGCCCTTAGGCGAAAGATATATTGTATCCCCCCGAAGAGAATATTATCTGAGCCTATACATTTGGGTATGCTAGCATAAGGTTCACAGTTTGAATCCCCCCAGAACTTGAGACTAAAGGTGATTTGGACCCAAAAGCAGACAGGAGGGTTTCCCTGTCTGTTATCTGTGCACACTATTGTACTCTGAGGTTGGCACTGTGGAAGCAGAGGGCCTGACTTGTGGAGTGCGTTTGTGACAGATTTGGTTGGTAGCGATGCGATAAATTTAGTAACACAAGCTTTAACTGTTCGGTGTGTCAACTTAATACTGTACAGTTCACTTGCAAAATAAGGCAATGATTTATTTTTAAAAGAGAAAACAGAACAATATCATTTTGTTACAGTCAAAGTTCCTACCTGTTTTATTTTTTTTCAAAGTGCTAGTTAGAGTAGCTGTAGTTAGGGAAGAAAATGGCTTCCAACTACAGTGAGCACACTGCAGACTACCTAAAGCAGTTATGCAAGAAGAGAGGAGTCCTGCAGGAGGGGAGAGACACCAGGCAGGATCTCGTGGATGCTCTGATGGCTGCTGAAGCCCAGAGTGTCGAGTCACAGACTATGACTGTAAAGGACCAAATCTTGGGCATGGAGGGGCCAGTGGCCAGTGCAGAGTCCAGAGCTGGTGGGGAGGATAGCAGGGCCAGTGCAAGCCAAGGGCCACAGCAGCAGGGTAAGATCACCAGCATTCTGGAGCCAGAAACAATCAGGCTGCAGATTGAGTTGAGTTGGATGGAGCTGGAGTTCCAGAGAGAAGAGAAGCGAGAGCAGTGAGCTGCAGAGAAGAAGAGGGAGTGAGAACAGTGAGAAGCTGACAGGGAAGAGTGTGAGCGTCAGAGGTGACATGAACTGCGAAGCTATGACTCCAACCACCAGCACCAAAGCAGGTAAATGGCTTGGGTTTAACTGGAACTACACGACTGGGTTACAAATTTAATTCCAAATTGATAGCTGAATTTAAAGAGGGGGAAGAGATGGATGCCTTTTTAAATTCCTTTGAAAAAGGTTGTATTCAGGCAAAGATTCCTAGAGGGTCCTGGAGCTTCCAGCTATCCCCGCTACTTACCGGAAAAGCTCGGGATGCATTGGGTCAAATGGATAATGAGAACAGTAGGGATTACAGCAAACTTAAAGCTGCACTTTAAAAAAATATGATTTAACTGCAGAAGCATACAGAGCTAATATTCGTAAGCTCAGGAGAAGCTCTGACATGAGCTACGAGGAGCTAGCCACGAAACAACGTCAGTGTTTAAAACATTGGTGGGAAGGAATTGAAGCAAACTCTGTAGATAAAATTGAAAATGCTGTATTGTTAGAACAGTTTTTTTGGGCATACCCAGCAGAGCTGAAAACCTGGTTGGAGGACCGAGATCCAAAACAGTGCAAGAGGCTGCTGAACTCTCGGACTGCTATGCCAAGAGCAGACGTGCTCTGAGAGCGAATGGGGTGGGCTTAACAGCGTAGAAAGAGAAAAGTGCACCTTCAGGGTAGCTAAAACCCTCACTGCATCCACTGAAACAAGTTAGCCCCAGGTTTCAAAGAAAAGATTTTTCTGAGAAAAGAAATGAATGTTGAGTTTGCAAAGAAACTGGGCGTATTGCCAGACAGTGTCCCAAAAGGATGAGCAGAATGCAAAATAGGGCTAGGAAAGAAGTGGGTTGTTTGTGTGTCCCTGGAAGCATGCCTGTGAACATGAGGGAACACATGCACCGGTCACTGTGAATGGTGTGCAGACACAAGGGTTAAGAGACACAGGGGCATCCCTGACATTGGTAAAAGGGAATCTAGTAGAGCCTGGTCAGCTTATACACAATAAATTTGTAACTGTACAAGGCTTCACTGGGGAGGAGAAAACATTGCCACTCACTAGTGTTCTCCTAGACTGGGGTGAAACAGGGGGAACTGTGCAATCGGTGGCTGTAGCAAAAACGTTAGCAGTTGATGTCATTCTTGGCAACAATCTCAAACAGGAGATGGTGTGTGCAGTTACCCATAGCCAAGTGGCAAGGGAAAATTGCAGTTCCCTGGACCCCATAGAAGCCACTGTGGAAACCACTGGGAGGCTGGCTCCCCAGCCTGTGTCTCCTGATATGGAAACTAATGAAAAGGGGGTAGAAATTTCCCCAGTAGCAGTTAACCAAATAACTACAGAGGGTTACTTCAAAGAAGGAGGGGTGACCCATTGTCAGAGGGTTAGGGATGATCGCGATCCAGAGTGCCCTGACGCTAGAGCTAGGGACCCTAGTTTAGATACTTATGGGGACCTGTCCCATGCCTTGGGAATGTGTAAGGTGTTTGCAGCTGCTCAGAAAAGTGACCCCAGTCTAGAGAAGCTGAGGGCTTGGGCAGACTCTGATGGAGCACAGGGAGGTGATGGAAAACATATAATTTATTGGAAAAATGGAGTGATGCATACTCAGGATGCTAAGACAGAGGGAAGGGTGATAGGCAGGCAGCTTGTCATTTCCCAAGGATACCGTAAGCAGTTGCTCAAGACTGCACACAATATTCCCTTTTCTGGTCATCTGGGAATCGCATGCACTATGCAGCAGTTGGCCCAGAATTTCTATTGGCCCAACTTCACCCAGCAGGTAAAGGAGTATTGCAGGTCTTGTCACTGATGCCAAGAAATAGGGAAGGTGGGTAAGAAAACCCAAGCCGCCCTAATTCCATTGCCCATAGTGGAGGAGCCATTCCAGAGGGTGGGAATGGATATTGTGGGGCCTTTAAATACTCCCAGCTCCTCCGGGAAGAGGTTCATCCTGACTGTGGTGGATTATGCCACCTGGTATCCAGAGGCAGTCACCTTATCCTCACTGAGGACAAATTGGCAAATGCCTTACTTGGGATTTTCTCCCATGTTGGGTTTCCGCAGGAGGATATCACCGATCGAGGGGGTTAATTCATGTTGAACCTGAAGAAATGTTTGTGGGAGAAGTGTGGGGTGGTGCAGAGGTGCATGACACCTTATCACCCACAAGCCAATGGGCTTTTGGAAAGATTTAACGGTACCCTGAAGTCAATGCTCCAAGCATTTGCTGAACAGCATGGGAGGGACTGGAAGAAATACCTTCGCCACCTGTTGTTTGCGTACAGGGAGGTGCCCCAGGAGTCAACAGGGTTTTCCTCCTTCGAGCTCTTATATGGACGCTGGGTATGTGGGCCCCTAGACTTGATCTGGGAGGACTGGGAAGACAAGCACGCCACCCAGGGAACTCCCATAGTGGATTATTTCCTTAGGTTTAGGGAAAGGCTGAAAGAGCTTATGGGGACAGCCCAGAACAACTTGGCAGCTGCCCAACAGAAACAAAAAGTGTGGTACAACTGCAAGAGTCAGAGCTAGCTTGTACACGGTGGGTCAGGAAGTCATGGTCCTTATCCCAGTCTGGAAAGACAAGCTGCAGGCTGAGTGGGCAGGACCATACAAAGTAGTCAGAAAGGTAAATGATGTGAACTATATCATATAATTACCTGACAGAAGACACACAGAATGAATGTACCATGTCAACATGATGAAGCCATATGCTAATAGAGCTGACATGGTGTTTGCAGTGTGTAATCCTGGGGAGGGGATGGATGAAGGAGACCCCCTTTTGGACTTGCTGGAAGAAAGCAAGTGGGAGTCCTCTGTGGAGGCAGTTAAATTGTCACCCCAGCTGGCCCCAGACAAGATCCAGGAAGTAAGGGAGATTTTAGCAGACATTGCCCCATTGTTTAGTGCCAAGTCTGGACTAACCCCCTTAGTGATGCATGATGTAGAGACAGGGACACAGATGCCCATACGGTGGACAGCATATCGAGTGTCAAAGGCTGTACAAAAGGACATTGGGAGGGAGGTGGAGAAAATGCTAGATTTAGGGGTAATCCAGAAATCCCACAGCCCCTGGGCCTCACCTGAAGTCCTTGTGCCTGAGCCAGATGGCTCTACTCATTTCTGTGTGCACTATCATGGACTGAATGTAGTCACAAAATCAGACACCCACCTGATGCCCCAGATGGATGAACTCCTGGACAAGTTGGGAGGGGAGGCCTACCTTCTGACTATTGACCTGACAAAGGGGTACTGGCAGGTAGAGTTAACTGACCGAGCTAGGGAGAGGTCAGCCTTCATCACTCCAATAGGCTTATTTGAATTTCAAGTAATGCCTTTTGGAATGAAGAACGCCCTGGCCACTTTCCAAAGGTTGGTGAACCAGGTGTTAAATGGTGCTGAGGAGTATGCTGTGGACTACCTGGATGACACTGCCATCTTTAGTGACAGCTTGGAGTAACACCTGTCCCAACTTAGGGAAGTGCTGGGCAGGATACAGAGGGATGGGCTCACTGTCAAAGCTGAGAAGTGCCAGGTGGCCATGGCTGAAGTGGCATACCTTGGGCATGATGTAGGCCGGGAACAGCTCCACCCTAACCAAGTAAAAATAGAGGTGATCAAGGCATGGCCCAAACCAGAAACACAGAAGCAGGTCAGGAGTTTTCTAGGGACAGCGGGGTACTATAGGAAACTTGTACCCAATTACAGTGCCCTGGCTGCTCCCCTATCTGACCTGGAAAGAAAAGGATGCCTAAGAAAATTACCTGGGAGCCAGCCTATGAAAAAGCATTTACCAGACTGAAGGAGACACCGTGCAGTGCTCCTGTATTGACAAGTCCTGATTATAGCAGACCCTTTATAGTCGAGACTGACACCTCAGACATGGGCATTGGGGCAGTAATGAGTCAGACATCCAACCAAGGGAAAGATCACCCCATAGTGTACCTGAGTAAAAAGTTACTTCCCAGGGAGCAGGCTTACTCTACTGTGGAAAAAGAGTATCTTGCCATAGTGTGGGCCCTAAAGAAGTTAGAGCCATACTTATATGGGCAGCATTTTGAGGTACAAACTGACCACAACCCCCTGGTTTGGTTGACACAAATGGGAAAAACTAATGGTAGACTATAAAGATGGAGTCTTGCGTTGCAAGGGTATGACATGATGATCTTACATAGGGCTGGAGCAACCAATCAGAACGCGGATGGCTTGTCACGTCTATATGAGGAGTGAACTGATTTGTGGAGCTCATCCCATGATTGGGATAGAGCCCCCAAATTCAGTCTAGGTGGGGAGGATTGTGACACTTGGCCAGCTGGTTATGATTATTGTATGATATTGTTATTATAAATAAATGGTCAGTGTATGAAATGTCAATCTGTGAGATATGTCCCTTTTAAATTACAAGGTGTCAACATCTGAAATCACAGGATATATTACACTGACCAGGAGATCTCTGTAATGTAATTAATTTCCTTCAGAAATTGCATTTTATGGCCTTTTTTATGACCTCATGCTTTTGAAGTTGGAAACTAAATATACATTTTATTACATCAGGAAAGAACGTCATTTAGCTGATTCTTGTTGGCTACCTCACACCTGGGTGATGGACTGCAGGGCTGTAAACCTCAAAAGAACTGGTTGATCAAAGACTCATAATTTGGGAAATTGGTTTTTGCTGATGTTCACATTATTTAAAATACCTCCTGGTAGGAAATTATGTTTGTAATTTTATATTCTAAAAGGAAGAGCTAGATGACTCACAGAAGGGTGTGGAGACACAGAGTTTAAACTGATACTTGTGTCTGAAATGTTTGTTATATCATCTTGGGACTCTAGAGAGAGACAGCTCTCTAATCTAACTTTAAAGGCACTTACACAGGTAATACATTAAATAGAAAAGATGTACGTGTATTGTGGTAGGAGTTTGTTCTGTAGTTTTCCTTTTATTTCTTTTATGTGATTGTGATGCTCTTTGATATTTGTTCTGTATTTTATCTTACTGTTTTTATCCATTTTTAGTAAACATTTTCTTAAGATACTGCCTGGGTGTGTCTTCCAAGTTCTTTTTGCATGTGATGTATACGTGGTTAAGTCTGACAGCTGTTTGAAGGGCTTGATGGTGTTACTAAGTTTGGTAAAAGATAAGAATATACCTAAGGTCTCTTATAGAGTTTTAAGGGTTTGTTTTGGATACCTGGTTAGGTGCCCTTAGGTGAAAGATATATTGCATCCCCCGAAGAGAATATTATCTGAGCCTCTACATTTGGGTGTGCTAGCATAAGGTTCACAGTTTGAATCCCCCCATAACTTGAGACTAAAGGTGATTCATACACAAAAGCAGACAGGAGGGTTACCCTGTCTGTTACCTGTTTACACTATTGCGCTCTGAGGTTGGCACTGTGGGAGCAGAGGGCCTGGCCTGCAGAGTGCATTTGTGACATTGGTGACATTCAACATTACAAGAGGAGTGTATTACAGTTGGTGGCCAGTGCCAGTTCTTTGTGCTTCACTGTGAACGGCTATGGGTAATAGAACTGTATCCAGGCCAATACAGTACACCCACCCACACACATACCTACCATCACACCTGCCTGCTAGGCTGCAATACCTCCTGTTCACCTTTGTGGATTGGTGGGTCAGCCCTGCAAAGCTGGAACTGAGCATGCCCGGGGTATGCAAATGGCCTGAATACATTCCAGTAATGTGATGTAAATGTGGGAGATGGGCTTGGAATGTGCAATTAGACCATTTGCATATCCTGGCTGAATGTTGCAGTTTTGTGCACCGTGCAAGTGGCTGCGTATCACGCATTTCCCCATGCTCTGCATAAGGCTCAGGACTCCTGCTGCACTGCGCATCTCCCACTGTGCAATCACATCCTCGGGATATTCAGCCAGACATGTGCGAGTGCATCTCATGGCGCATCTTCTGAATATCTCATTATTTTGGGCCAGAGCATCTCAGATGCATGGTGCAGGCACTTGCACAAGTTTGCAGGGGTCTTTTGAATATCTAGGCCCATGTAATTAAAACAATTATATGATGTAATGAAAAGCTATTAGAATTACTTAATACTTTCATGAAATCTAGATTTAGTAGTTGCCGTATTGGTCCTTGCAAGAATAGATCCAGAAGCAAATGATTTGATACCTTTTAATGGACCAACATAGATGTAACAACAAGAACAAAGTGCTCTAGCTTTCGGACCAACCAAACCTTCTTCAGAAGCTCATGGCAGTTGTTTTGATTAATACTTTCATGTTATTTTAAAATGTACTTACAGTGCTGATTAAGAACAGTAATTATTTTAACAAAATAAACATTTTTCTTACTAGAACTTCATTAAGCACCATGGTTCTCTGTTTATTTTTTTCTTGCACCACAGCAAGTAGTTGTTAAACAGGCTTCACTATTTAACATCTAGAAACTGGCAAAATATGTTGTTTCAGGATTTATTCAATACAGACTAACTGTGAATTACTAAATAAAATCTAGTTAGCACTGCATGACTTAAATTAATTTTTTTCTTTATTTTTTCATATCTTGAATTACCTTTGAGACAATTGAAAGCATCTTTAATGTAGCCAGAGTTACTTACTTTAGCAGCTATGAACATCTGCAGTCTCCTCCCTAAACTGGATGCTCGATAAGTCTTTCCTTGTTAACCAACACAATCCAGACATCCTGACAATTGCTGAAACATGGCTCACACCAAAAATCCCTGACCTGGCTATTGCCCTGCCAAGTTAAACCATCTTCAGATTGGACAGGATTACCACGAGAGGAGGGGGATGTGCAATTTAACTCAAAGAGTCACTCATGGGACACTCCCTGCCGGTACCTACTGCTGGTTCAACCACACAAATACTAGCCATCAAAATTCTGCTAGGTGCCCACAATAAGGCAGTTACTGTAGCATCAATGTACATCCCTCCTAAAGAATAGGGGAGGCATTTCAGTTATGTCTTGGATTTTATCAGAAACCAACCCCCTGACTCAGAGTTAATTCTGATGGGAGATTTTAATATTAATTGGCTTTCACCTGAGAATAGGAGCTTTAGGGACGCCATCTCTACCACAAACTTTTCCCAGCTAGTTAACTCCTTGACCAGATCCAAATACAAAATGGGATCAAGCAGCCTACTGGACTGGGCCCTAACCAGTCATCCTGATCACATTACTAACACTACAGTCCTCCCAGACACACTCAGTGACCATTCCCCTGTCAACTGCGTATGGACAAACAAATTTTGCAAACCTCCACCAAAGGCAATCACTAGCAGGGTCCTTGCACGGGGTCATCTTGAACCCCTTAAATCCCTCCTTAGAGTGCAAGATTGTACTCCCATCGACAGTGCGAAGGGTATCAACACAGCACTTGATTATTTCATCAACACCTTTAATGCTGCCTGTAACTCCAAAGCACCCCTTAAAAAGCAGAAAATCAAAGGCCCTTGCAACCCCTGGCTCTCTGTAGACTTATTAGCTGGTATGAAATCTAGGGACCACCTCTGGCATCAGGCTCGAGCCACTGGCATGCAATCGGACATTCAAAATTACAAAAGATTGTGGAATGATTGCACAAGGTCCATCCGCCCTGAGAAAAATAAATACTACAAGGGAGTACTTACTGACATGTGGGGCAATGGTAAAGCTTTCTGGAATAATATCAAAGAGGTTACAGGGAAAAACCCGAAAACATCACCGACTTTACTTGACATTGATAGGACTACATCTCTGGACCCCCTAACTATTGCTAATACCTTTAATAAAGCATTCACGGACCTTAGCAGTGTTCTTCCACCTGACTTTTTTTGATGCAGATGTCCCCCCCGGCCAATCCTATAAGCTCTCCCCCCATGACCAGTTACCCGCCATTCTACTTCAAAGAAGTCTAATTACATGAAGTCCAAAAATACATCCATAAAGCAATTGGTAAATCTAGACACAATGGGGACTCCTTTGACCTCAAACTGCAGTCCCTCACCCTTGAGCAAGTGTTAACGCCTTTAACCAGGCTCTTTAACCTCTCACTCAGACTCACACAATTCCCAATAAATGGAAATCAGTCACAGTTACCCCAGTCTACAAAAGTGGAGACAGGACTCTTCATGTGAACTACCAGTCTATCTCCATATTACCACCTTTCTGTACGGCTCTTGAACACATTGTAGCTGATCGGCTTACAGAATAGCGTCACAAACATAAGATCCAATGCGTCCAACAACATGGGTTCAGAAAAGGGCATAGCACCACCTCGGTCCTTATGAAATTCACCGGTTCTATATACAGCTCCCTGGACCATGGTCAATTAGTTGGCACTACCTTCATCGACTTGACAAAAGCATTCGACACGGTCCATCACCCTCCACTACTGGAACAGCTACTTAATGCAGGGCTCTCCTCTGACTTTACTGCCTGGTTTAAAAGTTATCTGAACAACCGCACTCAACAAGTCAAAATTGTCAACGTTCTCTCTGACTCAAGACCTGTTCACTCTGGGGTTCCTCAAGGGTCTATCCTGGGCCCACTCCTATTTAGTCTCTTTCTAAACAGTCTCCCAAGCTCCTGCCCTGAAAATATCCTACTCTATGCAGATGATGCCGTCATTTACACAACTCACCTGGAGCCTATACCCCTTGAGAATCAGCGACAATTCAGATTTGCCTCGGTAGAGAAATGGTTTAGTCATCACAAGTTGATACTAAACTATAAAAAAACTAAGCTTATGCTGTTTAGCAGCTCCCATAACAAGCACAAAAACATCCTCTGACTATCATTAACTGCCTTGGTACTGCCCTCAAACAGGTACGATTCTTTAGGTATCTTGGAGTCACCATAGACAGCAACCTATCATATAGGGTTCATATAGATAACGTTGATAAAGCTGTAAATATTTGTATTGGTCTACTCTACAGACACAGGTGATCTCTGAACCCTGAAGCCTTAAGGATAGCTGTACAGAGCTCTATTATTTCTATGATTGACTATGGACTGATCATCTATGGCTCTGTGACTGAACCCACCCTCCGGTGTATCTCCACTGCTCTTAACAAGGCATGTTGTCTCATCTCAGAAGCCCACCATCTCACCCACACGTGTGACCTCTATGCCATAACCAGTTGGCTACAGCTTAAAAATCACATCCATTACCCAATGTGCCTGATGGCCAAGAAAATAACCTTAGGCCTCTTGCACCTGGAGTACAAGATCTTCTAAGCCCCCCTCGTAATCCACACCACACCCGAGGTTCTGAATCTCAGCTCCTTCAGGTCCCTCATCGCCAAACCACCCAGGGGCAAAGATCATTCACCTACAGGGTCCCCTTCTGGATGAATGCTTTCAACAGTAGCATCTCCTCCAAAACTAAGCTAGGCCTGTTCAAATCCAAGCTTCAGTTACTAGTCTCTACAGCTAGCACCTGTGACTGTCTCCCTTAACCATGTTTTCCCAACCTTCGACTTTAGCACTCAACCTCTTTCATAGTAACTTAACACTCTTGCCTCCTAACCCTTCCCTCTGCATCTCCCCTACCTCTCCACCATTCCTCCCCCTCCCTGCCCCACTTCTCCTCATGTCCTCCACTCCCACTCCCTCTTACTCTTCCCAGCCCCTTCCTCATCCCTTTCCTACACCCTGTGCCCTGTTTGTCTTGACAAAGCCTGCTGGCCGATATGAATGTACTGTATGTATTTTCCTGTGCCTGAAACTGATCACCATAATGTGTCTCTGTTGCTATACGTTGACTGTCCATTATGATTTTGTGTCTATTATGATTTTTGTACCTCCTAATTACACTTTATTGTACCATACTTTACTGTTATATTAAATCTGTTGTCAATTCTACTGACGTGAAACCTTTGTAAAAGAGCTCTTATCTCAAAGGTATATGTAGTCCAAGACTTAAATAAAAAAATAAAAATAAACTAAAAATTACTCTTACAGAGGTTCCACATCAGAATGAAGACAAACACAACAGAGAACTAAATACATAGCAAGTGGAATACATGATACATGGAGTTAGGATTACAATCCAAAATAAAAGTTACAATCAAGTGAAAGTGCTAACATTCAGGTAACAGCAAAAAATTTCAGTCAGGTTAAATTTTACATTCCGGTTACAGTAAGAAGTGCAATAGGTTTCGGGGATTAGGGAGGTTCCCTAGGGGAAAGAGCAAGGAGTGATGCTGTCAAGAAATTTGACATTGTCAGGGAGTGTAGTGGGAGACGAGAGGGGAGACTAACGGGTGAGAGGGAGGACAGTGGGGAGATGGGGAGAAAGGGGCTGGCAGGGGGTCTGCGGGCAGTGATAGGAGTAGGAGAGCAAGGGGAGGAGCAAGGAAAGGAGAGTCAGGGAAGGAAAAAAGGGGGGTGAGACATAGGACATGGGATGATGGTCAAGGTAGGGGGAGAGTGCAGACTGTAAGTAGCGTGTGAGGCTGAAATGGGGCCTACGTGTGGCAATCACAGCTGCTAATAGCAGTAAGGTGTTGTCTGAGTTTCTGTTTGAAAGGGCCCAGTTTAGGTTCTTTTAGCGTGTCCATGGGAAGTTTATTTAACCAGCTTGGAGCACAGAATCTGAAGGACCACTGGGCTTGTGTGGTCCGACAGAAAGGGGTCAGGTATGCATGCCTGGAGGCATGCCGGGCGCTGCACCAATTGGGAATGTGAGTGAGAAACTGCCGGGAGGTTGTGGGAGTCAGCCCCAGAAAGATTTTTTTTTGCAAGTAGGCAAGTGTGATAAGTAATCCTACCACTGCAGTTCGACCAGTTGGTAAAGGTGTAGAGATCGTATGTATGTGTATGTCTGGGTGCACCTGAGACTAGATGACAGGAATTGTTAAGGGTTGTGCGTATGCTTTTATGGGATGACTCGGTAGCTGAACCATAGATGACTAGGCCGTAATGTATTATGGAGGGCACAGAGCTAGTGACAGTGAGTCAAAGGGCATCTGGGGTCATGCTCTGCCTGTGCCTGTAGAGGATACCTAATCTAGAGTTAAACATCTTGGAGACATTGCTAATATGCTTACAAAAGGATAAGGTACTGTCAAGGGTTACACCTTGGCACTTAAAGGTAAAAACCTGCTTGATGGGGACATCTTGGTTGTTACGTATGATTAAGGGGTAGATTTTTGTTTATTATGAGGGCTGGCAAAAAGCACTGATTTTGTTTTCTTGTAGTTCATAACCAGCTTGTGCTGGGAGAACCAGGTCTCCACTGCTACAAAATCATGTTGTAGGCTATCAGCTAATGGGAGCAGATCTGAGTGGCTGGTATATATTACGTTCCGAGGTTCTGAGGTGCACTGTTTTTGGGGAATAGCCAGATGGCCCGTCTCCTCTGTTTGTCTCTCCGTCTCCTAGCTGGGACAGGTTATGATTATCTTCTTGTGGAGGCCTAATCTGTATGGGGGGGTCATAATAATTCAATTAATATTCTAACATTTTCAACATCTCTGATTTGGGCTGGCAAATGATCATATTCTAATAATTATTGCAGAGGGGGTGGACACTGTTAATGTTACCACCCTGTATGTTTGGTTGGTATTGTCAAACAAGGGGGCATTGCTCTCCTCCCTCCAGTCAATGGAAGGAGTAGAAGTGGGTGCTTTGACCTCCCGATGCCGTATGTGTTCTTGTGCATGGCTGCTTATCGTGACATCAATACTACACAGGTTATCCTGTGCAGGGACCTGGCCTGTCACTGGATTCCCCCTCCCAGCACTACCTCCATTTAAGGTACTGGATAGGAGAGCTGGTATACACTGCATTCCCCTCTAATGGAAATCATATCTGTCATTATCTCACTGAGTCTTACTGTTTTCTAGACTCTCTGAAGTTTCCAGCCATGTTGGCCAGTGTTTACAAACATTATTGTATTTCTATTTTCATGCACTGAAAACTTGCTTTTGTTTCCTGATGTCACCAAGGTGTCTAGCAGTTTTGTGTCTTTCATAGTATGTATGGGTCCTGAGTTTGTGTCCTGGGCATTGTCTAGTGCAGCTTGGTCCTCTACCCAGTGGGTCTGGTCCCTTCAGAGAATGCTCCTCTACTTATTCCATTATGACTGTGTCTACTATAATACTTTCATAGAATGTTAATGGGATACGTGATCCTATTAAACAATACAGGCTACTGCAAACATTCAGACATGAATGTCTGGAGGTTCTGTGGTTACAGGAAATGCATCTTTCTCTCTCTAAGCACCAAAAATGTCTTCAATTTGGGTTTGATAAAGTAGAGGCCTCCTCTCATAACAGTGGCAGTAGGCATGGAGCAGCTATACTTTCCCCTAGTGAAATGCCTTTCTCCTTGCAGACTAAATTTATAGACAAAGAATGCACATTTATTATCCTGGTGCGCCACCTATATACTAACATACTAAAATGGCAGCAAATAGGCCTAGTGGTCTTTTGTGTCTGCTCGTTTGGTCAGCCCCTACCCTGGGAGCTGACCTTGCTGCTCCCCCTGCCCTCTTGGGCTTCTCCCTACCCAGTCCAGGGTATTCTCGCTGCATTGAACTTTGCTTCCAGAACCCTTCCCCTGTATCTGTCCCACCCCTTCTTGAACCTCTCCACAGTCTCTGCCTCCACCAGTCCCCTGGGCAGCGCATTCCGTGGTTCTATCACCCTCTCAGTGAAGTAGCACCTCCTCCTTTCTCCCCTGAGGAGTTAGTTACCATAATTAGTGTTTATTTGCCCCCATGGTCTGATGAAAAGTAGTGAAACATTTTTTTTTCAATACATTATTAGATATTGCTCAGGGAATGTTAATTTTGGGGTGACACCTCAATATGACAATGCACCCAGCCACGGATGCATAGTCACGGACTCCCACAGAACCTCTGCTGCCCAGAAATGTTTTAAATCCATGGCAGTCCATTTCGGCTACATAGATTTTTTTTTTTTTATGAGTTTAACCAGGAAGGCATACTGAGTAGGATTGCTTGATTGCAGATGTGTCCTGGGGACAAGTCCCAAAAAAATAGTACATCACAGGGCACAGTAACTGTACATCACAACGTGGGAGCCACCTGCCATTACTGACAATCGGCAGGTAGAAACAAAGGAAAACAGAGGAGGGGGAAATACAAATGGATAAAATTACACTAAATACCATCTGAGAACACAAAATACATAGATGTGTGGCGGCAGCTCTTTCTATCCAACTGTACTTATATTTACCACTCAGCTAGACATCAGTCAGCAGCACACCTAAATTGCTGCTTTGTCACAGAGGATAAAAGTTCAAGACATGGTAATTGACCCAAGATTTCTATCTAACCACTCCCCACTGTAGGGAAGAAAGGGAAAACTACATTATGGTGACTCAGTCTATCTCTACTGAAAGATCCTGACTTAATTAAATTGGTAGAGGAACAGATTCCCATGAAATTAATGGAAAATGATAAAGGGGAATTTTCCGCTCCCCAATTTACGGCATGCAGTTAATCTGTGCTAGGGGGATCCTAAGTGAGTACTCATCAAGAATAAAAAGAAACAAAGGGAACAAAATTCAAAGCACTACAGGACAGGCTAAATACACTGTAGCTTTTATACATCCCTGGGGACAAAGCAGAAGCCTACTATATTGCTCAGACTAAGAGGGATTTACAACTGGTAATGGATTAGCAAACAGAGCAGGGTCTCTTTCATCTAAAGTAACATTTCTAGGAGGGAGGAGCTTGAAAGCCCCACAGATTAACCAGGCAGCTTCAGTCCCAGAAAAAACAGGCCTGTATTCTGCAGCTGCATGACCCGCTTGACAGGCAGTCTGATGAGGGAACATAATTCCATTCGATGGATACTCGCTGTTACAGGAACTTGTATTCCCAGGACACCCCTTTTAACTTGACAGCGATTAAACAATTTTTAGAAAAATTTCAGCTACCACAATTATCACCTGAGATTCAGGCTTGATGGTGCCAGTTTCCCCAGATGAAGTTAGGGAGCCATTTAAAATAGTGAAAATGGGAAAATGTCCCAGCAGAATTTTATAAAAAATTCCTTGAAGTTATTCTGCTTACTCTTCACTGGGTATTCCAGGACATGAGGGAAGGTATTTCCCCTCTCCTTCTTAGAGCTTTACATCTATTTCTGCTTTACTGAAACCAGGAAAGGCCCCCCACCCCCTCCTCATATTGGCCCATATCAATACTAAATATTGATTATAAATATTTTACAGGCCTCTGGGCTAGGAGATTGGACCATATTCTGCCATGTCTACTGGACAAAGATGAGGTGGGCTTTGTACATAGACGGCAGACCCATGATAAGAGTAAGGTCTGTCACACCCTATTCTTACATAGAATCAAATAAATTGACAGCAGATAAGGACCACAAGGCCCATCTGGTCTGTCCATTTTTTCAACCTTATAAATGTGACATAGACCTTTACTCTGTCAATGGCCTATCTATTCATAATCATCTGTATTGCTCCCTTATGCCTATCCCATGCCTGTTTGAAGCCCTGCACTGTAATCATATCCACCACTTCCTGAAGTAGGCTGTTCCATGCATCCACCACCCTTTTTGTGAAAAAGAACTTCCTCACATTACCCCTTAATCGACCTCCCTCTAATCTCATGCTGTGTCCTCTTGTCCTGCTATTTTTCTTATATTGAAACATGTTAGACTATTTCACCTTGTTAATGCCCTTAAGATGTTTGAATGTTTCGATCATACCCCAGGACGCATCTGTAATCGAGCAGTACTCTGCTCAGTATGCCTTCCTGGTCAAACGCTTAACTAAATAAATATCACCTCTTTCCCTTCTTTGCTGTAGGGTATACATATTGAGCTCCGTTAATCTGTCCTTATATGTTTTCTGATGCAGTCCCTGCACTATTCTAGTTGCCCTTCTCTAGACTGCCTCCATTTTGTTAATGTCCTTGTGCAGGTGTGGCCTCCAGTACTGCACGCTGTACTCCAGATGAGGCCTAACCAGTGTCATGTAAAGAGGGATTATTACCTCTCTCTTACGACTTGCGATACCCCTTCTAATACACCCCAACATCCCCCTAGCCTTACCTACTGCTTTAGTGATCTGCTTGGATGATTTCAGGTCATCCGTGATGATGATGCCCAAGTCTGTTTCTTCCCTTGTAATTGCCAGCAACTCCCCTCTCAACCTATAAGTGACTTCAGGGTTTCTCTTTCCTATGTGCATGATCTTGCACTTCTTTGCATTAAACCCCAATTACCACTCTTCTGACCATTTTACCAGTTTATTCAGATCTCTTCTCATTCTGTCCACCCCATCTGGATCATCTACTCTGTTGCAGATCTTGGTGGCATCTGCAAACAGAAAAACTTTAACCTCCAGTCCATCCGCAATGTCACTGATGAAGATATTGAAGAGGACTGGCCCCAGGACTGATCCCTGAGGTACCCCACTTGTGACTTGCATCTCTTCTGACTGTATACGGTTTACCACCACTCTCTGTTTTCTGCCTGCCAACCAGTCTGCCACCCAGTTGACCAACTTCTGACCCATCCCAAGCCTACCCAGCTTATTAATCAATCTTCTATGTGGAACAGTATCGAAAGCTTTGCTGAAGTCAAGGTAGGTGACCATCAACTGCTCCCCCTTGGTCCACCACTCTGGTTACCCAGTCAAAGAAATCTATGAGATTAGTTTGACAGGACCTTCCTTATGTAAACCCATGCTGTCTTGGACCCTGTGCTCCTATGGATTCCAGGTGTTGTACTATCCTTTCCTTAAGGAGTGCCTCCATAATCTTGCCCACTACTGAGGTAAGACTGACTGTTCTGTAGTTCCCTGCCTCCTCCCTGCTACCACTCTTGTGAAGCGGGATCACATGAGCCCTTCTCCAGTCTTCTGGGACATCTTCTGTGCTCAGAGACTCACTAAACAGTTCGATAATGGTTCTGCTATTTCCACCCTTAGCTCCTTTAGTACTCTGGGATGTGTGCCATCAGGTCCCATTGCCTTGTCCACCCTGAGCTTAGCGAGCTCTTGTAGGAACTTTTATTTTGTGAAGGGACTAGTGCACACCTCCCTTCTCTCTGTGTCCATGGTGCTGAGCTATGGGCCCTGGCCTACCTTCCCCTCAGTAAATACTGAGCAAAAGTATCTATTTAGGATAGATGTTTTTCCTTGGTCCTCCTCCACACAATCCCCCTTATTCCCTTTGATCTTAGCAATACCCCCTCTGGACTTTCTCCTTTCACTGATGTATCTATAGAACGTCTTGTCCCATTCTATTACTGTTCTTGCTAGTGTTTCCTCATTTTGGGTCTTTGCATGCCTCACTGCCTTCCCTGCTTCCCTTAGGGAAGTTTGGTATGCCTCCCTATCTTCGTCCCACTGTGTTCCCTTATATTTCCTGAAGGCCAGCCTTTTGGCTCTGACCTTTTCTGCTACTGTTTTTGAGAACCAAAGTGTTTTTCTCCTTTTTTTTGCTCTTGCTTTCTCTCTAACACAATGGGATGTTGCTTCAAGTATTGTATCCTTAAAGCTTGCCCACTTTGGCTGTACCCCCTCTCCTATATTTCTTTTTGTCAGGGCTAGCCTAACTCTGTTGGCCATCTTATCAAAGTCAGCTCCTCTGAAGTCCCATATTTTTGCCTTGGAATGGGATGATTTAGTTCTAGTGGTCAAATTGAAGCATACCATGTGATGGTCACTGGCCCCAGGTGACCTTCTACCTGGAGATCTGTGATCCTTTCCTCATTAGTCAGTACTAGATCTAGGATAGCCCTGTCTCTTGTGGGTTGTTGTACCAGTTGTTTGAGGCCTTCCTCCTGCAGGGAATCTACCTTGTGTCTAGTTCTGGTGGATGTTCCTGCTGGTATTGACCAATCTGTATCTGGCATGTTGAAGTCTCCCATTATCAGAGCTTCCCCTTTAGCTGTCATATTTTGTATATCTTCTAACAGTAATGTTTCTCTGTCCTCCCCTTCATCTGGAGGCCTATAAACAACCCCAGTTTGTATGGCTGTCCCATTTCCTGTTTCCCGGGTGACCCACAGTTCTTTTGGCTCCTTATGTATATTCTGCATTTCTATAGCTTTGATATTTTCATTGACATACAGGGCCACTCCCCGTCCCCCTTTTTGCACCTCGGTCTCTTCTGAACAGTACATAGTCATGTACTGAAGCCTCCCAAGTGTGGTTACTGGTGAACCATGTCTCTCTAATAGCTACTATATCCAGTTTAGCCTCTGTCATTGTTGCCTGCAGGTCTAGGATGTTGTTTCCCAGACTGTGGTCATTTGTGCACATGATTTTCCATTGGCCAGATTTTGGTGTGTTAGTTGTTGGACGAGGTCCGGTGTTTCCCCTGCACATCATATGGGGAGCCAGACCTTTTTCCTTACCTGGTTATGCAAATGAACTAAAAACATACTGAACTCCTGTTTGATGACTAGCTGGGGGGGGGGTGTTCTTCCTGTTTGATGTATCGGATGCTGCACCCCCTCTCCATTTTCTAGTTTAAATATTCTGCAAAGATGTCAAACTTCTGCCCCAGTGCACTGACTCCCTCCTTAGTTAAATGTAGTCCATTGAATTTAAAGAACTTTCACTCCCAAAACTGTTGCCAGTTACCTACAAATGTGTGTCCTTTTTCCTGGCACCAGCCCTTGAGCCATATGTTTGGCTCCCCTATTTCCCCTACTCTGACCTTCCATCCATCTGCCCCCCTCTCCCAGACCAGCAGGATCTCAGAGAAGGAAATGCCAGATGAAATGGATGACAGTTTGTCTCCCAGCCTGGTCAGGTGTTCCTTGGTTTCCACAACTGACCGGCTGGCGAGATCATTAGTCCCTATGTGTATAAGGACATTGATGTTTTTCTGCTGCTTCCTGCACAATTTTAGCAATGCGGTCAGTGTCTCTCCATGCTGATGTACCTGAGAGACATCTGACCATTACCCCCAGCTGGAGGTAGGTATCAACTCCCTGAATCATGGAGTCTTCTATGAGCAGAAGGGTTTTGGATTTCTTTTTTGCTTTTTTTTGTTTTGGTCCCTGTTTTGGGCAAGTTTTGTTGTGCTAGCTCCTGTGCTGCAGCGTCCTGCTCTGCAGTGTCCTCTGCCCCCTTGTTTGATTTTGGAGATAGAGGCAGATTCCTGTTTGTAGTTTTTATATGGTTTGTGGAGTTGATATGTTGGAGTGCATTGAGAGATGAGGCACCTGATTTGCCCCTCCTAACCACCAGCCAACCTCCTGGACTAACTACCCTCTGTGGTGGAGGTGCTTCAGTTGTATGTTGGGGAAATGGTGGGCAGTTCTTATAATATATTTCCTCCTGAATATGTGATTTGAGGTGCGTAATCTCTGCTCATGCTAGATAGATTATGTGATACAATGCTTCATCCCACTGGTGGGGGTGAGTTTAGATGTGGAGAAGGCTTTCAACAGGGTGTCCTGGTCCTTTCTGTGGCACACCTTGTCATCCATGGCTTTCCCAGAGGAGCCTATAGCCATCCTGCAGGCCTTGTACTGTACCCCTAAGCATATATCAGGACTAACATGCCATTTCACCCCTGATTTCTTTATTGCCTGGGAGCCGGCATGGATGTCACCTCTCCCATTATTATTTGCTCTTTATATTGAATCATTGGCATCAGCTATTCATAAGGCAGATGGGATGGAGGGAATCCCCTGGGGGGACACTCATTTAAAACAGCATTGTTTGCAGATAACATCATTTTGACACTTGAGTACCCGGAGCCTACCCTCCTTTGGACGTGGGACATTATTGAAGAATTTGGCGCATTATCTGGTTTTAAATTAAACAAGGTGAAAACAGAACTCTTGACTTTTAACTTTGTTTCCTCAACAGGTTTGAAGTCTAGGTTTCCAGTTCGTTGGAACAGGGGAGCCCTTTAATATCTTAGCATTATCATAACAAAAGATTTGTCCCACCTGGAGTTATTAAATTATGAACCTCTCACACAACAAGTTAAGGCAGATCCCCAGCAGTAGTTTAATCTTCCACTCACTTTTCTGTCATGGGTGGAGGCAATTCAGCAGAATGTTTTACCCAGGTTACTCTATCTTTTTAAGGCATTAACTATTGTTCCTGCCAAATCTTAGTTCCATTACTGCAATACTATTATATGTAGATTTTTATGGGAAGTGTGTACCCTCACATTATATTTTTGGTGCTTCAGCTGCTGACCTCAAGAGGGGGTCTTAACCTTCTTAATTTGTACTCTTGTGCCCTAGCAGTACAGATATGAAGAATATGTTGCTGGATTAATACTTATTATCAGGCCCATTGGAAAACAATAGAATGTATGCTTAATGATCTGGATAACACAGATAAATACTTGTTTCTATTTCTTTAATGAATATCTCATTATCTAATTTTGCCACATTTCCTGCCCTTCCCCTTAAATATTGAAGACTGTGCTGCAAACAGTGTCTCTCTATAGAAGACGTGACCTGGCTTAGGGCAATGGCATATGGTGTGACATTTCCACCTAATACACATGATTCAGGGGTACAATCCTGTAATTGTTTGGGCTTAAAATATATTTACCAAATGTTTTCCACCTAGGGTATTTGCCCCTTTCTTGAACTCCAAAGGGAGTTTGCTCTGTCTCACTTGGCCCACTTTAAATATGTTTAGCTTAAATCCTATTTAATGGGCCTGGGTCCAGCATACAAACATTTTTCTGGGGAAACATCCCCTTTTATTTACAATATTAAAAGATCACCAGGGTGGTGTTAACAGGCCTCACCTAATAGAATCACTGTATAGAGGACTTGTGGACAAAGGCCCAGAGTGTTCGGCTGTAATTCTTGATAGATGGAATACAGAATTACAAGAATCAATTAGTATGAATCTTTGGTTGAAATATTCTATTTCCAATTACAGAGTAATGGCCTTGGTTTCCTGGTAAGACTTTGTATGGAAATGTAGGTCCCAATATTTTCGTACACCTGCTTTCCAGGTATCATATATGGGCCCTCAGGCAGGTGGCTGTTGAAGAAGGTGTGGGGAAAACAAGGCCAATCATACTCAAATTTGTTTGGTCATGCCCCCAATTGGCCACATACTGGGATAACTTTTGAACTGATCTGAACTGGATATTCTCTCGATAGGATCTTTTAACTCCATCATTAGTCCTGTTGTCTAGCCCTAGGGAGGGAGTTCAGGACTCAGTGTTGAAATTACTTTAAATTTAGTCTTGGCAGCTAAAAAGACCATTAGCCACCTTCGGCTCTTCAGAGATTCCCCGAAAAGAGAGGCTTGGCATTGTATAGTTAACACTATCTACAGAATGGAATCTTTCACCTATATATTACATAGGTGGCAAGAAAAGGAGAAAGAATTTTGGAGGCAATGGGGTTTCTTTCAGGCAGAGGTTAAAGAAATGCTGTGAGATTTAGTACTCACTTAGACTATCTGCAATCCTATGTTGGCGAATGTCTGTTAGAGTATCTTTTAAAATGTAATTCCACTCCAGTAGTAAAATAAAAAGGATCATAACTTCATCCCCGGAAAGTTGCCAGAAGCTCACTTTACTTCTTAGTAGCCAAGATCCGCCCCCATGCTCAGGCACATAATGATGTGTGACCAAGGAGAGTGCGGGGCACGCCCCATTAAAGACAATGACGGTCACTTTTACATCCAGTTTTCAACATAAACATGGCCAGTTTGAGATTAATGAGTGACAACGCTCAACTAACAAGAGCTGTCTTACTTAAGCGGTGGCCTTCATTAATTGCAAACTGGCCATGTTTATGTTAAAAACTGGATGTAAAAGTGACCCCCACTGACTTTAATGGGATGCACCCCCACACTCTCCCTGGTCACATGTCATTATGTGCCTGAGCATGGGGGCAGATCTTGGCTACTAGGAAGTAAAGGGAGCCACTGGCAACTTTGCAGTGATGAAATTATGATCCTTTCTAGTTTACTACTGGAGTGGAATTACATTTTAAAATGTACTCTAACAGACATTTGCCGACATAGGCTTCCAGACAGGGTAAGTGTTGCTCCACACTATGGAGCTCACAACATCTCTTTAAATTTTCAAAGGATGCAACACAACACATTATTACTTGTCAAAAACTGCTTTTAGTGCATGCCTTTAGTTAACATGAGTATTGCTGATTCTTAGTACCAAATCTATATTGAACCACATTAATATGAGCTTACTAAATCTGAGCTGTATTGTCTAATGGGCTGATGCAATCTATTACAGTTGCTGTCATGCATGGGGGTAATGCTGCACTGGACTCTGGTGACATTGCTTTTCTATGTAATTAAAAATTTCCCAATAAACTTTGATTTAAAAAAATCTAAAAACATCTTTTACAGCTAATGTTGTAATTAATGACTCATCAATAAAGATGACTGTCACTTGCAATTTTTGAAAATTTCTTCTGCTGAGGTTACCTGTTTAATGTACATACAAGATTCATACAATATATTAGTATGGTGTTACCACACATTTCTGGTAGTAAACAGCACAACACTGTACCAAGATATTTAATTTTTCATGGTGGGTATTGCATGGGAATGAAACATTTCAAAAATGTCAAAATTCCATATCTTGATTAAAGGGAAAGGTCTATGACAAAACAGGCCCCCTCCCCGTCGCTGGGAGGAAGGGCCCGATTAGCATGATTACAAAAAATTAAATTTTTTACCTCCTTGGTGTTTTTATATTTTAATAATTTATCTGGTTGATCCTGCCTCTGTGTCTGCCGGCATTTCATGAAGCAACTCCACGAGCGGCACGCCCACAACCACCCGCGGCTGTCCTGAAAATGATGTATCGTGCGGGGAGCAGCCTTGGGTCTGTCCATTAGCTTACTGTATAGTTAGAGTGGAAGGTACCTGCCTCTGTGTCATCTTGAGACCAGATATAGACTGCCAATGGGCTGCTAGCATATACCTGGTCTCGGGATGGCACGGAGACAGGTACCTTCCAAACTGGAGCTTTTAGAAGCTCTAACAATATAGTAAGCTAATGCAAAGACCCGCAGCTGCTCCCTGCATGATACGTTATTTTCAGGACAGTCGTGGGTGGTTGTGGGCATGCCGCTCGTGGAGTTGCTTCATGAAATGCCAGCAGAGACAGAAGCATGATTAACCAGATAAATTATTTTAAAAATAAAACACCAAGGAGGTAAAACATGTACTTTTTGGGTAATAGTGCTAATCTGGCTCTTCGTTATGATGGGCAGGGTGGGGGTGTCATGGAACTTTCCCTTTAGTAATGAAAGAAAATGAAAAGAAAAATGTGTATCTTGACATTTTTGCAAGATGAACATTATTTCTGAAAAAAAAAAATTAAGTTACTAACAGATACTGCTGCTTTAATTTGAGCTATGATCTCACTGCTTTCTCTATCTGACTTGTGTCAAGATCTCTTCCTGGCTTTGTTTTTAAACAGAGTGCTGGCCCATAAGGGGCTCATACGTGGCCAGTGGGGAGCATGCTAAAAAGGAGCTGTCCACATGTCTCATGGTCATTTGGTAATTTCTGTTTCCATTTTTTTTGCACTGTAGAGAACATTAACAGCTTCTTACATATAGGGAGTAGAAGGAGGTTTATGCAGATAGGACAGAAAAAGAGTTATCAAACATGTGGGTTGAACCACAGTGGCTTGTATCACTTCTCTGATTCATGACTAATGAAACAGTATGACCTAGTGTTGACAATTTTGTCTAAAGTTCAGTTTTATGTGTTTCGCTTCTCTGATTCATGACTAATGAAGCAGTATGACCTAGTGTTGACAATTTTGTCTAAAGTTCAGTTTTATGTGTTTTTTTTATGTTTATTTATCTAGGGTAGATCAACAAATTGTAGAAGGGGTCTGTTTCTACCAAATGTCAAGGGAGGTTCTAAAGGGGGAGCTCTAGACATAAAAAGGGGGGCATGGTTAATAAAAAAAGGTAATTGATCCAGGAACAGGAATTAGGATGGGATAATTATATGAAAACATAGAATTCAGTAGAGGTTTACCCCCATGCTCACCTTGGAGACCCTTCTGGTTAATAATACAACTGAAAGAACTGAAGGTGGTCAAGTAACTGGCTCAGGAGCCCACTGGGGTGAGATTTGGAATCTGGGGCCTCCTGGTTCACAGCTGTATGTTATAGGCACTGGAGCACATTGTAAGTTTATTTATAATTCTAGAAACACTGGACTCTTTAAGAATCAAAAGGTCTTCTTTAAATTGTCCCCTTCCCATATTAATGAATTAAACATGACTAGAAGAGATCCCTGTAACAGATCAGTGAGGCTATCAAAGACTCAGCTGAACTTTTAAATGCAAAACAAAACTGGATACATCAGCGTCATACATTCCATCCTCAGGGAGTAAATGTGCTATAATAACAATGGACCTAAGAGACTCTCAGAAGTTTAATATGCACTCAGTTTCCTCTGTCCTACCTCGCCTCCCCCCCCCATTTCTCTTTCTTTCCTCTCTTTGTTCTCAACTTTAGTGGCCCTTTCACTACCTATATATTTCTTTGTCTAAGTATCTTTGTACCTGAAGAACTGCTTCTCATTTTGAAACATTGTACATGTGAACAAATCTCCTTTTCCTTTTCCTTTTTATTGTTTGTGTACTGTATTGACACCAGGAACTACACCTTGACTGCAGACTAGGATAAACAATTATTTAGAATTTACTGACACCGTTTTAATAAACAGAACTAGGATCATTAAAAACCATCACATTAATAAACAATAGCCCACAAGGTGGCAGCTGAATGCCCTCAACAACCTGAGAAGTGCAAAAAGATCTATCATACCACACAACCTGGAGTGGCTTATTTCATTTATAAAACAACTCAGAAAATTGTCTAACTGAAACACTTTACAAGTTTAAAAGATAGCTGCTACTTTGACTATTTTGAATGACAGCCAGCCGTGCCACAAGACAAATCTTGCCACATGATCACACGGCATTGGCCAGCAAATCACATGTCTTATTTCCTTACTACCATTTCATATCTTACTTCAATTTTACAAAGGACAATTTCTGCTAACTCTAGAGGTCAATGATATTTAAAATTGATTTGCTATGGTCTGATTTTGCCTATCAGTCTGCATCAGATTTTACGGCTGTTCCGAGTAGGTATTTAAAACTCATTTGTTCTCAGTAATGAAATGCTACACTAGTTTAAGTCATTCTCTCCTTAGAAATCAACATGACAGTTCAGGGTTCTGCAAAACACATTGCACAGAGTTAAATTAAGGCAAGCACAGATCATAACTACCCAAACCTGTGCCATCAGTAGAACATTTCCCTGGTGCATTTCAGGCAAATAACAATAGGGCAGTACAACCTCATGCAAAATATGTGGAAATAAAATATCATGATTAAATAAATCTCTTGTGGATAGAACTCAAAGCTACTAAAATTGTCACAAACTAAAGGATTATAGCGAACCCAATGTGGACATTTGTACAGTAATAGTTTCTCTGACTTATTTGACCACATGTGAGAAAAACACAGCACACCCAGGCACACTAGTTCTAGCTACTTCATGGTCATCTGCCTAACAGTCCTGGAAATGGCTGATAATGGGCGTAGATGATAGACAATTATCCATGAGACAGACGCCAGCCATCTGAAAGTGCTGTTAAAACTTTAAAAGTCCCATGAAATTAAACTACACCAACATCTGACCCATTCTTGAGAAATATAAACCATATCTTGCAGGCAAAATCAAAAGTCATATATCTTTAAAATGAAGTGGAAACAGTAATAGTAGTCTGGAATATTGGTGCCAGCAGACTGCGCGGTGCTCCCATATGGGTGACCCTGGTTCACTATGTGAACCTGCCCACCCATCCTGCACTGCTGGAGCTGTTGGCATGTTGCAGAGGCAGTGTTGTCAGGCTCCGAGAGGGTGATTTTCCCTACTCCAGCAGTGTCTCCTTTGGGTAGTGCGGTTGGCATGACATTATGGGTGACCTAGCCACAATGGCACCCATCAGCACAGCAGGAAGTTGGCAAGATCATGCAAACTTCGAAGCAATTCCACCCCCTTGATTGACTAGATGATGACCACATTACCGAGTCTGTCTCTGTCTGCCCCTCTCCTTTGACCCCAGCAATAGCAGATGTATTTCTACAAGTCAGCAGACCCCTGGCATTGCCTGGGAACCACTGTAGAGAGAAATGTCTGCAGGGCCAAAGCCAGCAATCAGACGTCTGGTATGGTAAGTGGCAGGATACAGTAGAGCAGTGACAGGAGAGTGTGAGGGGAAGGGCAGCCCAAGGAGAGTTACAGGAGTCAATGTCATGGAGGTATATAAAAAGTGAATAAAAAAACTGAAATGTCAGCAATATTTTTGTGATGAAGCTGAATATACTTGGACATCACAAAATACAAAAAAAAAAATCCATTATCTGGCAAAATGGTTAGCCATGGCCCATGACCCTGTGAGAGCACTTATGAGGTACAATAAAACCTCTGCTAATAATGTAAGGGTCCAACATTTGAATCCCAGCACCATACATCAGGCTTCAATTAGGTCTGACAAACTTTACTGTACTCTGAACTATGGGCACCAGTACAGGTAGTATGAGGGGGATACAGTGGGATGAGGGTCCTGGAAAGGTTCATTTTAAACTTTCTTTACTGCTGTTTTTAACATACATTTTCACAATGAATTCATACTACTTTATTCTAACAAATGTAAGATATACCATAGGGTTTTAACAGTTGAAGAGTTTGGACTAAAAATGCATGTGTTGGTGTACATGCACCTGTAGCTTCTTGGGCTGTGACTGGTTACTCTTTTTCACACTGATACTGGTAAATATAAATAGTGTGCAGCAGCGAGTATATTTCATTCAACTGTTCAAGTTATTTTGTAACTTTATAGGAACACTGGGAGTACCTCTCATAGATATAGTATGAGTGTTGCTTCATGTGTTCTGTTGGCAAGATAACTGTGTGCCAAAGGATAAGCAGTCCAAGCACTCTAAGGATACTAGAAGAGACAATTTTATGTCCACAGAAAGCCCTCAGTCTTAGTGCTCATACAGAGTTGTTATCGATCATGCAAACTATCTTAAATGACCTTTTTTTTTCCAAAAACAATGTTTTCTATCGCGTAACTGACATCAACAAGAATCCTGTTGACAGAACACAGCATGTGAGACACTCTTATGAAAATAAGAGTGTGTCACACAACTCAAACAAGCGCTGTGATGGGTTGGGAGTGTCACATAACTCTCCTATGATCTATAATAGTGTAACAATTTTGTGGGGGCAAATAGAAGATGTATACGGCTATTCAGTGCTCTATAGTTTACACCAGTTCCAGTGCAGAGAATAACTGTATACAGAAAGCAAAAGAACAGCATGAGACTGGAATCAGCAAACCCACAACTCCATAACCTGTAGACTTTCCTCAGAAGACAACAGTGCAAAACACACTCCTTTACCTGTAAATAGTGGAGAGCAAGATCTTGATGACATGATTTCGATTTTGAAAGAGCTTTGTCAATGGTACCAGGTGTTTTCTGGCAGGCTTCCCGGGCATGACTCAGGGTTAGCGTGGACCAAGAACCTCGCTGGATATATTTTGAATCAGCATTGATTGGTGTGTTCACACATGGAGATAATTTTAAATCATTATTGCTCTTTGAAGCTTTGAGCGTATGCTCACTGATGGTGTTGTAGGCATGCATAAAGTACTTTGAAGGACCTTGGTCAGGCCTTCTGCCCAGAGTCATGAGATTTACTGGGTTTCGATAATTACAGTTATCACTGTCCAGGTTGTCATCTGAGCTCCACCACCCTGACATATTTGACCTTGTTCTTCGTTTTGATTCTGTCTTTGCTCTGTCTTTGCTTTTGCTTCTCCTGCTTTGTTTATTGTCCTCAGAACCAAATTTTCCATTCATATTCCCCTTTGAAGTTCCTTCTAGGGATTGAGACTTAGCAAAAAGCTTTTGGACAGAGTTCACGATATGGCGTATGCGACCTGGACTCTCACTGCGGTGCTTGGAATCACTTCTCTGAAACTGGAGGGTGCTGAAGCCATCTCGATGGATTGGCAACTGCTTTTCAAACTGATCTAAAAGATTGGCAGGAAGCCGATTAATCTTGCCGGAAGGTGTTTGTGGAGGGAAGGGGCATTCATCCTGAACATCAAAATGGGAGTTATAATGTATCCTCGGAAAAGTGCTGCTGTTGGAAATCTGGTTGTTGAGAGGAAGGAGACATTCGCCATGCATGGAATTTTGTGTTGGAAAACGAGGGTCTATTGTATAGGAATCCGTTGGACTAAGTAAATAAGGGTTCCTATCCTGGGTGGCATACATAGGATCATGGGAAGGTTCACAGTTATCAGAGAGGTGACGGCCTCTGTTACCTCCTAACCCCTTCATGATTCCAGTATTCCTATAGCATTGCTTCACATATGACGATGCTGTTTTCTCTTGTGAGATTGTTCTGTAAAGAAAAAATGAACAATAGAGTTTAGCTTAAGACACAGAAGAGGTGAAACAATCATTTAGGAGAAAGCTTTATATTATATAAAACAAAAGACCTTCCAGTATGTTTATCCTTCATTTAACTCTTTCATGTCTACTTTGTTGTGAATGAGTGGTAGAAATAATTCCCTGCATCTCAAAGATTTTGCTCTTTTTTCTCTTCGGTGATGAATTTAGTGCTTGTGAAAAATGGATTGGTGTCACTGGAAACTGAAGTCCTCTATTTATCCTTCAAGCCAGGACTAGTGCAAGCTATGTAATTTCTCCATACACAGCTCTACCAATGCACCTGAGTACTGATCTGAAAGGAGTACCTCTCCAGGGTGAGAAGGGAATGTAGACTCCAAGAATATTCAAAGACCTCTTTTGAGCAGAGAGTACCAGTTGTACCAAGTCGGCTGACTTTATAATGTTGTTTTGTGATATAGATCAGTCCTGTCTTCTTGGAACTGAGCTGATGCCACTGAGCTGATTTCACTGTTGACATGAATTAGGATTCAAACCCAGGCCTAGGAAACCTAGCTCCCTTCTCCTGCATCCCAAAGATAATAGTACACTGGCATGGACTGAGTAGGCCTGTGGCTAGATTTTCAAATGTTCAGGGACAAAGTCCCCTTCTGCAGCCACCGCTCCGGGATGAACTCTCCACACCTGCAGAGATGCATATTCTCAGCTGGTGCAGCTGTGGGGGATGTTATATCTGGTCCCACCGGGTGTAACATTTTGGTGCAGCTGTGCCAAAAAAGTGGCCACAAGCAGCAATCACGGAGATGGTCGTAAACCAGCTCCACCTTTGAAAATACCACAGCTGCAGGAAAAACTGTGGCTCCACAAGTGGTGACCCACTTGCGCCATTTTTTTTCCATCACTGCGTGACTTTCAGGGGCTCATTAAGGGTCTGGGAATGAATTGTTCTACAGTGCTATTTTGGGATAAGGCTTACCTATCTTGTTGCCTTGACCATGAAGTTTCAACACAGCAAAAATAGTTCATTCTACAACTGTAGCAACATTGTTCAATGACTCACAACTGCATGAAAGATAGGGGCTGGTGCTATTGATACATGAAAGATCATTTTCATGTAGCTGCAAACAATTATTATTAAGGCTTCAATGTCTCTTGCTTTGGAGGAAAGGGTCAAAAAAGCTTCTTTATGGGTCCCATGTTTCCATGGCTGTGCCCTGGAGCGGAGTACAACAAAGCACAGTGGCACTTCCCTCTTCTTGTTTCACTGTTTAGCAGATAACTACAATATCTTTAAATAAACTACATAAAAATAAGAATTAAAAAATATCAAGTTACTGCTAAAAATAAACAGATGAAGAAACATGGGAAATTTCAGGCAGACCAGATTCATCCTGAGCTTAAAAGATTCAGCACTCCTCATTTGCATCACTTCCTTTGTGAGCTTGTTCTGCATGCTTCCTACTCTCTCTGTGAAACAATGCTTCCTTACATTTCCCATAATTATATCCCTCATCATGTCTGGGGTAAAGCAAGCCTCTAGTTCTATTGCCCTGAACAAGCTGAAAAGGTTCCCTCGATCCACCTAATCCAACCTCTTTAAAAATGGAAGAAAAGTGAAATCATACTACTGTAAATGTCCTCTTAACCTACTTTTTCAGGGAAAACACACAGCCTGCCTAGACATTCCTCATAGCTTAACTTCTAAATCCCCTTTATCAGTTTAACTGCCTTCTGCTGCACTCTCTCAATTCCTGTAATATTCTTTTTTTGACTGCAGTGGCCAGAGTTGCACACAGTACTCCATGTACAATTTTTCCAGTGCCCTATAAAGGGGCAGAATCACATCACTCTCATAGCATGTATGTCTCTTTGCTAATCAGAATTCAGTTTCCCTTACCCACTGCCACAGCACATTGCTCAGATTAATTTTCCATCAATGATGGCATGTAGGTCTTTTCACTTTTCAGTGCTGCTAGTTGTTTATTATTTGAACAGTATCCCTAACCATAATTTTTCAGGCCTAAGTTAAGGATCTAACACTTATCCACACTGCGTATCAGTTGCCACACATACTAACATACTAAGAAGTCAGCAGAGTAGGCCCTATGGTCTATTGAGTCTGCTCAGGGATCAGTGCCCGTTTAGGGCACCATTTCCTGCTCCCCCCCTCCCCGAGGTCCCCCTATCCCTCTGTCCTGACCGGGCCACCCCCCAATGCTGACCCCGTTTAAATGCACCCTTCCCCTATACCTGTCCCAGACCCTCTTGAACCCCTCCACAGTATCCACAGTATCCACAACCACTAGTTCCACTGGTAGGGCATTCCAGGGTTCCACCACCCTTTTCAGTGAAGTAGCACCTCCTCATCTCCCCCCTGAGTATCCCACCTACCAGCCTCATAGGGTGCCCCCTGGTGGACCCCTCCTCTTTCAGCTGGAACACTTGCCCTATTGATCCCCTTAAGATATTTGAAGACCTCAATCATGTCCCCTCTGTCCCTCCTTTCCTCCAGGGAGTACAGGTTGCACTCCTCAAGTGTCTCCCCATAGGACTTTTTCCCCAGACCCCATATCATCCTGGTCACCCTCCTCTGGACCATCTCCAGGAGTGCAACATCCCTTTTTAAGTATGGATGCTTAAAATTGGATGCAGTATTCAAGGTGTGGTTTATCCAGGTTGTTGTATAGTGGCAGGAGCACCTCCCGGTTTCTCGAGGTTACCCCCCTGGCTATGCACCCCAGCATTTTGTTTGTTCTTCCACAGCCCTTCTACACTGCTCTGAGTGTTCATTTTGGCATCCCTACCACCCCAAGATCCCTATCCCCACTCGAAGCCTGTAGCATCACCCCTCCCAAGGTGTACACATGAGCTGGGTTCCTGGCCCCCAGGTGGAGAACCCTGCACTTTTCAGTGTTAAATCTTAGCTTCCAGGTGCATGACCACCCCTCCAGAGCCTCCAGGTCCCCCTTTAGGGCCAGCCTACCCTCCTCCCCATCCACCCCCACCCCCAGCTTGGAATTATCAGCAAAGAGATTCATCTAGCTCCTGATACCATCTTTGATATCTGAGATATAACCGTTAAACAGTAGAGGCCCCAGCACCTATCCCTGCGGGACCCACTAATGACCCTCCTGGAAGATGGAACTACTACCTTCTGGAAACCCCCAGCCAGTTCCCAATCCACCTGACCATCCGCTCCCCCACCTCCATGCCCCTCAGCTTCTCTAGCAGCCCAGGATGTGTCACCAAGTCAAACGCCTTGCTGAAGTCGAGACAAAGGATGTCCACCAGCTTGCCCTGGTCCAGTGCTCTTGTCACCCAATCATAGAACTCCACAAGGTTGGTCTGACATGATTTGCCCTGAACAAAGCCATGCTGGTGATCATCCAGGCAGCCCCTTGCCTCCAGAAACCCCATCAGCCTCTCCTTTAGGATGACCTCCATCACTTTGCCTACCAGCGATGTCAGGCTTACTGACCTGTAGTTTCCCAGCTCCTCTCATGAGCCACCTTTGTGGATAGGCACAATGTGGACCATCCTCCAATCCTGAGGCACCCATTCCGACTAGAGAGAGGCATTAAAGAGGTTTGCCAGGGGTGCTGCCAGGACGTCCGCCAGCTCCCTCAGCACCCTGGGATGAAGGCCATCAGGGCCCGGTGCCTTCTCCACCCTCAGGGTCTTGAGGGCTTCCCCTCACTCTACCAACAGGGATTTCATCATCCATGGCTTCCTCTTCTACCAGCAGGACCACCCTGCCCCTTCCCTTGCAGTGCTGCACCACCATCCTCCCTAGTAAAGACAGAGGCAAAGTAATCATTCAGTACCTCTGCCTGTTACCCTGCCTCTTACACTCACCTGCTCCCTGACCTCAGTCTACTAAACTGCTCTTTTCCTTTTCTCTTTTCCCTGATATACCTGAAGAACCCTTTTTCACCGCACCACTCTCCTGCTGAATTTAAGCCCCTTTGAAAACAGTCATCTTCTTTACTCAAGTCTATCACCCTCGGGAGCTTTGAATTCTAAATTTCCTCAACTGTAGAACAAATTTCCATGAGGAACCATGTAGGGCTGTGTGGAATGTAAAATTCTGCATGTGGAATTCAGGTGGAATGGCAATCCACTTCCAGAATGGTTTTCAGAATTTCTTTTGCATTCCATGGAATTCTGAAAGGCATACCTTTCCTTTGATTGCATAAAAAAAAAAAAACAGAATAATTTTCCACAGACTGTGGAAAAATTTGCAGTTTTAATCTGAAAAAAAGTCTGCTTTTGAAATTTCAGAATTCTGCTACTAAAGGAATTCCATGGAAATCAGCTTTATTTTCCAAATTTCTACAGAATTCCATTTAGTTGGAATTTGAAAATTCTATTCAACACTAGAACCATGTCAAATGCATTACTAATAGCTAAGTAAATTACATCAACTGTCTTTCCCCTATCTACAGTAATTACTTAGTTACTCCCTCAAAGAATATTCAAGTTAGTCTGAAACAAACAGGCTCCACTTGGTGATTGCCTGCTGACTCTGCTTTAACAACAGCTTACTTTTGTAAAGCATAACCATGAAATGGTGAAGAAAGCAAACAGAGTCACATTGAACATACTGAGGAACATCAGGAGTAGGAAGAGGGAGGTGCTGGTTCCCCTGTATAGGTCCTTAATCAGACCAGTTTTAGAATATGGAGCACTGTTTAGTGCACCTCAGGAAACAGGACCTAGTAAAAAGGTAGAACAAGTTCAGCGTAGATTTACAAGAAGGATATAGTCTGTAAAAGACATGGAATATAAAAATAGATTGCAGTCATTGGCACTATACTCCATGTCATATAGAAGATTGAGAGGGGATCTATGCTATGTGTACAAAGCCACAACAAATGGACTGTTATGGGAATCAGCCAGTTTGTGCTGGAAAGTAAGAACTGGTATGAAAACTAGGGGCCATCTGATGCAACTGAAGGGGAAAAGTATAACACCACCAAGAGAGGGAGGTGGTTCAGTCAATGGGTGGTTAACACCTGGAATGCACTTCCATCAGAGGTGATACGCGTGAATAGTCTATGAGCCTTCAAGATTGCACTGGATAGGCACGTGGAAGAGAAAAAAATAGGAATTTGGCCACTGAAAAGTGGCAGGACCATAAATGGCTCTGGAAGCTAATGGACACGAAACTTTACCTATTTTATTTATTTTTTTATTTATTATAATTCGGAAACAACCTTTGAGTACAAACTCTTTTACAAAGGTTCCATGTCATAAATACAGGACAGACAATACAATGTAACATTACTTGACAGAATTAAATTCATTACAATCAGGTTATAATGCAAGCACAATGGTTCAGTAGGCAACACATAACAGTAAATGTAACAGCAATTGTAACCGACATTGCAGCCCCTAGCGGCCTTGTCAAGGGTAACAGTTGAACAGGAGTAAGGGGTAATGATGTTAAGAGGATGGGGAAGGAGTGGTGGGAGCTGTAGGTTGAACATGGGGTGGGGGGAGAGGCACCAAAACAAGGAATAGGAGGAGCAAGGAGCAGGGTGCAGAATGTAGGAGGGAAGCTCCGAGGGTTAGCTGAGACAGGAGGAAAAGGGGTGAGGTATACGATAGTGGGCACCTGTGGGAATGGGGAGAAGGTAGGAGGGGTGGAAAAACAGCAGGTACGAAGAGGCGAGGTGTCAGCAGGGTGGCCTGAGGTGAGGTGGAGATAGGGTTGGGAACAAGAGGGGGGACTGACTCAGTTCAGGCAATCAGAAGTGCTCAACTCATAAGATGTTGCTTTAAATCTGTTTTAAAGGCCCTCAGGTTTGTTGTACTTTGAGTAATTGCAGGGGTCTCATTGAGCCAGAGTGGTGCTCGATACGAGAAGGAGCGCTGGATCTATGAACTGGGATCGGTCTACTCTAGATTGCTATATTTTTCCCTTTATTTGGGTAGATGCACCACTAGCCTTTGCTGGGAATCAGTGCTGATACCCTGATTCTCAAAGGCTACAGCTCAAAGCAGTCAGCTGAAGTGAAATTCACTTTAGCTGGGAGGTTAGAGAGCTCCTTTGATTGTCATATTTGCTATGTCATGGCCTAACACTAGGCGTCTCTATTTGCTGTTACAGTTACTCAGATCTGCTGTTCTGCCATAATTCATAGATGTCACTACTAGATGGCATTGTTTTACCCAGACAACCTTTTTCTGAGTGACTGTAAACAGAGTTCACTCCGAGAAAGGGATGGTGACCAATGGGTGCTACAGGGATTAGTGCTGGGACCAGTCCTCTTATAAGTGACATTGCAGAGGAGTTGGAAGGGAAGGTCTGCTTCTTGTGAATGCCACCAAAATCTGTAATATGGTGGTTCCTCCAGGGGGTTGGGTGGAAAGGATGAGCAGAGACCTGAGAAAACTCGAGGAGTGGTCTAAGGTACTGCAGCTGGGTATGAATGTGAAAAAGTGCAAAATAATGCACTTCGGGCATAGAAATCAAAGGGTGGAGAACAAAATGGGTGGAGTGGTATTGACAACCACCAAGAAGGAAAGGGACCTGGGGAAATCACATTGTATGACATAAAGGTGGCCAGGCAGTGCGACAAGGCAGTCAAGAGGGCTAGTGGGATGCTGGGGTGCATAGGAAGGGGTATCACCAGAAGAAAGAGGGAGATGGTGTTGCCTTTGTATAGATTGCTGGTAAGACCCGACCTAGAGTATTGCGTCCAGTTCTGGGGACTGCATCTCTGGAAGGACACTGACAGAGTGGAAGTGGTCCAGAGGAGGGCAACTAAACTGGTGCAGAGTCTGTATCAAAATCCCTATGAGGAGAGACTAAAGGACCTCAGTATGTATACCCTGGAATGGAGAGGGTATGATAGAGACCCTTAAATACCTCATGGGGTAAATAAGGTACAGGAGGGAAACATTTTTTAGAAGATAAAGTGCTGAAGAACAAGAGGACATGCTATGAGGCCGGAAGGGGGTAGATTCAGGAGAGATGTGACAAGACACTTCTTCATGGAAAGAGTGGTGGATTCCTGGAACAGCCTTCCAGCAGAGGTGGTGATGGTGAAAACAGTAGTGGGGTTCAAGAATTCATGGGATAAGCATAAGCAAATCGTAGTGAAAAGGAAGTGGTTGAGGGAGAAAGAACTGTAGATTGGGCATGGTCTGTGGTACTAGTGTAGGTAGGGAGAAATGGGAAGACTGGATGGGCCAAGCGGTCCTTATCTGCTGTAAAATTCTGTTTCCATGTTTCTCATATACAGTACAGATGTTCATCAAATATTTAGTCATTGTTTCCTGTATTTACCCACAGTTGTGGCAAGGCTCTCTGGCCTGTGCTTATCTGGGCCACTTCTATTTTCTTTTTTAAATATATAAGAATCATATTTTCTTTCTGCCAGTCCCCGGGTACCTCTCTGGTTTCCAATAATTTTTAGAAAATGGGTTTGAAAAATAGTGAATGCTAATTGGCTGAGAACTCTGTCTAGGCATACATTTATTTTTCAACAATGCCCAGTGAAAAACAAGTACGAGTTGGCATTACCGCATTTTTAAACCAATACCCAAGTGTGCTACTTCAAATTTAAAAAATGACCTGGAAGCAATTTCCCCCCTCACTTAGCGAGTGGACCCCTGCCTCATTCACCCACCACTGTCACCAGGTCCGAACATGCCCCGCTACTTCCAAAAATCATGTCATAGAAATCAGAAACACAGAAATTTTTTTGTTGTTTAAAATGAAAACATCAACAAAGAAATGGACGTTCCTTGCAGTGCTCATCTCACACTATTCCTCCATTCATCCTGGCTGTTTTCCGTGCTGTGAAACAAACAAACAAGCAAAAAAACAAACAAAGAATCTGCAATAGTTAAAAAAAAAAGAATTAACCTGCTCCAGTTGTATGTTTCTTCTGTAACTTCCCACGGCATGTGCACATCCTGCCTGATCCCCATATAGTCCTTCTTGATCACACTGTTCAGAGGTATGCATTGCTGGTAATGGAGTGTGTGTGTGTGTGTGTGTGTGTGTGTGTGTGTTGGTTAAGATGCATAAATAAAACAGAGCACGGGGCTAATAATGGAGTGGGGGGCTAAGGGCTTCTTATCTTTTTAGTAAAATGGACCAGGGTGGTCAAGTGCTAAGACAACTGCTACCGCTGAGGGAGGAAAAAAAAAACACCTAGCAAACACTGCAGTGCCCTCTACTGGCAGGTACGCCAGCAGAGGGACTACTTGACCCAAAAATAACTTTCAATGTATTTGTACTCATCTTTTTATTTTATTTTTTCCAGTCATATATACAAATGTCACATATAATCCATTTTCTAAACATAATGCTACGCTGCAGGATGGGCAGTATGGGCTACACTGGATCTTCTAGGGGTTGTAAGGCCTGCAGTGTCAGGTCTCATTACACCCCCTGGGCAGTCCAGTACACTCCAATACCACCCACCTTGTCGGGTGTTATTGCTTGCCTACAAAATCATTGCAAGAATACTTGCTAGTGTATTCATTAGCAGCAGTGCAAAAAATTGTTTTTTTTTTAAAGGCAAGTTTCAGCTACAGTTAATAAAAATACTAACAGAGCTGTCAGATCTACTTTTCTAGGTGCCTCCAATGCTGTGCACCATGTGTTTTTTTATGTTCCCGATCCTAACCCTTACTAGGTGTGCAATTGTATTTCTAAACCACATGTGGCGGACATATTGTTTTCTTGAAAAATCTTTTATAGTGAAAAAAGGTAGGGAAACTTATTTTGCCCATTTTCATTGCACTGCTGCGTTAAAGAGCACCTTTCCTTTTCTTTTATGAATTGCCCCCCAAAGCCACGTAACAGCCCTTACCTGGTCCCCAAATCCACTTCTGCATAATTTATAATTTTTTTGCTGCTGGTATATTGGGAAGAGATTGTATTTTGGCTCCAAGGAGCTGAGAATCTGATAGTTTTTACTTCCCTATTTGGAGATATCCCCCTGTGCTAGCATGTTTTATGATGTAAGAATATGGCGAGCATGGGGGCGTGCTCCATAGACTACAATAATACCAATTTTTAAAGTTCTGTTTTTTTATACTTTAGAATTCTGATTCAGACAAATCAAGGCCACTGCCCAACTAACAAGGCCCTCGTTAGTTGAGCGGTAGCCTTAATAAAAAAGGAAGTGGCAAAATCATGAAACAGGTAAAAGACAGGTGTAAAAACATTCAACATGGAAAAAAGATGACAGAAATAAAAGGAAAAAAGGTTACAGACATACTGTGTCATGTTTATTGCTTTTATGATGAAAAACATGAAATAGGAGCCTTCATAATTTGTAAATTTGTTGAAATGGAAACATAGCTGGACCATTTTGATGAATGCAAGGGTCTGACTCACAAGGCAGAAAAGCTATATATGATTCTGCAACTCACTTTGCTGAGCTACATGAAACAGCACATCTGCTGTTGCTGTGCTGTGCTGCTGAAATAGTGCATGCATTTTCCCATCCTCCACTATCTTATTAGTCATCATTTAATGAAAGTCAGGGTTGATAAACCACATTATATAGCATGTACTTGATATCAATGCATGCATGCATGCATCCAAGCATGTGTCCATCCATCCATCCATCCATCCATCCATCCATCCATCCATCCATTCATCCATCCGTCCATCTATCCAACAATCCATCCATCCATCCATCCATCCATCCATCCATCCATCCATCCATCCATCTTTCCATCTATCCAACAATCCATCCATCCATCCATCCATCCATCCATCCTCCATCCATCCCTCCATGACTGGGTGTTTTAGAATAGTCTTTGGCTGTTGTTGCTGTGATTACAAAAGAACTGTACGATATACTGTAAATATTTACATCTCGGCATGGTTGTTTGTAAATAGTTATAAAGAAAGATAATGAGAAAGGGGACTGTATCAGGCCTCTGCAAAGAGGTTCTACTCACCTCTATTTCTAGATATGGAAATGCCACTAATGTGGCATCCTCTGTATTATCCAGGATCATGGATTGGATAGTTTTTTAGCCAACTAGAGGAATGCATCTTAAAAATTTTTTTTGTAATTGATTACTAGTTTAGATTCAAAAAAGGCCACAGTATGGCACTAGCACTGGTGAAATTTTGCAACTGATGTTTTAACAATACTGCCTGGGATAAATCATTTGCAGCTGTATTTGCTAACCTAACCCAGTCTATTGATCTTGTGTGCTTAAAAAAATTGATTTACAGATAGACAACCTAGATCTCAGAGACAAAGTTAAACATTAGTTTCAAAATTTCAACAAACCAAACACAATTTGTTAAACTAGGTAGCAACCGATCTCAGAGAACTCATTACTGATGGAGTACCACAGGACTCAGTTTTGGGGCCACTACTCTTTTTTAATTTGTCAATGATTTAGATACATAGATAGTTTAGGACAGAAAATGACTATAGTACATCAAGTTTGTCCTGAATTACCACCTAGACTCACTAGTTTTGTCCACCCACTGTCCCCAAATTTCTAGTACCCTAACATTCCTGCTTATGAAATCCAAGAAAACCTCACACATACAATCCCAAACAGGCATGCACACATCAAAGATATTCGCAAAAGAAGTCAACATTTTATTCACTTACATTTGCTCATTATCCTTTCTCTGTGGTGTTCCTGTCAAACTTTTATACACAAATGTATCCTGATATTGTGAATATACCATGTATATTGTTTATATATGGTTTCCTCATATTGTGTATATGCGGCAAATTTTGTAAATCACATATATTGTATATGTATTTAAATGTATGAGGCATAAATAACTGTATCTGTATTCAATCTTGTTTAGATAGTTAACTCTACCATGCCCTGTAGCCCATGTCATTCATGTCTGTCTATTGACTGGTGATGTAACCCTTTGTTGACTGTATCACTGTGATGATGTTTTCTGTAACTGTATGCAGGTCCACCTCATAAATGAATTCTTCTCAATGGTGTTCCACCTGGTTAAATAAAAAATTGATTGATTGAAAGTTGAATCAGTGCTGGGTTACAGCCAGAATACAAAGTGTTCCCCACAGCTGCCACTGAACCTCCCAATGCCGTTTCTCACCCCTGCCGGGACTTTATCAAGGGTAAGGTTAAGGTACTAGGACCTGTCTTTAAATAGGTCCCAAATAACAACATCATAAGTGGATCTCCAAACATTAAAGTGACAAAGCAAAAATTTAAAATGTTTAAATATTTTTGAAAACATATGCTGGCTGCAAACAGATACACATTCATTTCTAAACAAAATGATTTCTGACAGAGTATCATATTGATTTCTAACAGAGTATTATATCAAGTCCCCAATCATGTCAAAGCAAACAATCCCAGTTTTAGAACCAATACCCAGCCAGGAGGAAATCCATCAATTTCATTCCTGAAAAAATCTTGTTCCAGCTGAGGTCTCACGGTTTGAGATTAAACACCGCCAGGAATCTTGATGTTATAGAGCTCATGGGATAGCAGTCATCTGTACATTGGGATATTCAACCACTATTAATAGAAAAACAAAAATATTAGTATCCAAACAGTATCCAACTGGGAGAAAATCCATGTCTTTCATTCCTGGAGTACTTCGTTCTTGGTGAGGTCCCTCTGTATGACAATAGGCACCATAGGAATCTTGATGTTTTGTCCTCACATGGTGGCAGTCATCAGTGCATCAGAATATTCAACCACTAACATGAACAGTACACAAGCAATCACAAAATATTATTGATTTCAAACTGGCCATTTAGGCCGTGTGCCTTGAGACCTCCTAATTGGTATACACACACAGCTTCTCTACAGAGAAAGGGGACATTTAAATCCCCACCTCTCTTACCAAGCTGAGCATGTTCAATACCCATGTAAACCTAACTGTGTTCTCCTGTGGGTCCATTCCTATTGACAGCTAGAATGTTTTTTGTTTCCCTATCTGCAATATCACAGATATTTTCCCCTATACATGTTCTAAATGTATGCAGCCAGTTATGTGAACCTATATATGGGGTTATAGGAAAAGTGAACTATCCATCAGCCAAAGGTTAACCAATTCTTCCAAAAGGTTGCCTTTTACCATAGGTGCATTGACAACTTACTCCTTATCTGGAAGGGGACAATCACTGAATTAAATGATTTTGTCTCCTAGTTAGAAGGCTCTAATCAGCATTTGAAATTCACTGTTTGCTCTGATGTAAAATCTGTTTCCTTCCTTGAGATAAATACAAGTAAAACAGCTGAGGGCACTTTAGAGTTTAACCTATTTAGAAGTTCAGGCAGCAATTCAGTACTGTTAGCCTCAAGCATAAACCCTAACCACACTATCTGTAATATTCCTCAGTCAGTTCCTCCATCTTCGGAGGAACAACACTGTTGAGGAACAGAAAAAGTCATGACATGCAGGTTTCTTGATCAGGGTTACAAAGACTCAGTGGTTAGGGAGGTAACAACTTGGACTAGTGGTTTCAGTAGATCTGAATTTTTGAGAAAGAAAAAAGAGAGGAGCATTGCTGCATATTAGAATGAAAGGGTTAAATATGTTACTGCTTAAACAGGTAACTGGTTTGTGTTCTCCAGTACAAGACTAGGTGCAGACCAGCAGGGGATGCTGTACCCTAAAATTGGATATCCCGGTGGTCTGCACTCTCACAGCGACGCAGCAATAACTGAAACAAATGTCACCATTAAAGGCTGCTACAATAATAGATTTTTATTGCAGCAAACAGACAAGATAGACTTCAATGAGCCTGCACAGGTACATAGGCGCTTTGCTCAATAAAGGAAGCTCTAACAAGTAAAGCACCTGGGCCCCTGTGTGGTCTTGCCAAAGTCTAGCTTGTCTGTTACTGCAACAAAACTCTGTTATTTTTGGCAATCTTTAATGGTGACATTTGTGCCAGTTATTGCTGAGGCACTGTGAGCGTGCAGACCATCTGGTTTGGCTGTAGTTAAAATATATTACTACCTATACCCCACAAGCACTTGAAATAGATCTAACTGTAAATAAATCTGGAATATTACAGATTATTGCAGTATAAAGGGACAAAACAGAAAATGATAACAGTGTCACATAATAAAATACTTCAATATAGACATAAGTTGCTGACTAACTGTCTGGTGCTAGTACTCGAGTTTGTGTTTGAATGTCCCATATGGCAACACGAGACAGTCATGCATTTCAATGCTTATTTCTTTAACATTTTTTTAATTCTATGACCTGACTGGCTGGTAACAACTAAGTCATTTATTCTGGAAAAAAGAGGGGTAAATGGATGATATTCATGCTGGCTATTATATGACACTCTATTTATTTTGTATTTTGTTCCTTTATGCTGCAATATGAAGTAAAAAAGTATTCTTTGCATTTTGATTGGTTAATTGCATGACATCACTGATTTTGAATTTTAGATGGTGTAAAAGGGCTTGTATGTCCACTAACAGGTGATTACCCCCTGATGAAGCCTTAAGTGACAAAGTGCTGGGCTACCTGCATGCAGATTTTTGTGGTGTGCCAAGAAGTATTTTCCTTATGTGATTTATGCTGGAATAAACTGGAAATTTATATTTATCTGACTGGCTACTTGGTATTTGTGCCCCCTTCACTGGAGCAAATAACTCTCCTGGCCCTGGAGTATGAGGTGAATTTGTTCGTTTCTTGCACTGTTGGGCTCGCAGCCCTCACTTGCACCCTCTCATGACTTGTAGTGCAGCATCTCTTGTTTTCTATGCTCTGACAACCAGTTCACCACTGTGACAGATGAACTGGTTGCAGTGCCCTGATCACGTCACCCTCATTCCTTTGCCCCACTGATGGGATACTCAAATTAGGAGGTCTCAAGGCACCAGGCCTAAATGGCCAGTTTGAAATCAATAACTTTTTTTTATGGATGTAGGTTGTTTGGATGCTAATATTTTTGCTTTTCTATTCATGTTAGTGGTTGAGTATCCTGGTGTACTAATGAGTGCCATCCCATGAGCACTATAACATCAAGATTCCTATGGTGCTTATTGTCAAACAGTAGGACCTCATAGGGAATGATTTACTACAGAAATAAAATAGACGGATTTCCTCCTGGTTGGATATCTGTCCTAAAACTGAGATTGCTTGCTTTGACATGATTGGGACTTGATATGATACTCTATCAGAAATCATTCTGTTTGGAAATGAATATGTATCTGTTTGCAGTCAGTATGTGTTTTTTTAAATTTTCTAAACATTCTGAATTATTGCTTTGTCACTTTAATGTTTGGGGATCCACTTATGATGACATCATTTAGGGCCTGTTTAAAGAGCTAGTGGAATCAAGACAGGCAGACGGGAAAATAATACACGTTTTAAGAAGTAGTCAGTTGTAATTTTTTATTTCTGAAGTATTTTTATTTTCCCCTTTGCTCATTAGAGAGCCATCTATGTGATAACATTGTGCTGGATGTGTGGAACAGCTCTCAGCCTGGCAGCTGACATATCTACCTCTGTCCTCCAACTATATCATCTGCATTGTGATCTTACTGACGGCCACATCACAGGTAACTACTGAGTGGCTGTTGCTAAGCAGCACTGATTTCACAGTCAGTGAGGTCACAATGCTGATGATGTCATAAGTGGGGGGGGGACTACAAATAGATATGTCAGCTGCCAGGCATAGTACTGTCCCATACACCGCATCTCCTAATATCAGGTAAACAATCTTCAAATTAATTAAAGGGAAAAGAAAAAATACCTTGGATATAAAAGGTAATGGTCGACTGCTTTTAAAAACTAATATTAGATTTAGGCAGTACACTAGCTCTTTAAAGACAGGTCCTAGCACCTTAACCTCACCCTTGATAAAGTCCCCACAGGGGTGTGAAACGGCATCAGGAGATTGAGCAGTAGCTACTAGGAGTACTTTTGTATTCTGGCTATAAGCCAAGCACTGATTCAACTTTGTACTGAGTAAGTGAATAACATTTTGACTACTTTCACGATTATCTTTATAATAATAATAATAATAGTTTTTATTTCTATGGCGCCTTTCAAAAACCAAGTGCTTTACAAAATTTTAAAACACAACAAACATTTCAGAATCTTAAAAAATGTATAAAACAACTAGTACAGTTAAAATACAAAAATTAAACACCAAATGCTTGACACCACAAGTATGTTTTCAGGTCCTGTTTAAATCCCTCCACGGTTGTGCACTCCCGTAACTAACAGGGTAGAGAATTCCAGAGGATAGGGGCCACATGCATGAATGCATGGGCCCCCGAAAATTTCAAAGACACCCTCGGGATCTCTAGTAACCCCTCATCAGCTGAGCGGAGCAATCACCCAAGGCACTAAGGAACCAGGAGGTCTTTCAAGTAGTCCGGGCCCAGTCCATGTAGAGCTTTAAAAGTCAGAAGACCAACTTTGAAGGTAATCCACCACTGTACTGGCAGCCAGTGCAGTCTGTGCAGCATCAGCAAAATATGACTGGACTGAGAAGTTCCCATCAAAAGCCGGGCCACTGCATTCTGCACCAGCTGCAGGCAGTGGATTTCCACCCCAGGTAGCCCTAAGTAGAGGGAACTGCAATAGTCCAAGCACGAGGACACAAAGGCATGGACCAGCATAGGAAGATCACCGGATAGAACAAGGTGCTTAATCCTGGAGATATTCCTCAGATGATAAAAGAGGACTCGATGACAGCAGACACCTGCGAATGCAGAGTCAGCCCTTCATCAAAAATTGCACCTGTTCAGAAGTCGGGAGTGATAAACCCCCAAGATAGAGCCTGGAGGGTAAACCAATCCCCAGCCCCCCTGTCCGGTGCACTGGATCCACAACCAGCACCTCAGTCTTTTCTGAGTTCAACTTCAGCTAACTCAAGTCCATCCACTGTGAGGCAGTTATTAAAAACCGAAAGGGCGCCATCCTGGTTAGGTGCAAAAGAAAGGTAGAGCTGGGTATCATCAGCATAGCAGTGAAACCACAGCCCATACCTTCTTACAATGTCTCCGAGGGGCAGCATGTACACTGCAAACAACATGGGGGACAACACTGAACCCTGAGGAACCCCACACATCAGAGAGACTGGGTCCGAGGAATGACCCTCAGATACCACCCTTTGAGTTCTTCCAGTGAGGTAAGATGTAAACCACCTGAGGACTACATCTGATAGTCCACAGATGAACCTCAGATGCTCAAGTAGGACCCCGTAGCCCACAGTGTCAAGTGCTGATGAGAGATCTAGAAGAACCAAGATGGAATGGTTCTTGTGATCCCTAACCATCAGGAGATCGATGAGCACCCCAACCAGCGCTGTCTCAGTACTATTCCTCTTTCAAAAACTGGACTGGAGGGGTTCATAGATATCAGGGATGGTCAAATGGTTCTCCAGCTGTACGGCCACTACTTTCTCAATCACCTTCCCTAAAAAGGGAAGGTTTGAGATAGGTCTGTAGTTCGCATGGCAGTCGGGGTCCAAAGAAGCTTTCTTCAAGAGGGGTGTTACCACTGCCTCCTTCAGGGAGCTAGGAAACTCACATGTTTCCAAGGAGTACCAGACTATCCATGCAAGGACTGGACCAATGGAATCAATACAACCCAAAATTAGGGAGATTGGTCCTGGGTCCAAACTACAGCATGTAGGGTGCGCACTCTGGACAATCCGCATGACATCCATGAACTCCGGTCGGTCGAAGGTACTCCAGAAAAGCTGAGGAGCCATGCACTGATCCAGAGCAACACCCTTAGAGTGTGCTGGATGGAGTGCTGCCCTGATGTCAGCCACCTTAGTTGCAAAGAATCGAGCAAGTTCATTGCACTCTACCTGCGAAAAGGCTTTTCAAACTTGTAGGCAGCCTGATTTTACAGTGCGAAAAAGCTGAGCTGGTCGATTCTGAGCCACCGCAATCTCCCTGGACAGGAACTCTGCCTTTTTAAAGGTGATTGCAGATTGATAGGCTTGATAATGCTCCATCAATCTAAGGTGGTCAGCATCAAGGGAGGATCTCCACCAGCAATGCTCTAACCTTCATCCTAGTCGCGGCATCTGATGTACTAATGAGTGCCACCTCATGATGTGTGTGTGCCTGTTTAGGATAGCATGTGTGAGATTTAATTTACTTTCATAGTGATTGGATTTAGCCTTCTACACTGCACAAGCCTGGGGCAGTTACTTTTTTGTTTATGGTTTATCCGTAACATATAGACTAGTGGATAGTTGCCCATCCACAACAAGGCTGTGTTTCCCTCGAGGGAGTTGATGACATCATCGAGACCTCAAGAGCGAAGCTCGAGGGTCTCTCTGATCATCAACTCCGAGTGAACAGTTTTAGTTGTGATGGTGACCATCCACTGTTTTTATATAGGCGTATTAGGCTTATTGTTGATGAACATTTTTTTTGTTCGCTGCTGGCTTGTTTTACCGTCACGTTTCTCACTCAAGCATCTCCCTGTTCCCACTCCCTTCAAATTTGTCCCACTCTTGCTGCCACTCGCTCCTGCTCCTCCCTGCTCCCACTGACACTTGTTTCGCTTGTTGCCGCTTCTGCTCCCTCCGGTGTCACCATTAGTACTTTTTAAAATAAAAAAATCACTTTTGTGACACGGAGTGATGGTAACTCCTCGTGTCAAAATGGGCAGAGTCCTCTACTTGCCCTTCGCTAAACTGCTGCCGCCATGTTTCCAGTATTTTTTTATGTTGAGCTTGCTGGTATGAGCCAATCAGAAGGCAGTTCAAAGCTAAAAGCAGTTGTACTATCGTTCTGACATCACATTGATAGTACAACAATTTTTTTGACCTTTGAACTGCCCTACAACAAGATTTAGAAAGCCACCGGTTTTCATCAACAATAAGCCCTAACCATATACTGTGACGGTTTTTCATGTATCCCATCTGATCTTGAAGTCAGAGATCATGCTAGTATCCACCACTTGCCTGGGCAGTCCATTGCACGGGTTTACCATTCAGCCACTCTCTCAGTAAACAAATGTTTTCTCACATCATTCTTAAACTTTCCTCCCACTAGCTTGAGGTTGTGTCCTCGGATGTTTGTCCTTTTTTCAAATCATACACTGGTGTCTTTATTTTTTCGCCATGTACATGCACATCTCTAACATACCCCCTCTCTCCCCTCTCCTCTGAGCCCATATTTAAGTTCTTCACTTTCTCCATATATGGCTTCCCCTCTTGCCCAAGGATTTGTTTTTGTTTCCCTCCTCTGGAACATTTTCAATTACTTCTTAGCTGATGTGCCTAAAGCCTATTGGAGATTCAGTGTATAAATGTATACCTATGATATGACACATACTGTGAGCATTCAGCTATTACTTAGGATCTGGAAAGGTACAGAAGGACTTTACCGCAGTTCGGAACTGGGTTATTGACAGTGATCTACAGAACAAAAACTACAAAGGTGTTATTGTCTGGTTCAGATTTCTCTCTGAGTTGTCAATGTCATGATACATTAGAATATGCTTAAAGAGCAACTGACACGTCTCGGTAGAGACGTGCCAGTAGTGCCCTATGCTGCCTACAGTATAGCAACAGAAACATAGAAGTTGATGGCAGATAAGGACCGCAAGGCCCATCCAGTCCACCCATTTCTTTTTCTACCTTATAAATGTGCCATCGGTCTTTGTTCTGTCAATGGCCTATCTATTCATATTCATCTGTATTGCTCCCTTATGCCTATCCCATGCCTGTCTGAAGCCCTGCACTGTATTCATATCCACCACTTCCTGAAGTAGGCCGTTCCATGCATTCACTGCCCTTTCTGTGGAAAAGAACTTCCTTACATTACCCCTTAATCGGCCTCCCTCTAATCTCATGCTGTGTCCTCTTGTCCTGCTAGTTTTCTTATATTGAAACATATTAGACTCTTTCACCTTGTTAATGCCCTTAAGGTGTTTGAATGGTTTGATCATCGCACCTCTCTCCCTCCTTTGCTCTAGGGTATACACATTGAGCTCTGTTTATCTGTTCTCATATGTTTCTGATGCAGTCCCTGCACCATTTTGGTTGCCATTCTCTGGACTGCCTCAATTTCGTTAATGTCCTTGTGAAGGTGTGGCCTCCAGTACTGCAGGGTGTTCTTCCCATTTGATGTATGGGGTACTAACCAGTGCCTTGTAAAGAGGGATCATTACCTCCCCCTTCCAACTTGTGATACCCCTACTAATCCCTAACATCCCCCTAGTCTTACCTACTGCTTTAGTGGTCTGCTTGGATGATTTCAGGTCATCGGCCATGATGATGCCCAAGTCTCTTTCTTCCTTTGTGACTGCCAGCAACTCCCCTCCCAGCCTATAGGTGGCTTCAGGGTTTCTCTTCCCTATGTGTATGATCAAGCACTTCTTTGCATTAAACCCAAGTTGCCACTCTTCTGACCATTTTGCTAGTTTATCCAGATCTCATCTCATTTTGTCCACCCCATCTGGATCATCTACTCTGTTGCAGATATTGGTGTCATCTGCAAACAGACAAACCTTACCCTCCAGTACATCTGCAATGTCACTGATGAAGATATTGAAGAGGACTGGCCCCAGGACTGATCCCTGAGGTACCCCACTTGTGACTTGCATCTCTTCTGACTGTACACCATTTACCACCACTCTCTGTTTCTGCCCATCAACCAGTTTGCCACCGCAGTTGACCAACTTCTGACCCACCCCGAGCCTACCCAGCTTATTAATCAATCTTCTATGTGGAACAGTATCGAAAGCTTTGCTGAAGTCAAGGTAGGTGACATCAACTACTCTCCCCCTTGGTCCACCATTCTGGTTACCCAGTCAAATAAATCTATGAGATTAGTTTGACAGGACCTTCCTTTTGTAAACCCATCCTGTCTTGGATCCTGTGCTCCCATGGATTCGAGGTGTTGCACTGTCCTTTCCTTAAGAAGTGCCTCCATAATCTTGCCCACTACTGAGGTAAGACTGACTGGTCTGTAGTTCCCTGCCTCATCCCTGCTACCACTCTTGTGGAGCGTGATCACTTGAACCCTTCTCCAGTCTTCTGGGACCTCTCCTGTGCTCAGAGACTCACTAAACAGTTCTGATAATGGTTATGCTAGTTCCACCCTTAGCTCCTTTAGTTCCCTGGGATGTATGCCATCAGGTCCCATTGCCTTGTCCACCCTGAGCTTATCGAGCTGTTGTAGGACCCTTTCTTTTGTGAAGGGACTAGTTCTCACCCCCCCCCCCCATGTCCATGGTGCTGAGCTGTGGGCCCTGTCCTACCTTCTCTTCCGTAAATACTGAGCAGAAGTATCTATTTAGGATAGATGCTTTTTCATGGTCCTCGTCCTCCCACGCCCCCTTATCTCCTTTGATCTTAGCAATACCCCCCTCTGGACTTACTCCTTTCACTAATGTATCTATAGAAAGTCTTGTCACCTCCTTTTACTGTCTGTGCTAGAGTTTCCTCGGTTTGGGCCTTTGCCTGCCTTACTGCCTTCCCTGCTTCCCTTAGGGAAGTTTGGTATGCCTTCCTATCTTCATCCCGCAGTGTTCCTTATGTTTCCTGAAGGCCAGCCTTTTGGCTCTGACCTTTTCTGCTACTGTTTTTGAGAGCCAAAGTGGTTTCCTTCTTCATTTGCACTTCCTTTTCTCTCTAACACAATGGGATGTTGCTTCAAGTATTGCATCCTTAATGTTTGCCCACTTTGCCTGTACCCCCTCACCTGTATTTCTTTTTGCCAGGGCTAACTTAACTCTATTGGCCATCTTACCAAAGTCAGCTTCTCTGAAGTCCCATATTTTTACCTTGGAATGGGATGATTTCGTTCTAGTGGCCAAATTGAACCATGCCATATGATGATCACTGGCCCCCAGGTGACCTTCTACCTGGAGATCTGTGATCCTTTGCCTGTTAGTCAGTACTAGATCTAGGATAGCCCTATCTCTTGTGGGTTGTTGCACCAGTTGTTTGAGGCCTTCCCCCTGCAGGAAATCCACCATGTGTCTAGTTCTGGCAGATGTTCCTGCTGGTATTGACCAATCTATATCTGGCATGTTGAAGTCTCCCATTATCAGAACCTCCCCTTTAGCTGTTATGTTTTGTATATCTTCTAACAGTAATGTGTCTATGTCCTCCCCCTGGTCTGGGGGCCTGTAGACAACCCCAGTTCCTATGCCTGTCCCATTTCCTGTTTCCAAGGCGACCCACAGTTCTTCTGGCTCCTTATGTGTATTCTGAATTTCTGTAGCTTTGATATTTTCATTGACATACAGGGCCACTCCACCCCTCCTTTTTGCACCTCGGTCTCTTCTGAACAGTACATAGCCAGGTAATGAAGTCTCCCAAGTGTGGTTACTGGTAAACCACATCTCACTAATTGCTACTATGTCCAGTTTAGCTTCTGTCATTATTGCCTGCAGGTCTGGGATCTTGTTTTCCACACTGTGAGCATTTGTGTACATGATTTTCCATTGGTCAGATTTCTGTGTGTTAATTGTTGGGTGAGGTCTGGTGTTTCCCCTGTGCGTTGTATGGGGAGCTGGAACTTTATCCTTACCTGGTGATGCAAATGAACTGCAAACATGCTGAACTGCTGTTTGACCACTAGCTGAGGGGGAAAGGGTGTTCTTCCCATTTGATGTATGGGGTGCTGCACTCCTCTCCCCATTTGCTAGTTTAAATATTCTGCAAAGACATCAAACTTCTGCCCCAATGCACTGACTCCCTCCTTAGTCAGATGCAGTCCATCAAATTTAAAGAACTTTTGCTCCCAAAACTGTTGCCAGTTCCTATAAATTTGTCTTTTCCTGGCACCAGCCCTTGAGCCACATGTTTAGCTCCCCTATCTTCCCTTCTCTGACCTTCTGTCCATCTGTCCCCCTCTCCCAGACTGGCAGGATCTCAGAGAAGGAGATGCCAGATGAAATGGATGATAGTTTGTCACCCAGCCTGGTCAGGTGTTCCTTGGTCTCCACAACTGACCAGCTGGCAAGATCATTAGTCTCTATGTGTACCAGGACATCAATGTTTTCTCCTGCTTCCTGAACAATTTTAGCAATGCAATCAGTGTCTCTCCACGCTGATGTACCTGGGAGACATCTGACCATTATCCCTGGCTGGAGATAGGTATCAACTCCCCGAATCATGGAGTCTCCTATGAGCAGAATTTTTTTGGATTTCCTTTTTGTTTTTTTTGTTTTGGTTCCTGTTTTGGGTGAGTTTTGTTGTGCTAGCTCCTGTGCTGCAGTGTCCTGCTCTGCAGTGTCCTCTGCCCCTTTGTTTGATTTTGGAGATAGAGGCAGATACCTGTTTGTAGTTTTTATATAGTTTGTTGAGGTAATATATTGGAGAGCACCAAGTGATGGGGCACCCGATTTGCCCCTTCTAACTACCTGCCAACCTCCCGGACAACTACCCTCTGCGGCGAGGTGCTTCTGTTGGATGTTGGGAAAATGGCGGGTGGTTCTTATAATATATTTCCTCTTGAATATGAAATCTGAGGAGCACAATCTCTGCCCATGCTGCCTGGAGCTGAGCCCTAAGATCTTCAATGGCCCAGCATGTAGGACAGTGTCCTAAATCCTGTAAAACTGCCCTTCTGAAAAGTGTTCCACAGTACCTGCAGTTAATGATATCAATTGCAGATAAGTTGCTGGGTTTATAAGCTGGTCAGTACAGACAGTACCACAAATGGAGATACTGCAAGGCAGATATTTATACAGTAAAATTGCAGTGGAGTGCAATAGACACCCCCTGCTGCAGCTTCAGGTCCCCTTCCAATCCAAGCCTGAAGATGATGTCAGGTCGGGATGGGGACCTGGCCAAATTCCCTTTGGTGGATGTAAGTGCCACGGAATTGGCATTTTGCAGCAATTTCACCAGTGAAAGTGGCTTCCAATTCTGCTGCACTTTTGCCCGTGAAAGAGAATTTTGCCAGGTCCCCATCCAGACCTGATGTCATCTTCAGGCTTGGATGGGCAGGGGACCTGAAGCTGCAGCAGGGGGTGTGCATTGTGCTCCACCGCAATTTTACTGTTTAATTCTGCCTTACAGCACCTCCGTTTGTGGTACTGTCTGTACCGGGGAGGTACTGTAGGCAGCATAGAGCACTACTGGCACATGTCTACTGAGATGTGTCAGTTGCTCTTTAAAGCTGATTAAGCTTACTGAATTTAGAATTTTAAATAATAGAATCTTCGTTATCATATCTGCAGTTCACTTGTGTTTATGGAACACACCAATAAATAATTTGGCTCCCACTTTCTCAAAGAACATTAATATTAGCAATATTATACACATGTTGGAATTTCTGTGTGCTTCCATTAGGGCTACCACAGCTGACATAATAAGCATTTATTTTAATAAACTGAAAAAGCATAGTTAGCTTGAGCGAAAGTCTAATGTCATTTATTTTTATTAAAGTGCTTTAGTGTTATATAATAACTATAGTTTGTCATTTTATACTGGATCAGATGAAGAAGCCTGTCCAGACCATGATTTCTGTTCTGGCGAAGCCTTGCCAGCCTGATCCATAGAAATATTTGCATACCCATGATGCCTTGCACTGGGCTTAATGCTTTAGTCTGTATGCATGTGGTATGAAGAGATGCACATGAAACAAAGAAACTGGATAGTTTTTTGGATAGTTATTCTCTACTAGCATCCTTTTATGGATCCTACACACTGTTCTTCTTGTAAACTACCTCTTCAGTATGCTACCTCCGAGTGTACTAAATGCATGAAATCAAAATTTAATGTCAAGTCTTACTGTAAAAATCATAAAAGAATGAACACACAAATAGAAACATGGAAACACAGACAATGATGGCAGAAAAAGACCATTGGTCAATCCGGTCTGCCCATAAAATCCAAACAGACCCTGACCTATTGTCCATACATGGTTCTAACCTACACCATCCACCCCCATGCTCTAACCACTAAGCCCTTCACTCTGTCCCAGCCGTGTTTGAAACCATTGATAATTTTGGTGCCCACCACATCAGCTGACAGCTTGTTCTATGTCTCCATTATCTATTCTGTAAAGTAAAACCTTCTCACTTCCTTCTTGAATCACCCCCTGTCAGTTTCCACTTGTGCCCCGTGTTCTTGATCCACTATTTATGCTAAATAGTTCCTCACAGTTTACTGCATTCATTCCTTTTAAGAATATGAAGGACTCTATCATATCTCCACACTCTCGTCTGGCCTCCAGCAAGTACATGTTTAGTGCCTTGAGCCGATCCTCATAAGACCTGCCCTGCTGGCCCTGAATCATTTTGGTCTCCCTACGTTGCAGTGTCTCCAGCCTGTCCTTGTCTTTCCTTAAGTGAGAACTCCAGAACTGGGCACAGTACTCCAGGTGGGGCCTCACCAGAGATCTATAGGGGGTAGTAATACCGCCTTCCTTCGGCTGTCAATACCCCTTCCTATACACCCGAGCATCCTGTTTCTCTTATTGTAGGCCTTGTTACACTGGCTTTATTGTTTTTGGAAGTCACTGATGATGACCTCTAGGTTTCTTTCCTCAGAGATCATGCTCAGCTTTATCCCTAACTCCATGCAGTACTCTGTCCTGAGGTACTCGTTACCTATGTGAGTCCCCTTGCATATTTTGGAAATTAATTTCAACTGCCTAACCTTTGATCAGCTCTGTAGCCTTTGCAAGTCTCTCTGCATTTCCCCGTCCCTGCTGTCTACCCTGCTATAGAGCCTAGTGTCATCTGAGAAAAGACACAGCTTGCCCTGGATTCCTTCTCCCATGTCTTTGATGAACATATTTAAAAGGACTGGAGCAAGACCAATCCTTGTGACCTGCCTCTCTTCTGATTTGACTTCAGTAACCACAACCCTCTGCTGTCTCCATCCCAACCAGTGTCGCACCCATCTAACTGTGTCCTCCACTACACCCAGATCCTCTAGCTTCTTCAGCAACCTTCTGTGAGGCACCACCTCAAAATCCATGCAGAAACTGAAATAGAGTAAATCCATAGTGTGGCCCTTATCCACTACCCTTAGGTTGACCTGACAAGACCTTCCAGTCAGGAACCCATGCTGTTTATTATCCTGGAGTCCATTGCTCTGCTGGTAGTCCACAAGGTCCTCTTGGAATAGTTTCTCCATCAGTTTACCCACAATAGAGGTAATGCTGACAGGTCTATAGATAACTGGTTGCTCATTGCCCCCCTACCTTATAGAGTGGGACTACATCTTCTGCTACCCTCCAGTCTCTTCAAACTACCTCTTTCTGGCTTGAGCTATTGAATATCCCTACCAGGGCTTTAGTTAGTTCCATTGGCAATTCACTGAGCACCCTTGGAAGCATGCCATCTGGCCCCAGGGCCTTATCTATCTTTAGGGTTGCTAGCCCTTTCTGAACCCTTTCAATGGTAAATATTTGCTGCCTTATCTCATGGATCCCCCTTACAGTTGCCCTAATGCCCTCTCTTGCAGCAGCCCTCTGTCTTCCCTTGTGAATACAGAGCAGAAGTAGTCATTAAGAATGACTGCTTTCTGCCCACCCTCCTCAATTACCTCACCTCCCTCTGTTAGCCTAACAGTTCCTTCACCCTTCTTTTTCCCTAATACACCTGAAGAATTGTTTTCCCCTCTTGACTTCCTGTGCAATACACAGCTCTGTATCTGCCTTTGCTTCTCTGACTGCTCTCAAAGTTTCCCTTGTTATATAAATAAATATTCTGACTAAATGAACACATTTGTTACATTAATGTATTTATGTTACCTTTTCATTCATAACTGGCATATGTCTAATGCCCTTAGAGTTTTTTAAACCATTCCATTACTAGTTTTGTAATAAATAACTCAAGCCATTAAATATGACCAGCACTGCCATTTAAAAAAAACTCTTCTGATTAGGCTTCTTTTGGACTATACAAATGAGGGTTATACTGAGGATGTATTAGGATGATGCTAGCACAATTCTAATGGTAAACAGTGTAGCATCATATAAAGATGTTTAATTATTTCATGGTGGGAGTGGCAAGAAGGCAGGAACTTTAAAAAATTTGAAAGCACTCAGCAGTGCTTCTTGTCTTGAAACACATTCAGGGTGTGCATTAATCCCCTACAACCCAGACATGACTTATTGTTTATGTAATGACAGCTTGGTTGCAGATATTCAGTACAGTAATACTAGGCAGACATTAAAAAGAAACAGTGCTTACATACATGGACCATGGTTACAAACTGGTAAGCGAAATGTTGTAGATCGTGTCAGAGCAGATCCAAAAACGGTGCTCAACAGTACAATATATAAACTGCTACCAAATTATGAACACATATGCTGAGAAATGGATACTGGGTACAACAGGTAGGTTAGGGTTATGAATAAGCAGTTGTGCTATCTCAACGTTAATAACAATGAGACGGTTGGTTTAAGTAAGTATAGTGCAGTGAGATGTGTGTCTTAAGCATAATAGGTATGATGTCTGTAAAGGTACATGTGGGTTTAGAAGTAAAATGTACTGTAGAGGTGGCAGAAGAGAGGGCTTGTGAAGAATCTTTGGTTGCATAAATATATGTTTTTAGACTGAAAGAGCATTGGTAGCTGTACTGATTCTTTCATAAGTAGTTTTGTTATAATAGTGAATGTTTATAAGAAGTTTGGTTACAACTGGATAAGTGGTTATTAAAATATAATGAAAAATTCAACATTCACAAACCAGAACTCATGCAGAATTAGATATGCATAGCTGATGTTTTAAAATCCCTCAAGCAGTTGTAGTGCTAAATATTTATATCATGTTTGTTGACAAATGTATAAGTGGTTCTCAAAAGATTGTGAAGAATGTAACAGCCAATCACAAGCCAGAATTAATGCACAATGAAATCATCAAGGATCAAGGAAAGATGGTCTAGAAAGTGGAAGCTGAGGTTCAATGCAGGGAAATGCAAGGTACTCCACCTGGGGGCCAGAAACCCGGGCCAAGTGTACACCCTGGGGGGGGGGGGAAATGCTACAAGTCTTGATAGCTGAGAGGGACCTGGGGGAGGTGGTGGATGTCAAGATGAACAACTCGGAGACTTGTAGGAGGGCAGCAGCCAAAGGCAACAGGATGCTGGGATACATCGCTAGGGGGATCACCTCCAGAAGGAGGGAAGTGATACTCCCTCTGTATAACTGCTTGGTGAGACCACACCTTGAGTACTGCATGCAGTTTTGGAGGCCACACTTAAAGAGGGACATTACTCTCCTAGAGAGGGTCCAGAGGAGGGCAACCAAAATGATTTGGGGCTTGGGGGACAGGACCTATGAGGAGAGGCTCGAAGAGCTAAATATGTACACATTGGAAGAGAGAAGGGACCGGGGGACATGATAGAGGTCTTCAGGTACATGAAGAGGGTAAATAGGGGAGGAACAGTCAGGGTGCTTTGAAGGAAGGAGGAGGGGGCAACTAGAGGGCATGGGTGGAAGCTGGAGGGGGGAAGATTCAGGGGAGAAAGGAGGAGGTGCTACTTCACTGAGAGGGTGGTGAGCCATGGAATGTGCTGCCTAGGGGGCTGGTGGAGGCAGAGACGGTGGAGGGGTTCAAGAGGGGGTGGGACAGGTACAGAGGAAGGGTTCTGGAAGCAAAATCCAATGCAGCAAGAATATCCAGAACTGGGAAGGGAGAAGCCAGAGAAGGCAAGGGGGGCAGCAAGGTCAGCACCCAGGGTGGTGGCTGACCAAACGAGCAGACAGAAAAGACCGCTAGGCCTATTCTGCTGGCATTTTAGTATGTTAGTATGTTCGTATTACAACCTCAAAGACTCATAATACTGAATGTCACTTTCTCCACATTTGTTGAAAAATGGATGTTGCCATACTCAAGATACAGGCAAAATATAGGTGCCAATTATATGCCAGAACTCAATCAGCATGGTGGACATTACAATATAGTGCCCTGGAAATCATGATACCAGTAGTAAGTTTTGGGCAACAGTAGAAGAGGTACTCAGAATCTAGGTAAAAATGACTGTGTGACATACATATGTGCGTGTGTCACAAAACCCAGTAAGAAGACAGAATTACTGCACAATTAAGTCCCCATGACTTCCAGTCTAATGCCATCAAGAACTCATAATACAACATTTTTCCACCAAGGTTACCAACAAACTGATAAGTGGTTTTCTATAAACACATACAGTATGGAGTCTCAAATTTAAGGAAACATGACAACTACTGATATGCCATTTTAGTGTTATAGACCATTTTGTTAACTTTAATTGATAATGGCTGGGTGGTGGTAGCCCATGAACAAGGCAACCATAACTGTGCACCTACAAAAACAGTGACTCAAATATGGTGCCTGTGTTCATGGCTACCAAGGAGGTGGGCGACCAGATACTGGGGTGGGCAAAAACCACTACTGGAAGTAGCGGGTATATGCACGTGCGTGCACCCGTGAGGAGGAGAGGAAGGGGAAGGATGGTATGTGGGAGGGGGTGTGGCGGGCAGCTGCTGAGCTGAACCACTGGCATCATGGGAAGGGTGGTCGGCTGGGAGGCACAGGGTATAGGGTTCTGGTCCGGCGCGGTGCAGATTTTTTTTGGCTGGCAGGCGGCATGTATTTTTCTTACATTTTTCACCCCCCCAACATGCACCCCCCTGGAGTTGAGAATCTATAAGTGTGTGGAGGGGGGGAGGTACTGTTTTGCAATCGCTATTATAACATGGAACCCTGGGTGGATATTTGTTTTGCAGAATTTTGTGTTACCGCATTTATCTTCAGCTCAAATTGCCAGATTATTTATATTCTTCATAAAACCTGTGAAAACAAGGAAGATTGGTAATGTTATTATGAATTATTGAAATGTGTATGTTAATCTAAAATAGGTTAAATGTGTTATACATTTCTCAACCACCAGGCAATAATTTGTCAAATCCTTTGAATGTATCCAAAACTTCATTAGGCTTCGTAAAAACATCTTTTAAAAATATTGAACCCATTAAAGGGAGTCAAAGGGAGTTTGTGTTGCCACAAACAGACTTTCTGTGAATCCAAAGTAAGTTTGTATAAGCACAAAATAAGTCTGTATCAACACAAAATGAGTTTGTGTTGATACGTTAGTTTCTGTCAACACAATGTTGATGCTGTCCTCTCAAAGTTAGTTTGTGTCCACAAAAAAGGAGTTTCTATCAACACAAAGGGAGTTTCTATTGACACAAGTGAGTTTGTGTTGACACAAAGTAAGGTTCTGTCAACACTAAATAAGTTTTTGCCAACACAAAATGAGTTTCTGTCCACACAAACAGAGTTTGATTGATGCAAAAATTAGACTGTAACTCGCACAGTGAGATTGCTCCAGAACATAACTGGCATGTACTAACACAAAATGACTTTCAATTGACAGAATGAGTTTTATTGACAGAAAGTGAATTTAAATTGGAATTCACAAATTGAGATTGCATTAACAGAACTTGAGATTGTGTCACCACAAAGTGACTTCATTTTTTGACACTTTCTTAATTTGCACTAACAAGCCTTGGGGGTTGGCAGAATTTTTAAATGGATCCACTATCCACCTGGGATCCATCATCTGTTATTTTCAAAGCAACATTCAGCCACGTGGTTAGAACATCTATTACTGTTCTAAGAGTACTCATCATCTTGATTGCCAAATTTCTGTCTCAGACACCAGAAGCTCTTTGAAAATAGGGTGGGCAGGAATGGATGCATTTCGTTGGGCATGGATGCTAGGAGATCATGCTGCCACAGCTGTGTTGGACCCCTCTGAAAATCCTGGCTCTTGACTTGAATGCTACAGGGGATTTACTGTAATATAACACACAGTGCAGTCTGCCAGGATGCAATGCAGAATACTGCAGAATTCAGCAGAGTTACTTTAGTAGGAAACAATGCATTTTAATGGCAGTTAATCCTTTTTCTTGCTCATGCAGGAATCTGTGACACTGCTTTGCATTCTATTGGGCTTCACAGGAGCGTGCAAGTAATTTGATATTTAAAAAAAAGTACAACAGGAATACTGGAATTTTGTTTTTGACTATATGGTGAAAAAACTGCACGAACACAGCACACACATTATTGTTGCTAAACACATTTACTGAAGTTAAACTTTGTTTAGAGTATTATAAAAATAGTGGTCTTATAGAAAGTAGTTTCTGAAGCGATGCAAAGACTTGAACTGTACAGTTGAGCCATAGTTAATTTTGCGGGTTCTGTGAATGTACAGTACCATGTATTTAATTGTAATTTTAAAAATTTGTGACTGGGAGAGGTGCACTGCGCTGAAGTTGTTTTCCAGGCATGGCTGGGGAGTACAGGGAAGTTAAGCAACTTGCCCAGCATCATACAGTACACAAGTGGAGGTTGTCAGAATTAAACCTATGTCTGCTAGATGTACCAAACTCATTCATAGCTCACTGCTCAAACCTCTAGGCTATGCTGCCAGCCCACTTAAAGAAGTAATAAAATTGAACATAAATATAGTGTGAGAGTTAACAAGCAGTGTATACTGAACTAACACCTAGCAACAGATTTGGCGAAATTACCTTTCCATATTCTGCTGTGTGTATATGGAACAAAATTGATGAAAGCATCAAAACCTTACCAAAAAACAAACAAACAAACAAAAACAGGCATTCAGTTCAGCTATGAGCCAAAAACTGTCAATAAATTGTAACTGTTTTAGGTTATCAAATCAAGATCAGTGGCACCAGCTGTGTATAATTCCTTTTTGTTGTTTTTGTTGTTATTCTGCATTTTTTCTGTATTTTATGAAAAATTGATTTATTCTGAGTTATTGTAACTTGTTTGTATGATAACAGGACCACCACTGTAAACTGGGCACTGCTGCCCTAATGGTGTATTACTAAGCTTTCCTGACTAAAAACAAAAATGTTTACTAATACTAATAGTCAAAATGCCAATAACTAAGAACATACTGAATCTAGGGAAAGTATCAGAGTAGCAATTGAGTTAAAGAGCACCAGTTTTGGTGCATCCCCTAAGATCCCCACTGTTAGTTAACCTACCAAGGATGTAAACAATCCTTGTTTGAGAACATTTACTTTGCTGGTTTTTGTAGGAGAAGGAATCATAAATCCTCTTATCAAGTAGCTGATAGCCAGATCCCTTTCCCTTCTTGGTACCTTTCACATACACCCTGCACTCATACATTTTTGGCATATGAGTTCGTAGATCACAGAGGTGTGTTTAATTGATTTCAGTGGGACAGATTTTGAATTGTATTTTTATGTATTTTAGAGGTTCCTCTGATTTAAATCAATGCTGCTGCTAAACTAACAAGAATCATGCTAGTTGCGTGGGCAGCATTCATTTAAATTGTGGGAACCTCTTAAATACATAAAAATGCAATTCAAAATCTGCCCCTATTGAAATCAACAGAGAGTGCCCCCCCCCCGTACTGTACAAACTCATATGTCACAAAACATATAAGCACGGGGGCAGCATGGGAGTGGAGCTATATGTGAATGGTACCAGTAAGAGGAAGGGATCTAGAGGGCAGTTCCTCAGTAGGAGGATTAACAATCCTGTCCCCTACAAATACCAGCAAAATAAAAATTCTCAAACAAACAGTTGGGGGTTTGGGGACTGATTATTAAATTGGGTCACTTGTTGCTATTTAAACTTCTGAAATATTAAGTTCTGTTTCTGTTTGAACAGTAAATGTCATGCTCTAAAATTAAAGATTTTATAATACATATAAATAGTAGCATTATTTATTATATAGTTGTATAATGTTTGAATGCTATAGTATCTGTAAATGTGAAACATGAAATAAAAAAATATTGTTTTTGCCACAATGTTGGATATTTATTTTTTTAATATTTTAAAGCTGAAGAATTTGGAAGGTACTGGTGGTTCTCTGTAAAAGAGGACCACATCAATTTTCAGATTTTGATTCAGACTTCACAAAATGAAAAACAGGCTTTTTTGTGATATGAGGCTGGCTAACCGCTGCACTCGTGTCAAGTGTGTAACTCCCCAAAGTTCTCAGATTCAGTATTCAATCTGACATTTATACAGTTGGTAAATAAACCTTACAATAAACTATATATACCACACGGGTGGTGAATAAATTGGATAAATAAATCATGTTGTTTTGCGGATAAATACTTATTTTCATGCAGAACATATATAATTTCACTTAGAATATCTTATTGCTTTTAAGAATCTGGAAACAGAACAGAGAGAACAATGGGTCAGCTCAGGAGTTTAAAGTGGAAAGTAAGGCAAATTTAAGCTAAAACAAGGTAAAACACTAATAGCAGTAAAATAGTATGGTATATATCAAATACACAATGGGTTACAATGGAATAACACATTTATTGACATTCATGAGTGGTAAGACCTTCATAACTACTGTAACCCATGGCCTCACCACTTGTGAGTTATGGGTATCACCACTCACTATTACTGCAACCTATTATGTATTCCATATTTTTTTTTTATCACTGCTGCTATTTATCTCCTCTGCAGCGTGATCAGATTGAGGCATCCAGCCACCAGCCCTGCCTACCCAGAGAGCTGGGTAGCTCATACCACACACAGAAGAGTCCGGGACGGCCATCATGCTATCCTGCTGGACAGCCCCGTCTGCCGCTCCCAGGCCAGGACAGCTCCGGATCCTCCCTGACAGGACTCCTTGCAAGTCCTCCAGACAGTGCAGGGTGTAGCCATCAAGCTGCATGGTCACGCCCAGCCCTATTTCCTCCAATTATTCTGTCCCCACAGGAATGCACATGTGCAATGATGTCAGGCACAATGTGCCAATGTCTGCCGCACTCCCCCCCAGTTGCCATCACACTGGTAGTACCTCCAGGTGTCCCCAGAGGCCAGTGCCACACAATGGTTGTTCTCCAACCCACCCTAGGACTAGGAGAGCAGTCAACAGATGCTCAATCCTAGTCCTCCCCTGCCAGACCCCGATGACCCGGGCTGATTCTTGAACCTGGGTCACCAGCTTGGCACAAGGTGTGATGTCCGGCGCCTCAACCCTCAGTGCCACCGGGCCATGTTCCATATTTATTCGAGCCACTGAAGCATTCTAAATGAAGTTAAATCATTTATCTTCATTTTAGCCATTTATCACCACTTTAGATGGGTCATAAAGAAACCCTTAACCAATGGGAAAGCAGCTTGAACAATCCCTGATGACATCACAATGACCTCCTTTTTACTCCATGTAGAGCAGCAAAATCAAACCCAAGCAGTCAAATCTCCACAAAAATAACCTTTTTTTCAAAGCTTTGCAATTTAAAAGGCATTGCATATATTAGACAAACAATTACATAGCTCAGAATCTACCACATATCACTAGTGAGGGGGCAGGACATACATACTCACTTGTGGCTCTGCCACTTGTGAATTATAGCACTGTCCCCTCATTTATGAAGATACATGACATATTCTGAATCAGGTTATTATGTATTCCATATTTATTCAGTAACTCCAGAATGATCTTTCCTGTATTTTCCTATAAAGTACACTATATGTGTTGGAACATGAATTACACTGTTTCTCATATAAGCAACACAACTCCATGGTAACTAACATGCACCTGTAGATGGCTCTCTTTTCCTGTAAATCATAAGAATGCCTGTAGACCTGAGAACCTTACCTGTCATCCTGCCAGTACAACATTATTTAGCACTAGTCTTAAAATGTATGACAAAAGGCCAACATTTATGGCGCATTTCTTAATTTAAAGAATTATAAGACTTAACACTAGAGGGAAATATATTTAGAGTTACTGTGAGTGAATGTTTCTTCAGACTTAATTACATTTTTAATAGCCTGGATGAACATAAATAACTCATAGAATGTGGAAGATTATTGGAAGAAGATAAAACTAAAGACCAAAATTATAGTGCTATACTAAATGTGCAGCACTTGAGAGGTAGGGGACAAGTGTGGAAATTGGGGTTGTGGCAAGAAACAACCCTCTTTCCAAACTCCATTACATTTTTTTAAATATTCTTTTTATCTCAACTAACACCTGAGCTACCCATCTCCGCTTCTTCATCTCCCAGCCCCGTCATCCCCAGCTTCCAGAGGGTTCACAGTAAAGCTTCTGCTACATGGTGTATTCCACTGGGGTGAAGGCAGCTGTCCTCGCAGGTCTGGGTAATTTGTGTGAAGTGGGCATCAGCTGGGTCAGCAGCAGTATTGGAATTACACTTCATGGGCAGGAAATCTACTTAGGATCAGATAAGCCAAACAAAAAAGGGAAAGTTAGGTAAGTCTTATTAAAGGCAAGAGGGGTAAATCTAAAGAAAACCCTATCTAGTGTATTACAACAAGGGGTACATGAAACAGAAAAGGGAAGTCTGGAAACACCCTATCTGGGGTTAGGGCACAAGTTCTTTTCCAGGTCATAGGGAGCGTAGTATCAGGAATGTTAGTAGTAGTGCAGTGCAGTGGCGGTGGAATGGCAGTCTTCAGGGGGACCTTTTAGAGACTGAGTTGCTGCCCCATTTGGATGCACCTCTTTGGGGTGAGGGAGGTGATCAGTAGACTGTGGACTTAGTTGAGTAGGATTTGTGGGACCTCTTCCCCCACCCAGGAGCCACCAAGTCAACCAGCAATGCCTCAGAGGAGGCCAAGGGTGAGGGCCAGCTGGACTGTGGTGGGCTCTGGGGGGGGAGCAAATTCCTCAGCCAGTGTCACCACATAACTCTTTCTCCACTTTGGCAGGACAGGACTGCCAAGAGGAGGCACCTGTGGTAGTGGCCAGGGAGGATGTGAGGATCTTCCATGGGGAGGCCCCCAGGTGGGAGGTGAGGACACCAGCAGAAAAGGAAGCAAATTCTGTTGGGGACTCAATCATTAGGGGGTAGATTTTGGAGGAGAAGAGGGAGATGAGGTGTCTACCTGGTGCCTTAACATGGAGGGATGAAGAGCGGATCTTTAGGATAGGTAGGGAGGTGGGGCAGGAGGGGCAGCTGGATGTCATTGTCCATCTGGAAAATAATGACCTGGCAAGGTATGCAGCAAGGGTGGTGCAGGAGAGATTTAGGGAGCTGGGGAAGGGACTGAAGCAGGTAGCTAGCATGGTGGTCATCACTTAGGTGCTTACCTGTATATGGCTGGGGTAGGCTAGTGAACACAGCATCAAGGCCTTCAATGACTGGTTGAATGCATGGTGCAGGGAGGAGGGTTTTGACTATATCAAGGACTGGGGTCCTATCTGGGGTGATAAAGGCCCGTACAAAGGAGATGGCCTCCATTCATCCAGGAGGAGAACAGCATTCCTGGGTGGAAGGTTTAAATACTACTCCAGTTGGCATTTAAATTAGCCAAGGGAGAGGCAGGAAAAACAAAGGAATGCAGTGTATGTCTCCCCACCCCACCCCCAGGAAATGGAGCAGCAGAAAAGAGGAGCCCAAGGGAAATATATTTCTTGGGGTAGAGGACAAGGGGGAGGAAAGGCTGTGAGTTAGTTGTAAGGCTGAGAGAAGAGTTAGGTGGGGAGTGGGGACAGAGAGACAGAGAGAGAGAGAGAGAGAGAGAGAGAGAATGAAAATGGGTGGGAAGGGGACAGTGCCAGAAACACGGGAAGGACAAAGGATGGAATCAGAAAGGGAGGGCAAAGCAGGGGGATGGAGGTACAAAAGGAGTGGAGAGCCATGTGTACTGACACACAGAGCCTAGGAAATAAAATTCCTGATCTTGAGGCAACCATTGTGGATGCAGAACTGGATTTGGTGGCTATAACAGAATCATGGTGCATCAACAGCCACAGCTGGGATGTGGTCATTCCAGGTTACACTATGTTCTGGAAGGACAGAACAATGAGGAAAGGGGCATTGTTTTATATGTTAGAGAAGGTAAAGGCCACAGAGATAAAGGGACACCAGGGGGATAATGAATGTCTGGAGGTTGTTTTGTTTGGCTTAAAGATAGGGTCTGGTGCCTTTATCTACAGTATGTGAGGGTGGTATAAAGACCACCAACACTGTTGTAGGAATTAGACAAGGTTTTGGGGGAGACCATTGGTAGAATGGCAAGCAAAGGGGAGGTACTGATTATAAGGGACTTTAGTCTATCGGACGTAGACTGGAGCATTCTCACTGCAGCTACAACAAGAAGCAGGGCTATTCTCAGCAGGGGTGTAGCTACAAGGGTGCAATGGGTGCAGTGGCACCTGAGCCCATGAGGTTTGAAGGGCCCAAATTATAATTTTGATGTTTATTCAAAACTGGGAAGGGGCCCTGTAACATCGCCTTGCACCCAGGCCCTCTGGGAATTTGCTACACTACTGATTCTCTGCTCTTTACAGGGGGCATTTCTTAAGTGGCTGGATATGGAACTCACTAAAGATGGGACAGTGCTAGACCTGGTACTTATGAACAGGGACAGCACTGAAGACATCACAGTGGATCGTCCCTTGGGTACAAGTGATCATTGCAAGTTGTGGTTTGGCATACAGATTGTTCAAGAGAAAAAACATACTAGAATGAGGGTCCTGAATTTCAGGAAGGCAGATTTTAAAAGAAATGGGGGACTGCCTCAGTAAATACCTTGTGGTAGGGGATGGTGGAGTGGAGGGAAGTGAAGGCACAATGGAAAAAGGTAAAGGAAGGAATAACTAAGGCAATGAAAAGCTTCTTGAAGGAAGTAAGCAAAGGTAGGAGGAGGCAAAGGCCACTATGAATCTCAAAGGAGGTGGCTAAGGGGGTAAGGGAGAAAAAAACAGCTTTTAGGAAGCACAAGAAGACCCAAACAGAGAAGGACTGGGAGGTATATGTAGATAAACAAAGGCAACCAGGAAGGAGGGTAAGGGCAGCTAAGGCACAAACACAGGAGAGGATCGCAAAGGAGGTCAAAAAAGGGGATAAGAGTTTCTTCAGGTACATTAGTGAAAAGAGGAGAGCAAGTGGTGGGATTGTGAGGCTCAGAAAAGTTGGGTGGGGGCTGTGCAGAACAAGCTCAAGAGTAAGCTAAAATTTTAATGAGTACTTCTGCTCAGTCTTCACAGTGGAGGGTGGGTGGGGTGGGGTGGACCAGCATGAATCAACATGCATTGGGGGAGGGGGAAGTGGACCCAAGTCCATTTTCAGACAGTGGACCCAAGTCTTTTCAGAGGACAGAGTCTGATGGAGATTGGAAGCCCTAAAAGGAAACAAGGCAATGGGGTCAGACGAGATTCACCCAAGGGTTCTAGAGAACTGAGCATGGTGCTAGCCACGCCTCTGTCAACACTATTCAGCACCTCATTGGAGACAGAGCAGTTCCAGAGGACTGGAGAGGGGCCAGTGTTGTCCCTATGTATGAGAGCAGCAGCCGGGGCCGAGGCTAGCAATTATAGGCCAGTCCGTCTCGCATTAGTGGTGGGGACATTAATGGAGACCCTGCTGAAGTAGAGGCTGATGGAGTACCTGGAGCCAAATGGGATGTAGGACCACCAGCAACAAGGTTTCAATGGGGGGGGGGGCATGTCAAATAAATATCATACATTTCTTTGACTAGGTGACTAGGTAGGTGGATCAGTCAGGCCTTTGACACTGTGTCACACAAGAGGCATATAAGGAAACTTAGCAACCTGGGGGTTGGGAAGAAGTGGTAAGTTGGGTCACAAATTGGTTGAAGGATAGGATGCAAAGGGTGGTGGTAAACAACAGTCACTCAAGGGATGGGAGAATGACCACTGGAGTACCACAGGAATCAGTACTGGGTCCTGTTCTCTTCAATGTGTTCATAATTTACAATGCTGAGGATCTGGAGGGGAAGGTGCGTCTTTTTGCAGATAACACACATCTGCAATAGGGTGGACATGCAGGAAGGGGAGGAGAGAATGCAAAGGGATCTGGGGAAACTGGGAGAGTAGTCTAGGGTGTGGCAACTGGGTTTCAACACCAAAAAGTGTGAAGTAATGCACCCAGGGTGGGGAAACCCAGGTGCTATGTATAAGATGGGGAGGAGGTATTCACAGTCACGGAGCAAGACAGGGACCTGGGGGTAATGATGTCTGATGATCTCAAGGTAGCAGGCAGTGCAACAAGGCAGTAGGTAATGCTAGTGGGATGCTGGGGTGCATAGGGATGGGGTTTTCTAGCAGAAGAAGAGAGGTGGTGTTGCCACTGTATTGCTCACTAGTAAAACTCCAAATAGAGTACCGTGTCCAGCTCTAGAGGTTGCACCTCCACAAGGACATAGACAGGGTAAAAGTGGCCCAGAGGAGGGCTACCAAAATGGTGTGGGGGTTGCACGTGAAACCAAACGTACCTGAGGAGAGGCTGTGAGAGCCTAACATGTACTCCCTGGTGGAGAAGGAAGAGAGAGGGGACATGATTGAGACCTACAAGTACCTAATGGGGGTGAACAAGGTGCAGAAAGGTAGCCTCTTTCAGAGAAGGAGGAGCACAAGAATGGAGGCATGCAGTAAAGCTTTGGGGAGGGAGATTTAAAAGGGATGCAAGGAAATACATCTTCACAGAAAGGGTGGTGGATACCTGGGACAGCCTATCAGAAGAGGTGGTGAGGGTGCAGACAGTGGGGAGCTTCAAACATGCATAAGCTAGGCACATGGGTATAATAAGTAAAGGTAAGGGAGGAGGGAGGGACACTAGTGACCAAGTAGAGTCCAGGGTGTAGTTCTAGGCAGGGAAAATAGGGCAGACTAGATGGGCCTACCTGCCCTTTTCTGCTGACAAATGCTCTGTTTCTGTGATTTTCAAAAATATCTGCCTAAGATGCATCTGCTGCTATGTTTAGAGCAGAAATGCATCCAAACTGGTTAGACCATCTATTAGATGACCTATGCAATGCCCAATGTTCCCATCCAAAATCAAACACCACTGTGTCAATACTGGCTGTAATTGCACCCAGACTAGATGACCTCACAACTGTGTCCATTTTCTGCTACAAATTGTGACTTTTTAGTGTAGATGGACACAACTTCTGAAAATAACAGCAGGATTGCCTGGACGCAAACAGTTGGATGCAGAGGCAGCATGCTTAGCGTCTGTGTCTGACCCTTTTGAAAATCCCCCTTATGAGCTGTGGGAGTTATGAGGGCCCATGAAGGTCCTGTCCTGAAACTGAGCCCCTTGCCTATTATAATTCCATTGCAGTGATGCTTGAGCTTCCAGGACTCACTTCAGAGCTATAGGGGCCAAGCCTCTGTAGTTCCAACACTGATCAGCAAGGCTTGAGAGCACCAGCTTCATGCTGTTCACTCCAGGGCTTTTTCTCCATAGTTTCTCCTCCTTCACATGCAGACAGCTAGGACACCAAGGAGTCTGTGCACATGCAAGGCCTTCTTGCATTCTGATATCATTTAATGTCCTGTGACCCACAAGTGCTCTGACTGCAGCACCCGCTGTGGTCACTCAGGTGGTCGTATAGCAGCACACTCTGCTATCCCTACCCACCCAGAGAAAGAGAGAGTCCAGTGGGATGCTCAATCTTCCTCCCAACTGGTTTTCCCCCCAATGACTTGGGTATGTATCTGAATGGTTTTGCTGGCTTCACAAGTGACAATCCTGCTTCTACGTTGATGTGCCAGCTATTACCCTCTATTTTTGTGGGTGATGGACTTTTGGCCCATGGAAATTATTTCTTATTTTTCTTTTTTTTTTGTAAAGCTTTTCCTCCTTTACATCTTGTGTGGCTGCATCAGCCGTGTCCCTGCCATTCCCAACCAGTGACCACCTCCCCCGAGAATGACCTGTCCCGAGATTTCCCCCATGAATTTCCCCTGTGGCAGAGGCAGGAGAGGGTGGGCCTTCCCCGACTTAGAGACCCTATTCAGAAGTGGGTCCAGGCTTCCTGGGTGGTGGCATGGGTCAGGAGCAGGCCAGTTGGGCTTCGTGATGCCCAAGATGTCTTTTCTTTTCTCTTCCCCAGGTTTCCCTAGTTGCGGCATGGACGTTGGTGTATGCCGTGTGGAGGCACATATGCACCAAGTGAAATCTGTGGCCACTCCTATCACATTGCTCACTCTTTTAATGCCACCAGGCCTCCACCTGGTGGTAGTTGACAGCAGATTGGAGGGACACCCCTCCCTGTGAGAGGAGAGCAGCCCCTTTGACCCTCAGTCCTTTCTCCCTCTGATTAACCCCACAGCAACCTGAGTCTACTCATGAACCCAGGTCACTGGTGTAACAAGTGGCACTGGGGCAGCCAGGGAAATTATTTCTAGCTGTTTTTTGGGCTGGCCATATGATGATTTACTTAAGTGTTAGGGAAGGGCCCAGTTAAAGATCAAAGTCCCAGCCTCCAAATCCAATTTTCAGTTTGTTCTAACTGCTACAGCATTTAGTTTATAAAATATACCAGTGTGAGGGATTATCTCATGAAAGTAATGAAAGAAATAATTTAGGGGAACAAAATCACACCCTTAAATTATTTTTTTTTCAGAAATATAATTGATACCCCATCATGCACTAATCTCCATCATTAGTACCATCTGCCTATATATTATAGTTTATCTATGCACAATACAAATTAAACTCTGAAATCTGTAATCTATATTTGTAAATGATCATATGTTCTTTTTTCTGACCTGGTTCCAACCCCAGTGCAATTTCTGATGGATAAATGATCAAATAATTAGATTCCTTCCAACTATGTGCCTGAGATGTCACTATCCAGATCACACACGCTGATTCTTCCTTATCATTCCTTGTGGTGATAAAAAAAATATCTCACCATGTTTACAATCATTGCAAGTCCCAAAGCTTACTTTAAAAGCACATCTCTCATGTTTGAAGCCTTTCAAGTTTGGTATGCAAAGCCCCCTTACCAAACACTCCTATAATGACATTGGGAGGGATTTTCAACGAGATCTGCCCAAGATGCGTGTGCTGCTATTTCCAAAGAAGAAATGCATCCAAACCTGTTAGACTATATATTAGATGTAATGTCCAAAGTTTGTGCCCAAAAATAGATGCAACTGTGTCCAAAAATGGATGCAGTTACACTTGTGTCCAGTTTGGATGCTCTTGCATTCATTTTTCTGCTGCAAATTGTGACCTTTGTCATAAACGGATGCACCTTCTGAAAATAGCAGCAGGGCTGCCTGGGCACAAGAAAATGGATGCAGACCCAGCTTGCTTTTGCATCCATGTCCAACTCTTTTAAAAATACCACCTTAAGGGTAGGATTTTCAGAAGGGTTGGACGTGGACACTAATGCACATTGCAACTGTATCCATTTTCTTGTATCCAGGCAGCCCTGCTGCTATTTTCAGAAGTTGTGTCGGTTTATAATAAAAAGTCACAATTTGCAGAAAAAAACAGATGCAAGTGCGTCCATTTTTGGATGTGAACTTTGGACACCGCTAAGCCATATAATATATGGTCTAACTAGTTTGGATACATTATTGCTCGGAAAACAGCAGCAGATGCATGTTGAACAGATCTCTTTGAAAATCCCCCACTTCTAATCCTTGTTCACAACACTGCATGTCATGTATTTATATGTTTTACCAGGAAAAAGCTCCACTGAGAAGTGCTCATTTTTAAGGAGGTCTTGGTTAGGACAGGCAATAGTGTAACAAATGAAAAAATACAAAGCAGATCACAGTGAACAGAGGCAGCAAACATTTGCCCTATATTCAGAGGATTTATACATCAAGAAATGCATGGGAGATAGGGGCATATTTACAGAGCAAAATATTCATGTACAAAGTGAAAATTTGCCAAACTAGAGTAACTTGTCTTATATAATGCTTAATACATTTGTTATAATATTTTAAAAGTATTATAAGTGATGGTATGGTATAACAATATTACATGGAGGTAACTTTATAAGCAGCTTTAGAAACATGGATCACACGTCTGTAAACTCTTACTTTAAATGTCCTTTCTTTTTTGATATTATCTGCAAACCCCAACAATGCAGTTCTGTAATGTAGAGTTTTTTTATATAACTTTCTCATTTTTTGTGGTAAGTAAATTTGATATTATTACACCCTTTTTTCCTGTTTATGTGTAGCCATAGTTGCACTTCTTGCTCCAAATGAGGTGGGCCAATAACTACTCTAATAGCTGACAGCAATGTCACTTTTACGTTGCTTAGCAGGGGGACACAAAGGTCCCTTTCCTTCTCTGAGATCCAAGTGCCTCATGTTTGAAAATTGTGCACCCTCAGTGTGCTCCAGCATGGGTTTCTAGGGCTCATACCTATCAACCTCTTGCCTCTTAAATCAGGGACAGGGCTTAAAAAAATCAGGGAAAAAGACCCCAAATCAGGGACACATCTTAAAAACTGGTAATATTCATCCATGAAGCTGACAGAATAAAGGAATTAGTGTAGGATGCATTTTGTGAAGAACAAGTAGTCTGTAACTTTAATGTCTGACATTATTTTGTGCTTACAATCTCCATTGTTCAGTCATAAAGCCATAAATTTTATGAGGGACAGAGGAAAGATCTGAGACACAATCAGGGACATCCCTGAAAATCAGGGACAGTTGAGAGGTATGCTAGGGCTTACAGATCAACCCTGATCCTACAAGCATGGCATGCAGTCTTCATACCAGTGTGCCAACATTTAGTCAGTTTACATTATAAAGCACTTACATGATTTCAGCCAATCAGCACACAGAGCCACTGTACCACTTATGTTGGATACAGTGGTCCCTTGTGCAGGAATGTTAGGAGTAGCCCAGTCCACTTCAGAGCTGGGGGAGTACAGGCTTTATTTATCTTTTGAAATAAAAAAAAAAAACCTCAAAACTTACTATAAATCATTTGGGCTAACTCAAGTGATTCATAATAAGTTAACATGGCTTCACTGAGGGGCTGGTCTGCTGGTGCAGTGGTAGCACCACCGCTCATGAAGCCAATGACCTGGGTTTGGTAATGAGCCCGAGTTATCAGAGGACTTGCCAGGGGAGGTGAACTGAGCATCCCAGAGGGTGCTCTCCACCTCGGGAAGGGAGGGGGTTCAGACTCCACTGCACTACCGCCATGTGGGTGACAAGAAGCAGCAGTGCAGTTGGAGCTGAGGAATCGGGAGGGAGGATGCTGATGCCCTCTGGTGCATGGGCATGCACTAGCATGCATGTGCTTTGGGAGTTTGGCATCCTAGGAGTGGGGAACAGAATAGTGGAAACTCTCGTTCCATTGCAGGAGGACATCTGACCCTTGCTGCCGGACCCACACTGCTGACCTCAGCTCTCACTCCAAACTGTACTTACCCAGCCTCCAAGCATGGGGGTAGGATCCACTCTGAATGAGCTTACCCTAGGGGCAACCTAGGGTGCACTGATGTCAAGGTAAGTCACAGAAATGTTGGGTGATGGGGCTGGGTGAGGGGCTGTAGACCGATGGGGGCCAGTTGGTCAGTAGGAGGAAAACATACTAAATTAAAAAAAAAAACAAGTGTTGGGGGTCTCTTATGGTATAAACAACTGATCTCATGAGGTTTGGGCAGCCAAGACTGCTCAGCCTAGCTTCATGGTCCTCTCGCCCAAACGTAACTTTCAGAGTTTCTAAGACCATAAGAGACACCCAGCAGAAGCCCTATTAATCTATACCCCAATACCTCTCTACTATGAGGAATTGTTCCTTCTTGGTTTATCCAATGGTGTGCTGTCTGAGAGATTGGCTTTCTTGTATGATCCCAGGAATCACAAGCTGGAGATGCCTGACATGCCAGCATCCACTACTGGCCAACCAAGCAACAGTAAAAAAAACGGTTAGCATACAAAACTAAATGAAAACCATAGACTGCAACCATGTGCACAGTGATGTGCTGGAAGGAGCTATCATAGGCTCTGCAGAAAAACTAGTTGTTAAACCTGTGCTCTATTGAAATGAATGGAAAAGGAGGACCAGAGAGTCATTATATTAAACTTGTTGTTGAAAATATGGAAGCATACCTCTGTATGTGCAGGAAGATTGCAATGAAACCTTGTGATCATTAGTATATTCTTTCTATAGTTAACTAGAACATTTGCAAGGTGGCTGCAGTGAGACTGCAGCAAGTGCATGAAATGCTGTAATTAGTATTATTTAAATTCTTTAAAAATCATGTGTAGTGGTTTCCACAATTAAAACAGGCAGCATCACTCAAGAAACATTGCTAAAAAAAACTGTCTTCCAGGTTTTGTAACAAAAGTTGGCAAACGTGTACTTTTTCAGCACAAGCTGGTCCATTTCTCCAAGGTTGCTGGATAATGAGTCAGCATGCCTCCAGGCTGCTGATGTCATTTGGGGTGCTACTCTATTGTGCCTGTTAGGAAGTTGTACTGCTACTAGTACTGTAATGTTGGTAACTTATTTGCTATTGGTCACTGTCTGCTTTTCAATAAGTTCTAATAGGGGCCTTATCTGTGTTAATTCCTACTAGGAATGGATGTGTTAGCCCTGGAACAATGATCATTTTAATGTGGAGTAAAGAACAGTTGTGCCTGAATTTAAAGCCATGTTTACACAGGTGCAGCACTCCAAGATCTGTTCCTCTTTATTCTTGCTCTGACTTCTCCAGCAGGCTCATTTTACTCTTCACACAGCCTGCCCTCGTGCCAATGCAAGTTGCGCCAAAGAGTGGCTGTGGAGCTGGGTTTGGAGCAGTGGAGGAGTTAGGGAGTGGCTACTTTTATCGGAGTGGATGTCACAATGCACTTACACTGTCACATAATATGCTAGTTCTGATAAACTTATCTCCTTCTGCAGCAGAACAAAAAAAAGCTCCAAAGCACTCCTAGCACAGTCCGGTAAATGTTTACACTACCGACTTTGCAGTGCATCAAACCATGCATACAGGTTGATGCACTGCAAAGGTTGCACCATAGGTCTTAGTAAAAACCTGCCTAGGAGAAAACACTGAGCTGGCTAGTACAGCCCCATTTACAAGCTAATGGGATAATTGTTTTAGTACCAGCCTGAGAAACCGCCTCTACTGAATGTGAAGTGTGAATGAGCACAGCAATTGTTAACATAACAATAGGACTCATGCCTTTCAATATACTAGAAATAGTCTGCGAACCTTACAGCAATGTGTTATTTTCCCTGACTTCTGCTCAGGGTAAAATTATCAATTAAAAACTATTTCTGTGTCTTACTGGCATTAAACATGACAAAACCACAAGCAAAACAGATGCTTGTCTTTCAGGTTCTTGCTACAGGATCAGAGCAAGGAAAAAAAAAGAATTGTTACAGACTTTAGCAATGTGACGGTCTCCCTGGTTTCTTCCTAGGTAAAAGAGGTTTAAAACATAGAAACACAGAAGTTGTCGGCAGATAAGGGCCTCCAGGCCCACCTAATCCCCCGTATTTACCTATCTACAGTGACACTGCAGGCCTAATCGGCCTAATGTTTCCTCCCCTTAACTTCCAAGATCCTTTTATGTCTATCCAATGCTTTCTTGTGTCTATCCCATGCTTTCTTGAATGTTGTAACTGTTTCCACCCCCACCACCTCTGCCGGTGCCAAATGACAGCAGCAGGGTGAGACATGTTGATTACCACAGGGAACAGCAGGTCTCAGCATCTAGCAGTGTGGCTGAAGCAGAGCACACAAGTGACTAAAATGGTATGAAATGGTAGATTGTGTTGTCTGTATATCCATGGCACTCCCACTTTTCCACTATAGGGTTATGTACGCCTGATAGGCTGCTGATGCACATGTGACCTAGGGTCAAATTACGAACCCTCCTCCAAGCCCCTTCTGTAGCCTGCTGTTCCACAGTTTTATCTTGTGCATCTGAAGGCGCTTTTACACACAGGTTTTTAAAATGGAATCAGCGTTACCTGTGTGGCGCCGTTGTACTCTGTTGCATTCTGGTTCCTTTCTACACGCTCTGAGTATTCTGGCAACCTCCACCTCCATTTGTTTTGGCTCCCCCAGAGTTTGCTGCTCTATAATGTAGTTTTCTGCCTTTCTACCAGAATGGCTGTTTTACACAGCCTGATGAAACGGAACACAGTGGTGCAAACTGCGAAAAGCAGAGATTGCGGTTTGGATGAACGTTCGCCTAGGGAATGAAACAGATGCACTTTACACACAAGGGATGTAACGGAATACTGTTTCCATAACAGTTATTCCGTTACATAAACCTGTGCGTAAAAGCACCTTGAGAGGCTGCAACACTGTCCCAAACTCCAGCATATCAACAAGGAAAAGGTAATTACAAAAAAAAAATAATAATAGCTCCATGGCACATACAGTATAAAGTATTGCGTAGGATACAAGCAGTGGCTAGAAATGTTTTGTTTAGAGGACAAAGAGATATAATTTATACTTGTGGTGTAGACTATTTATATAGCGAAGAAATAGAGTATAGAATATGGCATTAACTTTCAATGCTTTGCGTCATGAGCGTCCCGTTCTTACACAAATAGTTTCTATTATACAATGGCAAGAAAATTTCCTGGATTCTGATTGGTCAGTCTGGGGCTGGACCCGTGATGTTATCCCAGCATAACATCACGGGTCTAGTCTCAGCACTGTGAACCAATATGGATGATGATATGGACCAGCAGCATCTTTTTTTTTTGCATCTCCTCTTAAGAAACAAAAATATTTTTCCACACTAATAAAAACATTCTTTAAAATTATTTTTTTATTTCATATATAACAACAAGCCATTGTATAATAGGAATAATGCACTCCAGGGTGCGTGTCGTGCTGGAATAACATCACTTCTGGGGCGATTAGTACTTTTTCGCCCGCGACCTGCAAGGCCTCAATCACCCCAGGCGTGACGTTATCCTAGCACGACACATACCCTGTCGTGCATTATTCCTTTAGTCAAAGGCTAGCAATCATAGGTTTAGCATGAGTCAGCTACTTTGAATGGACCACCAGCAGGACTCCTCCCTCATGAACGAGGATATCCGGCTTACTTCTCTAAGCAGTCCCTGACCAGCGACTGCCTAGAAGGAGGCACAACATCAAAGAAATCTGTGGAAGGGTTCCCCTGTATTAATTGTCCATCGGGGATCCAGCTCATCGTCTCCCTCATGTAGCGAGATCATTGCGCACTGTGCCTCTGCCCCATTTGTTGAAACAAACAAAATCAGATATTAAAAAGGCTAAAGAAGCCTTCCACCCCCCCCCAACATAGGTCTGACTGTTGGCGCTGGCTCACGCTATTCCTTGGCTTGTATAGAGACAAAATTCAGCTGACCTGGTTCCAATCATGGGCATTGTCCAACCGTGGAGCCATGCGGCTCACAAGGGGGTCATAAAATAACAATCATGTTGCTGACCGGCCTCCCTGCTCATTTCTCGCCATCTTGCCCATCTAGGATGCCACGCATGCTCTGTAGAGCCTTCACGCATGTGCGGCATGTCTCTCAGCATTTGCGCATGTGCAATGGGCAGGAGCACACACACATACGCAGGGAGTGCTCACGCATGCGCGATAGTGATCCGCTTTGCGATCGTGCTAATTACTGCACATAAATAGCAGCAGAGCAGCTACTGCTATCAAGGGAGCTCCAATACTTTCATAAAACAAGGGGGAACAGAGCATTAATGATACCCCTCCCAGCTTGGAGCCATCCAGGTACATAAGCCTCTTAAAGGGCAGCCCAAAGCAATCCACAGGCTATGAGCTCTCTTAAAGGGCAAGCCCACCAAGACACTTAAAAATTAAGGGTCTCCACACTTTATTGTCTACATATCTCCTCACGGGGGTATCCCAGTCATTGCCTGCCCTACAAACTTTTTACTTGACAGGCATATATATATATATATATATATATATATATATACACAAAGTGGAGAAACATTCCAAAATTAAACTAACAATTCCTTTGCTTGCTGTCTTCCAGATGTCTGCAGGAAGGGAATGCCAGTCATGCGAGGTACCTCTACTGCCCCTGCAGAAGGGCACACTCTGTCCTGCATGTGAATTGGACAACCAGGACAATTTAAGGGATGCCCGCCAGACCAGCAAGATGGGCGCAAGTACTTCTTGGCTCACTGACCCGGCTATAGTGGCACTCCAGAAGGCTACAGCAGCCATGATGGAGAGCCAACAAAATTTTATGCCCCAAGTCTTGGAGTGGATGTCCAGCTTTGCTAATCCCAAGCCACTACCAGGGACCTCATCTGCCGCAGCTCCTCCAAATCATACAGGGAGACCAAGAAGCAACCAGCCGAGGGACCTATCCCCCACAAGAGAGACGGGGAGAGCAATGACAATCAGATGGATGGAATTGATGAGGGTGAGCCAGACTACACTTGTTCTCACCATAACAGTGATCAGAGCTCAGAGCACAGCTCAGACTCAGAGGGGCCTCCAGGGCCATTCACGCCTGAAGCCACCTCTATTGCCTCAAGGCTATTCACATCAGAGAACATCACCAACTTAGTTCTCTCAATACGTAATACATTAAGATTAGAGCAACCATCACCCCCACTGGATAATGAGCTAGACCCAATGCTCCAGCCACTTCCCAGGGTCGAACACTTCTTCCCAGTATGACCAACTATACAAGACATTATCATGAAGAAGTGGGAGGCATTGGACCCAGCTAGATTACCAGAAAAGAGATATCTAGACAAACTATACCCCTTGCAGGAGGAAAACCTGAAAATCTGGTGCATGGCACCTAAGATTGACCCAAAGATAGCAGAACTCAACAAGAGAACGGTCCTTCTCACAGAAGGAACAGCTGCACTAAGGAACCCTGTGGACAAAAAAATAGAGGACCTACTCAAAAAAATGCATGAAATGACAGGTCAATCAGTCAGAACAGCCACGACTGCAACCTACACAGCAAGAGCCCAAATTAGGTGGTTGGATGAAATTGACAAGGCTCTCACACCCAAATCACAAGAGGCCATACTACTTGAGCAGGCTCTACAAACAGCCAGATATAAAGGAGACATGTCCATGGACGCACTTAAGATGAGCTCCAGGACAGCGGCCGTGGCCAATAAAGCAAGAAGAAACTTATGGCTTAAATTATGGAACACAGATAATGAGTCTAAGACTCAACTACTCAAGCTACCCTTTAAGGGCAACAGAGTGTTCAGAGATAGACTCCAAGAGTTCCTTAAATGCCGGAGCCGGGTGACAGACACAGAGAGTAACAAGGACACTGGCTACCTACCATCTAACAGAGGGAGATCTCAGTCCTTTCATTCACACTCAGATAGAAGATGAAACACCTTTTGTGACAGAAAGAGTATGGCACAACATAGATACAATTACCAGCACAAGGGGCACACCCCTTACAGAAGAAGGGGGTCCACCTTTAGAGGGAGGTTCTCTAGCCAAAGAGGTAGATCTACCAGAAGATCTAATTAATGACTACACCAAGGTACAGCAACCGCAAACCACCCAAACCCATTATCCGGCATCATGCTCCCCAACGATAGGGGGGAGTTAACAACAGTTCAGTCAGACATGGGCAGATTCATCATCGGATAGATGGGTAAATGAAGTGGTGACCCAAGGATATGCAATAGAATTCTGGCACACACCTTACGAGAACAGACTGGTGGTATCTCCAGTGTCAAAGAAAAGATGTACAACAAGTTAAATCCAAAACATTCTGGAAGCATTGCTCACATTGAGGGCCATACAAAAGGTACCACAAGATGAACTAGGCAAGGGGATATAGTCACTCTTCTTCCTGATTCCAAAGAAAACAAGAGACTTCTGACCAGTCCTGGAACTCAAATATGTAAACAAATTCATTACCACAAAAAAATTCAAAATGGAGACCATAAAATCAACAATCAGGTCGATCAGAAAGGGAGACTTCCTAACATCCATAGACCTCAAGGATGCTTACCTCCACATACCCATGCGCCCTACGCACAGAAAATAGCTCAGATTCCAAATCCTGGGACAACATTACCAATACATAACACTTCAATTCAGCCTTGCGTCAGCACCAAGAGTGTTCACAAAAGTTTCAGTGGTCCTAGTGGCAAAACTAAGAAAGGAGGGAGTTCACATCATTCCCTACCTTGACGATTGGCTCATCAGGACAAGATCACACCAAGAATCACAAAAAGCAACCGCAAGAATGGTATAGGTGCTGGAGGAGCACGGCTGGGTGATAAATATGGAGAAGAGTTGCTTAACCCCATCTCAATGCATTGAGCACCTAGGGGCAAGGATAGACACACAAACAGGTGTTGTAAAGCCAGCGCAAATGCGGATAGACAACATATCCAGGCTGAAAAGTCGACTACTATGCACAGCAGAGCCAACCATGGCTCAGGTCTCTCAACTACTAGGGTGCATGTCATCGTGCATAGACCTCATCCCCTGGGCGAGATGGAACATGAGACCCCTACAGATGTTATTACTACAATATGGGACTCCGTCACAAGAGAACATGCAACAAAAAATAAAGATGACGGACAGAGTCAAGACATCACTAAGGTGGTGGACAGACCCACAACATTTGTTCAAAGGACAGCCGCTGGAGATATCTCACGAGGCAACCATCAAAACGGACACCAGCCTTTGGGGATGGGGGGCATCCATGGGCTACAAGTAAGCCCAGGGCCAATGGTCTATCAGAGAGAAGAAAATGTCAATCAATGTGCTGGAGATGAGAGCAGTATACAATGCCTTGCTAGCCTTCAGGACACAAATTACACAGAAATCCATGCTGATACAGTCAGACAATATAGCGACAGTGGCCTACATTACCAAGCAAGGGGGCACCAGGAGTTTGGCTCTACAATAAGAAACGACTTCCATTATGACATGGTCACAGCACAATCTCGGTCACATCACAGCCATTCACCTAGCAGGCAAGTTGAACATGACAGTGGACTGGCTAAGCCGTGAACAAATAAGCCCTGGAGAATGGCAGTTCCATCCACAAGTGTTCACGGCAATACAGAGGAAATGGGGTACAATAACCATGGATTGTATGGCGACCAGCAAGAATGCTCATTCCCACAGATTCTACTCCAGGTTCAAGGAACCACAATCAATGGGGGTGGATGCACTGTCAATCCCATGGACTCATGATTACGCATATGTATTCCCCACACTACCTCTGATAACACAGGTATTAGCAAAGATCCGCCACTCAAGGAGGATCACAATACTCATAACACCTCACTGGCTGAGGAGGTCATGGTTCACAACAGTCATAGCCATGGCCATGGACAGAATGACCCTGCCAACACACCCAGACATACTAATTCAAGGGCCAATCACTCATCCGAATCTGGACAATCTCAAACTCATGGCCTGGCTCCTGAAAGGGAGAGACTACTGAAAGCAGGTTACCACGACACAGTCATAGACACTATGATACAATCATGTCAAAGTTCCACCACTTCGACCTATTCAAGACAGTGGTCAATCTTTTCATCCTAGTGCAATTCCAGGAACATTTGCCCCCAGTCAACATCAATATCAGACATACTAATGTACTTACAGCAGGGCTTGGACAAGGGGCTAGCAGCCGCAACCCTAAGAGTACAAATATCAGCAATGGGGCAGCCACTGTCCCATAGGAGGGATCTGCCCGGGAGTGCACCCAGACATTATCTGCTTCCTCAAGGCAGCAGGCAACTTATGCCCCAGAATCAGGGTGACCATGCCCCCATGGGACCTCATTTTGGTACTGAATGCATTAATAGAGACACCATTTGAACCAGTCTTAAACATTGAACTATACTGGCTAGGCCTGAAAACAGCCTTATTGGTAGCAATATACTCTGCCCGCAGAATCGGTGAGTTGATGCCTCTGTCCTGCAAAGAGCCATTCATGAAATTTATGGAGCAAGGAGCCATACTAAGAACAGTCCCTTCCTTTATCCCAAAGGTCAGCACCACATTTCACATGAGTCAAACCATCGAGCTGCCAACATTCTTTGAGCAGCCGACAAACGAGTGAGCCACATCCCTTCACAAATTTGATGTCAACAGAGCTCTCCAGGCATACATAGAAAGGACAGCATCACTCAGATGCTCCAAAAGACTGCTTGTTATATCCTCATTACACAGGAAGGGCTCACCGGTGGCAAAGAGCACCATCGCTACTTGGATCAAGAGAGCCATAACAGAAGCATACAAGGCAAGACACAAGGTACCGCCCATGGGAATAAAAGCACATTTAACCAGGGCAGTAGCAACATCCTGGGCTGAGAGAAACACTTCTACAGCGCAAGAAATAAGTGCAGCTGCAACCTGGTCCTCTATTCACACCTTCACCAAACATTACAGACGGGACACAGAACGTCCAAAACATAATACATTTGGACACAAAGTACTGTTAACAGCAACCTGGGGCAGCTCTCCCCCCCCCACCCTAAATGAGAGGTACTGCTTTTTACAGACCCTATGGTGGAAAAGTGGGAGTGCCATGGATATACAGACAACACAATGGTAGTTTATTCACCTGGTAAAGGTGATTGTGTTACTGTATATCCATGGCACTCTGGCCCACCCGGGATCAGAATACAGTTATATATATATATATATATATATATATATATATATATATATATATATATATATATATATATATATATATATATATATATACATATATATATATATATAAAACCAGGACAGCTTACAGTACTAGTAAGGTTTGGAACTGTAATGACATAGACAAATAACAGAACTATAGAGACAGACAGATTCAGATCTGTTAACTAATCAGTAAATAAAGATAGATGGTCGAAACTCATGGTAGCCGCATAGACTGTCTGTGCTGGAAGAATAACACATTTCTTTCACAGCTCTGGAAGTATCGAAACTGAGAAACAGCAGGCTACAGAAGGGGCTTGGAGGAGGGTTTGTAATTTGACCCTAGGTCACATGTGCATCAGCAGCCTATCAGGTGTACATAACCCTATGGTGGAAACGCGGGAGTGCCATGGATATACAGTAACACAATCACCTTTACCAGGTGAGTAAACTACCATTTTCATATAAAGCACCAGGCAGATTCTGTTTTTATAACACTATTTAATGATAGATGCTGATAGTTAAGTTCTGTAAATTTCATGACACATGATCTTTAATTGTACATTTGCAAGACAGCTGCAGAAGGTTTGCAGTGAGCATTTCAGATATGACAGAGACCTTTCTGTTATTCAGCAGAAACTTTAAAAGAAAGCTGCAGTAACAGTTGTAATTGAATATATATCTACAGTATCAGTGCTGTGCAAAAATTGCATATTTGCTGCAATTGAAATAAGTCGTAATTAGTACAACTAAAACTCACAGTCAGTTACAAAACAAGCTGCTGGAAGTCTGAGTGCTTGCAGCAACCAGATCTGCTTATAGCTCATGATTTCTTTCCTCAGAGAGTATGGACTCATGTATTACTGCTGCTAAGGTAATAGGTTGGTGTGGTTTTTGGATGTTTGGAGGTCAAAATCCATCAGTGAACTTGAGAATGACAACCTCCTCTGGGGTCCCCAAGCTTGTAGACCTCTCCCTGTCTGTGGTACTGCTCTGAATTACAGAAATCTCTAAAATGTTTTGCCTCACTTTTTTGTAACCACAAAATTGGAACTTTTCCAGACCATGTCCATAAATACTAACTGACCTCATCCCTGCTGAACCCAGGCCAGGGACATTATACATGCTGCCTAAAATACATAAACCTGGCAATCCAGGAAGACCCATAGTCTCTTGTAATGGTACCTTGACTGAGGGAATCTTAGGGTTTGTAGAGACCTTTTTGAAACTGCTGGTTATGGAAAGAGACAGTTATAGCCAGGACACTATGCACTTTTCACTTTTTGCGTGTACTTTCTGGTTATAAGGATTTACCACCTGATACCATTTTAGTGACAATGGATGTAACATCCCTCTACACTAATATTCCACACACGGATGGCATTACAGCATGCCTTAAATACATACAGGAGAAAGGACCGGAAGAAAACATCAACCCTGAAGTGGTGGGGGAACTTATGGAATTAATTTTGACACATAACAACTTCAACTTCAATGGTAAACATTATGTTCAAACTATGGGAACAGCAATGGGCACCAAGTTGGCTCCACAGTATGCTAAGGTCTTTGAGGCATACTTGGAGGAGGATTTTTTAAGGCACTGTTCCCCAAACCACTAGCTTATTTCTGTCACATTGATGATTTGTTTATTATTTGAATGGAGGGCACAGATGCACTTAAAGATTTTTATCAAGAACTTAATAACCTCCACCCTACCATAAAGCTTACACTGGACTATTCTACCACCAATGTTAATTTTCTGGACACCACAGTCACCATTAAGGATGGAACCTTACATACATGTATTTACAAGAAGCCAACAGACAGGCAGAGATACCTACACAAGAAAAGTAATCGCCCAAACCACACAAAAAATCTGTCATGTATAGTCAAGCACTCCAATGTCACTGTATTTGTTTAAACGAGGATGACAGAGATACACATTTGGCCATGTTGAAAAACATCTTTATTGAGCAGGGACACTCTTCCAGAGAAATTGACAGGATAACAGAATGTGCAATGCAAGTACCAAAAAACAGCCACTTCAATATAAAGAAAAGACAGCTATAGACAGAATACCCTTAGTAGTCACATATCATCCAGACCTTGAACTTCTGCGTAAGATTATTAAAGACCTCCACCCAATATTTAGTGAGAATGAAACCTTTAATCATATTTTTAAGGTACTACCACTACTATCTTTTAAACAACCAAAAAATTTAGCCAGTCTGATTATTTATTTATTTAAGAGTTTTACCAGGAGGGCATACTGAGTGGTGACCCGCTCGATTCCAGATGCTTCCTGGGGGAAAAGGGAAGGGGAGCACATGACTTACACATAGACATAGATCAAGTAATACAGATTACAATGCACCCATAATGAGGGCAACATCAATGGTAGAGGTGCGCTAGACAAGAGAAACTCCAGGAAGGCGATTTACATAACAAGCATGTAGGGTTTAACATGATGGGACAGAATTTCAAAGGTCTTAGATTGACGCAAGGTGCTTGCATCAAACAGGTCTGACACAAGGGCACCTTGTGCCAAGGACTGCGCCAAGTGAGAATTTGAAAGGTATCCTGCGTCACACAGCAGGCTGCCTGCACCAAAGTGTGCTAGTGCCATCCTTGCACCATGAAAGTGGCTGTGGCATGGCGCAGGGGCTTGCAGCAGACCCAGACTGCCGAAGCTCTAGGATCCAGAATTTGAGAGACCCCCCTGGAACCAAGTGCCAAGTATCCTTAGACCAGTGAGGAGCTGGTCTAAGGGGACTTAGACAGCTCCTGGAGGATCGTCCTGTAAGTGCCACCATGTGACCCACTCTGATCAGTCCCTGGTGGGCGATCCCTGGTGGTCTGGTGGTCCTCCCACCCCATCATGGTCCCCGACACCCACATCCATGCGTCCTACCAACCCCTTCCCCCATCTAAGCACTCCCACCCCCCATCCCATATCTGATCCAGTGACCGGCACAGCCCTCCACACGTCACCATGGCCGGCCACTGAATGAGCCATCTGTGCATGTACTGTATACAGTACGTGCACAGACTGCCCATGCGGTGCTCAGCTGGGGTGGCATGTGGAGGGCTGTGCTGGTCGCAAGATCGGGTATGGGAGGGAGTGGGAGTGCTGAGATGGGTGGGGGGGCATTAGCCCACCAGGGTACTGGGGAGTGTTGCTGCACTGGTGCCATTGGTGCGGTGGCATTGGAGGGGCAGTGCCCGGTTGCCAGCCCCTGTCCATGGGTACTGCAGACTCCCTGCAGCCATTGAGGCATTCCAGGTGGGTGCGCCATACATCAGGCACAGCACCCCCATTTGCTGCAAACCATGGGACTTAGGCACCGGGACCCTGAGAAATAGAAATTTGGGTGCAGGGTCCCGGGCGCACTGCACTCGGCGCAAGCTGCCATTGTCGCAGCTTGCACTGGGTCTTTGAAATTCCTGCCCAATATGTTTACAGCTAGCTAGATACGTGTTAAGCATCATAAGATTACAAGCAATCTCAACAATTGTTACAGAACAATGTAGAAAAAGCAGTATTAGGAGCAAGCTTTCACCAGAACAGAATACCGTGTCACACAATGGCACACGGCCCTGCAATCAACGCACCTGTAAGACTTAAGAGCTCATTTCCACCTCGGACTGTGTGGTTGCAACACAAAACAGACAATTCAATGTGCGTGGAAATTATACATGCACATCACAACATGTTGTTTATTTCATTCAGTGCAAGAGATGTCCACAAACTGGTTATGTTGGAGAGACAAGCCAACAGCTCAGCATTAGGATGAACTCACACAGACATGATATTAAAACAAAGAAGACTGAAAAAACCAGTGGAGCACCACTTCTTCCAGCCTAACCATACAATTTCGGATATGTTTATGTCAGTAACGGTCTTAAAAGGAAATCTCAAAAACACACAACAGAGATTAGCTTTTTAGATTAAATTTATTTTACATCTCAATATGGTAGCAGATAGGATGAATATTGATCTGGGTTTCATGGGACATTACAGAAACTGACATCCACAGACCTCTTCTTCTTCAGACTGGCATATTATAGGACTTCAGCATGTGTGGGGTGTAGGTGTGTGTGTATGGGTGTATGTGTGTGGGCATGTGTTGTGAGGTATGTGAACATAGCAGGCATGGAGCTTGCTGTCCCTGGTCCCTGCTGTGACCAGGAGAAACAGAATGAGTGCGTAAGACAGGGGGAGTGAGCAACCTCAACTGAGCTCTGTCGGGATAGCTGCTGATTTCTTTGTGGGCAGAAAAAGGTGCCAATCCAGGCAGGAGCCCAGTACAAAAGGGCAACCTGCAGTGCCAGGAGAAACACAATGAGCGAGTGAGAGAGGGTGAGTAAGCAAGCTCAACGGAGCTCTATCATGACTGCTGCAGTTTTGTTTGTGGGCAGGAAAAGCCGGCAACACAGGCAGAAGCCCAGTACAAAAGGCCAGCCTGCAGCACCGGCAGAAACGGAATGAGGGAGTGAGAGAGGAGGAGTGAACGAGCTGAACGGAGCTGTGTCAGGACTGCTACAGATTTCTTTGTGGGCAGAAAAAGGCAGCAATGCATGCAGGGACCGAGTACAAAAGAGCAGCCTGCAGCAGTGGGAGAAACAGAATGAGTGAGTGAGAGAGGTGGAGTGAGCAAGTTCAACAGAGCTCTGTCGGGATTGCTGCAGATTTCTTTGTGGGCAGAAGAAGGTGCCAACAGAGGCAGGAGCCCAGTACAAAAGGGCAGCCTGCAACACCAGGGGAAACAGAATGAGTGAGTGAGACAGGGGGAGTGAGCAACCTTAACAGAGCTCTATTGTGACTGCTGCAGATTTCTTTGTGGGCAGAAAAAGGCAGCAATGCAAGCAGGAGCCCAGTACAAAAGGCCAGCCTGCAGCGCCAACAGAAACAGAATGAGTGAGTGAGAGAGGGGGAGAGAGCGAGCTCAACGGAGGTCTATTGTGACTGCTGTGGATTTCTTTGTGGGCAGGAAAAGGTGGCAATGCAGGCAGAAGCCCAGTACAAAAGGCCAGCCTGCAGCACCGGCAGAAGAGAACAAGTGAGTGACAGAGGGGGAGTGAGCAACCTCAACGGAGCTGTGTCAGGACTGCTGCAGATCTTATTGTGGGCAGAAAAAGCCACCAACACAGGTAGGAACCCAGTACAAAAGGGCAGTCTGCAGCAGCGGGAGAAACAGAATGAGCAAGTGAGACGTGGGAGTGAGCGCCCACAGTGGAGCGCTATCATGACTGCTGCAGATTTCTTTGAGAGCAGAAAAAGACGACAATGCTGGCAGGAGCTGAGTACAAAAGGCCAGCCTGCAGTGCTAACAGAAACAGAACGAGTGAGTGAGAGAGGGGGAGTGAGCGAGCTCAACGGAGGTCTATCATGACTGCTGCAGATTTCTTTGTGGGCAGGAAAAGGCGGCAAAGCAGGCAGGAGTCCAGTACAAAAGGCCAGCCTGAAGCGTCAGCAGAAAAGGAACGAGCGAGTGACAGATGGGGAGTGAGCAACCTCAATGGAGCTGTGTCAGGACTGCTGCAGATCTCTTTGTGGGCAGAAAAGGCTGCCAGTGCAGGCAGGAACCCAGTACAATAGGGCAGCCTGCAGCAGTGGGAGACACAGAATGAGTGAGTGAGGGAGGGGGAGTGAGTGAGCTCACCAGAGCTCTGTTGGGACTGCTGCGGATTTCTTTGTCAGCAGAAGAAGGCGGCAACACAGGCAGGAGCCCAGTACAAAAGGGCAGCCTGCAGCGCCAGTAGAAACGGAATGAGCGAGTGCGAGAGGGGGAGTGAGTGAGCTCAACGGAGCTGTGTCGGGACTGCTGCAGATTTCTTTGTGGGCAGAAAAAGGCAGCAATGCATGCAGGGGTCCAGTACAAAAGGGCAGCCTGCATTAGCGGGAGAAACAGAATGAGCGAGTGAGAGAGGGGGAGTGAGCGAGCTCAATGGAGCTCTATAGTGACTGCTGCACATTTCTTTATGGGCAGAAGAAGGCAGCAATGCAGGCAGGAGCCCAGTACAAAAGGGCGGCCTGGAGCAGGGGCAGAAACGGGACAAGCAAGTGAGAGTGCATAAGACAGGGGTGTGAACGACCTCAACGGAGTTCTGTTGGGACTGCTGCAGATTTCTTTGTGGGCAGAAAAAGACACCAACAGAGGCAGGAGCCCAGTACAAAAGGGCAGCCTGCAACACCAGGAAAAACAGAATGAGTGAGTGAGACAGGGGGAGTGGTCAAGCTCAACGTAGGTCTAGCGTGACTGCTGCAGATTTCTTTGTAGGCAGGAAAAGGCGGCAACACAGGCAGGAGCCCAGTACAAAAGGCCAGCCTGCAGCACTGGCAGAAAAGGAACGAGTGAGTGACAGGGGGGAGTGAGCGACCTGAATGGAGCTGTGTCAGGACTGCTGCAGATCTCTTTGTGGGCAGAAAAAGCTGCCAATGCAGGCAGGGACCCAGTACAAAAGTGCAGCCTGCAGCAGCGGGAGACACAGAATGAGCGAGTGAGGGAGGCAGAGTGAGTGAGCTCACTAAAGCTTTGTTCGGACTGCTGCAGATTTCTTTGCATGCAGAAGAAGGTGGCAATGCAGGCAGGAGCCCAGTACAAAAGGGCAGCCTGCAGCACTGGCAGAAATGGAACGAGTGAGTGAGAGAGGGGGAGTGAGCGAGCTCAACGGAGCTGTGTCGGGACTGCTGCAGATTTCTTTGTGGGCAGAAAAAGGTGCTAACAGAGGCAGAAGCCAACTACAAAATGGCAGCCTGCAACACCAGGAGAAACAGAATGAGCGAATGAGACAGGTGAAGTGAGAGACCTCAACGGAGCTCTGTCGGGAAAGCTGCTGATTTCTTTGTGGGCAACAAAAGGTGCCAACGCAGGCAGAAGCCCAGTACAAAAGGACAGCCTGCAGCAGTGGGAGACACAGAACGAGCGACTGAGGGATGGGGAATGAGTGAGCTCAATGGAGCTCTGTTGGGACTGCTGCGGATTACTTTATTGGGCGAAAAAGGCAGCAATGCAATAGGGTCCAATACAAAGGGAGCCCGCATTAGCGGAGAAACAGAATGAGCGAGTGAGAGAGGGGACTGAGTGAGCTCAATGGAGCTCTATCATGACTGCTGCAGATTTCTTTTGGGCAGAAGAAGGCGGCCATGCCGGCAGGAGCCCAGTACAAAATGGCAGCCTGCAGCACTGGCAGAAATGGAATGAGCAAGTGAGAGAGGAGGAGTGAGAGAGCTCAACGGAGCTCTGTTGGGACTGCTGCAGATTGCTTTGTGGCCAGAAAAATGTGCCAATAGAGGCAGGAGCCCAGGACAAAAGGGCAGCCTGCAGCACCAAGAGAAACAGAATGAGTGAGTGAGACAGGGGGAGTGAGCGACCTCAATGGAGCTCTATGGTGACTGCTGCAGATTTCTTTGTGGGCAGAATAGGCCGCCAACGCAGGCAGGAGCCTAGTACAAAAGGCCAGCCTGCAGCACTGGCAGAAACGGAATGAGTGAGTGAGAGAGGGGGAGTGAACGAGCTGAACGGAGCTGTGTCAGGACTGCTGCAGATTTCTTTGTGGGTAGAAAAAGGCAGCAATGCATGCAGGGGCCCAGTACAAAAGAGCAGCCTGCAGCAGTGGGAGAAACAGAATGAGTGAGTGAGAGAGGGGGAGTGAGCGAGCTCAATAGAGCTCTTTCATGACTACTGCAGATTCCTTTGTGGGCAGAAAAAGGCAGCAATGCAGGCAGGAGCCCAATACAAGAGGCCAGCCTGCAACGCCGGCAGAAATGGAATGAGTGAGTGACAGAGGGGGAGTGAGCAACCTCAACAGACCTGTGTTGGGACTATTGCAGATTTCTTTGTTGGCAGAAAAAACCACCAACAGAGGCAGGAGCCCAATACAAAAGGCCAGCCTGCAGCGTAACGAGAAACAATGAGCGAGTCAGAGAGGGGGAATGGCCCACCTCAACGGAGCTCTGTTGGGCCACCAGCGGATTTCTTTGTGGACAGAAAAGGGTGCAAACACAGGAAGGAGCTCAGTACAATACAGCAGCCTGCAGCACCCTGAGAAACAGAATGAGCGAGTGACAGAGGGCCAGTGAGCGAGCTCATCGGATCAACGCAATCAACATTCGGCACTGACAAATGCTTGTTATCTATTGTAGCTGAAACTAGCTTTTTGGAAAAACATATTTCATTGCACTGCTGCTTGAAGATACCTCATGCTTGCCTTCACTGCAAATTCCTCATGATGAAGATATCAGCAAGATGGCCCCCCCCCCCCCACGAGAACTGTTCGTTGAAAGATTAACTGCTTCAACTGCTGCTGGTTCATGTAGCTATTACCTAAGTCACAATATATGTTTCTAATATCTCATCCTGTTGTTTGTTGCTTTCAGTGTATTTGTCCACAGTTCAAGACAGAGTTAGAAAGAAGGTAAATAAATTAAAATGAACGTACTGTATACTATACAAAATAACGTATGGGCAATCATATGCAACAAGGCTGATGTTTGCATCGGGGGCTGAGGTCACATCATAGAGACTTCCAGAGCTTTTCTGTCAAGGTCTCTGATGCCACCTCATCCCTCAAAGGAAACAGAGTCCTGTTTTATGGTTGCCCATACATTATTCTATATGTTTATTTTAGAACTTTTAAAACTTGCTGTTTTTCTGTGCTGCTCCTTGGAATGCAGCTTATAATTCTGACCTGTTTGACTTCTGATGCTTTGAGAGTACAATAAATTCTGTGAAAATGAACAGTAACAGCATGGACCCTCCTACATTCTAAGACAGAGTGCAAAAGACAAGTGCAAGAAATGAATCAGTCCTACAATACATTCCTTAAGGCTAAACAAAAGTTAGACTCCTAGTAGAAGCCTGTTTCCACGTGGTGCGACTGCCGATGCCACATAACAGAATCAGAGAAAAACTATTACAATCCTGACCAAAGAGTAACAGTAATTACCACTGAAATCCAATCAAACAGTGCCTCACTGTCTTTGGTGATTAGAAATAATATCCCTCAGGTGTGTAAAATTGAAAATGTAGAAATGACACCACAAAGAACAAACCTAAGAACTGTAGGTTTTCCTCCCCTCAAACCTGTTGAAAAGATTACCTGAAACCTGGTCAGAGAGTTCTTTGTAGCTGTGCTGGGATACACAATAGAAGATCTTCCTCCTCTTATAAAAGCCTTCCAATTGCCTGTTTGATCATTGGCTACAAGATCTTTTGCTACTCTGTCTACTCTGGACCCCAGCCCACTTGGTTCGAAGCTTGCCACTGTATTGGTCCAGTTTGCCTTGGAGACCAACAGAGAAAGCATTATCAAACAGGCACATCTCAAGAGGATATCAAACTTCCAAAATACCATTTATACATTCAGATGTTTGCCCTCACACGCAAGCCCAGCACAAGAGTTTTTTTCAGTTTCAGGCAGAGGCCCAAGACATAGGAGGACATTTTTTTACTATTTCCTTGCAAGGCCCAGGTGCTACTTGAAGGACAGAGATATATTTTTTACGATCACAATCAGCTGAACAAATTTACAAAAACTTGATCTACAAGAGAATGTCCCCAGGGCAAAGAATTATTTTCAGATGACTCAGTGTATTCTGCAGACTCAGTATCTGAAATCATGGACACTCCAGATGCTAGCTCCAAAACCAGAACTGCCTTAATTGCAATAAAGAGCGAATGCAGCGAACCACCAGTGGACCAGGTTGCCAAGTCAGAGTGAATGGTCTAGTTTTGTTTGAATGAGCTTGGTTAATAATGAACTATTCTGGCTGTGGACATTTGATATTCTCAGTGCTCAAAAAATCACAAAACTAAGTTAGTTTGCTGAACTTTGACTTTAAAGATTACAAACTTTACTGTTTTTGATGGCTTACACATTGACTAACGAACTAACTTTGTAAATAATTATTGTTTCATTGTTACATGGCTCTGACTCGATAAACTCGCAGAACTGGCTGTTCAAGATAAGAAAGTTGTCTGCAAAAAATTTTTATTTCTTTATAGTTTGTCTTACTGTAGTTTGAAGGGGAACAATATTTTCCTTTTTATGTAGAAGCTTACATCATTCTTTTTATGTTTGCTTACACGCATGCGCAAGGAACATTATGTGGCAGCTTAGGAGAGAAGCAGGTTGTGGAGGCACAGCACTGTGGCAGCCAACAGTGGCACTGAATTTGGGGGCTTGGCACTGGTGGACCAATGCAGGCACACTGTGCTGATAACATTGGTATCCAAAAGTGCCACCAAGTTGAAACCATTTAGCCACTGCAGTGAGGATCTGCCTCATCATTGCAGCATCAGCTATTCCACTGCAATGAGGGAGTGACCCTGCATTGCAGGGCAGTACCTTGCCTAATGTAACATTTCTTGCACACATGGCAGTACTTGCCGCCACCTCACAGCCCCATGACAACCGACAGGGGTGGCCAATCCCTCTATCAGTATGCCCCCAACCCAGTTCATTTGCCGACGGGGGAGCCCACTCTCTGTCAGCATAATGCCCCTCCATTTGTTGTGTGCTGAGGGGGTGCCCAATCACCCTCGGCATCATGCACCCCCCCCAAAACAGTCTTTCTTTGCTGACAGGGGGCCCAATCCCCGATGGCTTCAGTCCCCCCTTCCCAGTTTAATTTGCCAGTGGGGAGCCCAATCCCCATCAGCATAATGGCCCCACAGTCATTTATTTATTTAGCTTTTGTTGACCAGGTAGGTGCACTAGACAAATCCTGCCTATTTTCAGGCACGACCCAGGGGGAGGGGGGATACAGATGAATGCCAACTGACCTTGAACCAGATTAAGCTGTTGGTGGTATTTTTTTAGTGAATCATTTCACATTTCATTTTTTAGTGAGTCATGTTTTGCCTGTGCCGAGAGGTGCCCAATCCCCCTCAGCATCATGTGCTCCCCCGCCCATTTCTGTGCCGAAGGGGGGCACAATCCCTGTCGGCTGTGGTCCTCCTCCCCACAGATGCTGGTGGCACACTGGGATCCCACTCCAGTGTGCCAAACACACCTATAAAAAAAGAAAACTGACTCTTGTTTTGTTTTTTTTTACCTGTAAAACAAGAAAACAGTCCTCGAAGTCTTCGGTGCCCCTCCCCAACCCTGTGCCCACCCTCTGCGTACTCTGCCTCCCCCACCCCCACCCCATACTTACCTCTGGAGCCAGTGCGTCAATCTTCGTGGACGGAACATGTCTGCACTCTTCAAAGCTGACCGCGAACTGAAGAAATGCCAGTAAGCTGAATAATGGCATAAATAGGGTTTTTTCAACTTTTGTGCATATCTCAGGCATTTTGAGGAATTTTGGCACCAAATTTTCAACATGGGTTTAATGGGACCCCACCGCATTAATTCAGTCACTGCCATGGTGTCATTCCTTCCAGAAATGTGATTTCGCGGTCACTGTGCGGAATCACCTTTCAGGACCGATTAATGAAACAACAATGCCACTGTTCATGAGGTGGGCTCTCAAAAAGCCTATGTTGCAAATTTGGTGAAAAAAATCCCAAAAATTGACTGCTTTATGAATGTGCGTTGTGCAGTTTTCATACACGCTCATAACTTCGCAAATTTGTAATATTTTCACTTCAGATTTTCAACATTGAAATTTTTACACACCTCCTTATGAACAGTACAGCTGTCATTTAACACATCCTTGCCAAAATGTGTTTTCACACTACTGGCCCAGAATAGCGCGTTCGCTGTGGGATATCAGATTTTGAGACCGATTAAGAAAATAACAGTGACACTGTTCATGAGCAAAGATCCTAAAATGCCTATGTTGAAAATCTGGTGATAAGAATCCATAAAATAACTGTGTTGCAAGTGTGTGTTGCGCAGTTTCCACATACCCCTGTAACTTTGCAAATCTGTAATATTTTCAAGCCAGATTTTCAACACTGGTATTTTTTCACACCTCCTTATGAACAGTACAGCTGTCATTTTTCATA